>BGZK01000429.1:0-422120 GCA_005406025.1 Eumeta japonica | reverse complement strand
GGAACATGTAGAAATTGAAAAAGCTCTAGGAAGAGTTAATTTACTTGCCATGTCGCCATCATATTTATGAACTCATTCTGAAAAGTGCATTGAAGTCTATTGCCAATCATCAGGGACCAACGTAATATTTATTCAAAAGGTGGGACGAAATTGATAAGACCAATTATAAAGCTGGTATTGAAGATTCAAAAAGTCGCTAATGTTGTTGAGTAAAAATGAAATATCATCTTTCATCACACAATGCTTGCAAGTATGTTTTAAAATATAGTTATATCATTATGATGAATTGATTAGTCATTTTTATATGAATTTACTTGTTTTGTTTGCTACAGCAAACTATGATGATTACAAGGAGTTTTAGAATTGTCACTAATTTTCCTGGAGTGGTCCCTCAAGATAAAGTTTGTTTTAAAGTACCCTGGTGCAATCCATCATGCGAGATGGATGGCGAAAAGCCATTATAGCCTGAAAATATTTATTTTAGAGATGAGTTTAGTCTCACGGCCAAAATTGAATGAATTTGCGGCAGATTTGCAATTTACAATAATGGGTATATTTGAAGGCTTGGTTTTCATCAACTTCTGCGATTGCAGCCCGAATCACGATTTAGAATTTTTAAACAACTAATCGAATATAAAGAAATTGATGCCTTAATTTCTTCAGCAACTTGCGAAAGATGACTTCACATTTGTGGTATTTAAATCATGAACTCGTCGTTTTATCACTGTTTGATGACGCTGTACCACTCGATATGAAAGAGAATAGTAGACGCTGTGAAAACTGAGAGTATCGATTCTAAAGCAGATTCGAGATTGACCGAAAGAACATCAATTCGATTATTCAAAAAGATTTGAGTGATTTCTCAAAAATCATTAAATTTGTTCAAAATCTTTGATTTACCATATGATTTTCTTGATGTCGATATTGAACTATGGGCTTCGGATGAGAGTTATAAAGAAAATGAAGAATATTTCAAGCAAATGAAAGTTGTTAATGACGTTGCAGAGCGGAGTAGCGTTGGTATCTGAATACAATCAGTGTTTGACAAAAAACGAACACCAGTTTCAATATTTACTGCAAGTTGTCAAAGAACATAGAGCGAAATTCTCTAACTAAAAGTCAATTTTGATAACTAAATCTAAAAAATTAATATATTTTGTATTATTATTATATTAAAATATAAAATTTCATATGATGAAACCGAATTTGTTATTCTAGTTATGTACCCAATAATAATTCTTGAATAAGAAACTTTCTGAATCATGAATAATCTAAAATTGATAAATTGAATGTAAATTAAAAAATAATTATCAAAAATTATGAATATCAGTGCATATTGGAATTCGAATGGGAATATCTTCGAAACGGTTCGAGTAATCGAAAAGTATAAGAGACCATTTTTGTAGAGCGTTAAATTTCCTACAATAATCAATGCAGCTTATTCAATAATAATTATTACTCAGTCAGTAAAAAATTCAGAAAAAGTTATTTTTTAATTTTTACATTTTTGACCTTAAATATCTTTTAAATGGTAAGATTTATCGAAAGTGTAAGAGACGATTTTTGTAGAGCATTTAATTTGCTATAAACATTGATGATGGTTAATAAGCTATTGGTGATAAAGATATGACCATTTTAATACCAAACTAAGTTGAAAATATAAAACTATGATGAGGATAATGTTCCCATTAATATTAAGAGCCGATACTGGGTAATTACTTTCTAAAGGTGCCTAGGAACAAGTTTTTGTGTATGAAATCAAAAAAAAATAAAGTTTTTTGACCCACCTTAATATATATATATATATATATACAGATAGGGTAAGGTGGGGCACAGTATTACACGGGGTACAATGTCAAGGCGGGTACTCACCTGCGAGCTGTAACTGTGCCCGTTGCAGATACAGTAACCAAATTTTATAAGTGAGTACGTAAATTGCGAACCAGTTGTGGTTCGACGCGAGCCAGTCGCAGCGAGCCGAAACTTGTCGTTTTTTTCCGCGAACACAAAGGAGCTCGCAGTACGCTCGCGGACACCTTAGCGATCGTTCGTAAGTGAATACGCTTCTTGTAACCGTGTACCCGTGTAAAAATATTGACAATGGAGTGGACTGATTCAAAATGTTTAGATTTAATTGAAGAGTACAAAAATATTTCTCTTTTATGGAATCCTTCCCACAAAAATTATTATAAAAAACCAATGAAAGAAAACGCGTGGCAAGAAATAGGAAAAAAATTAGGGATTGCAGCGCCTGAATATAAACAAAAAATGATAACCATATTGGCGTCCTGGCGCAGAGAAAAAATGAAAATAAAAAAAAAGTAGTGGGACGGACCGGTAAAGGTAAATACCGATTATTTTTATTCTATTTTATTTATTTTTATTATATTATTTGAATACATTTATTAACTGCATATAACAATAACGTTTAAACATTTTTTCCTAGGAACGAAGGATATATACAAGAGCAAATGGTTTGCTTTTGAGGCCCTTAACTTCTTGATGGACAGGGATAAACCACGACAAGGATTAACAACACAGGTTTGTTTTTTAAGTTAAATTATTTATTCATTTGTTACGCAAAACGTGTTTGCCATAAACTTTTCCTTCATTTAAAAAATAATCTGCTAATTCATTTCTGTATTGTTTAAAAACGGCAGCAGAACGTCTTGGGTTAATGGTAATGGAAGGAACGAGCTTAAATTTTGATCATTCCTCCAGTAGCCTGGCGTTACTTCTCCAGTTTCATTATTTTCGGAATCAAAGACGGTGTATAAAATGAATTGGAAGATCCACGTCTCAAAAAATTATGCAAATGTATTATTGCCATTATAACGATTTCAACTGTTGGTGGTTGAAGTAGCATGGGTTTTCTAAGAACCCTAAATACTGTAGCCATAATCCCAAACGCATTCTCTACCCTTCGAGCTCGTGACGGACGATAATTGAAAATCCTTTCTTTAGAACCTCTGGAATGTATTCCAGAGTAAGGTTTCATAATATTTTCACTCAATGCAAAAGCTGAGTCTGTAAGAAAAAAATAAGAAAGTGGTTTATTTCGGTTAGGTAGTGGTTCTGGTTCAGGAATATCTAAAATTTTCGTTTCAATCATCTCGTTCAGGTTACATTCTTTTAATGCACCACCGTCAGAAATCTTCCCTTGAGTACCAACATGAGCGTATAAAAAATTATAATCAGCATCCACTATGGCTAACAAAACAATACTAAAATGTGTTTTATAATTAAAGTATTCTGATACACTATTAAAAGGGCACTGTGTAATTATGTGTTTTCCATCCATAGCACCAAGTACATGCGGATACTGCCATAAGTGATTCAATTGAGTGTTAACTTTTTGTCAGTCATTTTTGTTTTGCGGCATCTGAAATAAGTTTAAAACGTTTTTTTAATTATACATTAAAATTGATTATTTTTTGAAGGATACTGCAAATAGTGAAGCTACTACTAATAATCAGAATCCAGAGATTAGTAGTGCCAGTGAAATACCACCACCCAAGAAAGCAAAGCAGGATATAAAATTAAAAATGCTAAAAGAAGCTTTGGGGATTTTAAAGGAAAGTGTTAATAGACCACCACCCGCTACAAACGAAAATGACCGTGAACTGCAATCTTTTTTTAATTTTATAATAGAAAAAATGAAGAAGTATTCGGCACACACGAAAAACACTGTGCAACAGGAGATTTTTCAAATAATATCCAGGGCAGATCGAGGATATTATGATTACGCAACTCAATATGGGTATTATTCACAACAGAATAATCCTACACAGCCAATTAATCTCCAGTCAAGCCAATACCCGACTATTGCTACTACTGCGACAACGTCAGTTTCAAGTGTAGCAATTGACCAACCATCCCCATCTACAAGTCACGAATGTAGTAATATAATGTCACCGTCTAGTTGCCAGTCGGATTTGTCTGACTTTAATGCGGACGGGTATGTATAAAACTATTTCTAAAAATAAAATTTGATTTACCTTTACAGTTTGTTTTAACGCGTCAACAATAGCCCGACAGACTTCTGGAATAAAACAACTAATAACTTGTTTAGATATGCGAAACAAGTATTGTAAACTGGTATAGGAATCTCCAGTAGCCAGGTATCTTAAGGTTATAGCCAGTTTATCTTGAACTGAAATTGCCTCCCTACAATAAGTGTCCTTTCTTTTTATTTTAGGGCCAATCGAATTCATCAACCACTCGAAATCTGTTGGATCCACTCGCGTAAAATTTTTATAATGACCACTAATCTTTTGGAATTTCAAATCGGACAGTAACGCAGAACAACTTCTTTCTTTGTATAAGACATGACGCCACCATCGTCGCGGTTGTTTGTAGTCTCCAAGCAAATTATCTATTAAAATATATGCTGCACTAGCAATCGCTTCTGACGGAAGAGCCATGTGCGCGCCACGAGTCCACGACGAATACTGCGGATACATTCAGTTACAGTAACCACAACGAGGAAACCTCCACACGTGAACTATGTTACTGTCTGCAACGGTTACAGTTACGGCTCGTAGGTGAGTACCCGCCTTTACAATGCACATATCTCCGTCCCTGTCTTTTAGTTTTATGATGTTGGTATACACGTTTGTCAAGCTCACAAGCAGCCATCTTTAAAGAGTTGTTATCGCCACAGTTTGTACCGTGCTTGAAAAATATCAAACAAAAAAGGTTTTTATGTGACTAAACGACGAAAAAAAGTTTCAAAGTTTTCGATTTCTTTCCGGATGCATTGTATTAAGGTAATTGATGGTAGTTTTCCTTTATTTATTGTTTATTACCGTTAAGTAGTTTTTTGTAAACATAACCTAAAATATTCATTCCAATTTTTTAATTTGGTTTGCCTCTCCGGGGCACTGTGTTACGGGGCACTGTGTGACACTGTAACAGTCAGCCTCAATTAACATATTATTCTACTATTTCAAGGTATTACAAGAAAATGGCGCGAAATCGTAAGAGGAAGACGGATTATGGTCTTCATAGTGAAAAAGATATGGCGGAAGCGATTTTGATGCTTGAAAGTGGTGTGAGTCTTCGAAAAGCTGCAAATGAAAAGCATGTTAATTCTATGACATTGCAAAGATATGTTCAAAAGACGAAAAAATGTTCGGAGGATGAAAGACACATGCGACTTACTCCAAATCATGCCAATAGAGTGGTATTCAGTGTCGATCAAGAAAAGGCGTTGGTAGAATATTTAGTTAACTGTTCCAGAATGTGCTATGGCCTAGATACGATTGAGTGCAGAAAGCTCGCTTATGAGATGGCGGTTTACTATAATTTGAAAATTCCTAAAAACTGGGAGGATAAGAAGATGGCAGGAATTGACTGGCTCTATGGATTTAGAAAACGGCATACTGATTTAACATTAAGAAAACCAGAACCATGCAGCTTAACACGGGCAACATCATTCAATCGTCACAATGTGAATGTATTCTTTAATAATTTGGAAGATGTTATGCGGCGATGTCCTAGTTTTGCAGATGGTAGTATATTGTCTAGATGAAACTGGGACCACTACTGTCCAAAAACCCAAAAAAATCATTGCAGCTAAGGGAGCTAGACAGCTAAATAAAGTAACAAGTGCTGAGAAAGGCACACAAGTTACAACGTGTTAAGCAGTATCTGCAACAGGATCAACACTACCTCCAGCAATGGTGTTCCCCAGAAAGCAATTCAAGTCTTTAATGCTTAATGGTGCACCAGTAGGAACCTTAGGTCTAGCTCAACCCACCGAATGGATGAATAGTGACTTGTTTCCTGAAGTCATGAAACACTTTGTAAAAGTAACAGCCTCCACAAAAGAAAACCCGTCCTTACTGATAGTTGACAATCATGATAGCCACCTAGCACCTGCAGTGTTAAACATAGCAAAAGATAACGGAGTTACTCTACTAACTATACCACCACACTCAAGCCACAGATTGCAGCCACTTGATGTATCAGTATTTGGCCCTCTGCAAACATATTACAATGCAGCAATGGATTCCTGGTTGATGCGTCACCCTAGAAAGACAATCTCCATCTACAATATTGCTGAATTGTTAGGACAAGCTTTCGATCGAGCCATGACACCCTCAAATATCAAATCAGGATTCCGAAAAACTGGAATATTTCCATTTGATAGACACATTTTTACTGACATTGAATTCATGCCAAGTGAAGTTACAAATCGGCCACTCGAAGACCTTTCTAATGCTCCCGATCCCAGTCGGCCTTATGAAACTCAACAAGCTTCTACTGATGGCCCAGTTCAAGTCAATCTTTTGGTCATGATTTCTCAAACAGATACTAGATCAAGTGATTCCTCACAAATTCAACGGGGTGATGTTACCGACCCAAGGCCATATCCTTTGATAGTTCAGGCGCCAGCTTCTCCCGTTCGGCAATCGATTGAACTCAACTTGCGGAAGCACCATCCGTAACGGCTAAAGAAAACTCTTCAGTCATTACTTTTCGATCTACTCCAGATGAAACACTAGTTTCTCCCCTAGGATGTCGAGCTTATCCAAAAGCACAACCGAGACTACAATCAAACCGTGGTAGAAAGAGAGGAAAAAGCTGCATTCCTACTGATACACCTATCAAGAATGAAATTGAACAAGAATCCTGGGAAAGAGAACGCAAAAAGTAAGGAAAAGGAAAGAAAAAGATATTATTTAGTGATGATGAGCGTGATGTAGAAAACATCCCGATATCTTCCTCTGATATTTTAACATCTGAGGACGAACTGCCACTAAATCACTTCGTGAAACCGAAAAAAGAACGATTTTGCAGTCGTCCAATTTGTTGAAAAACAACTAGTAAAGCATTACGTTGGAAAATTACTGACAGATATTCAGGATAATGAATATGACGTTAGTTGCTTACGTAGAAGTGGCAAAGTTGACAATCATTTCTATTTTCCTATTGAACCGGATATGGCAACGGTATCGTTAGACGATATTAAAATTTTGCTTCCTCTTGTTAATGTTGTAGAAAGAAAGACCAAACGTCAGACTGATGTCTATACTTTCCCAAAGAATATTTTAAAGAAGTTTAATATTTATTAGTAGTTAAGCACTTTTCTCATTTTGTTAGTTTTACATTATTTTATGTTGTAACATTGTGCCCATTACCCTGTAACAGACTACACCAGATATGGGGCTCAGTGTTACGATCGGCTGATTTAATTAAAGTGCAATTTAAATTAATTAGTTGCTAATAATGTTAAATTTTGAGCTATTTTAATTAAAGAGAAATTGTTAAACTTTATTTCTATGCCAAAAAATAGCTGATTAAAACAATATTTTTCTCATTACATCTAGTATATTTTTTTTTTTGTAACACTGTACCCCACCTTACCCTACTGTTTTGAATGTCAACCTTGAATTTAGTTTATTTAAATGTGAGAAACATAAAGCCAAATTGATAACTTATATACAAAAACATACAAATATATTATTCATATATGTTTGGTGTAAAGAAATTAACAAAATTCTTAGTGGCAAAAGATTAGATCATATGGAAAACGATTATGTACAACTTGCAGCTCAAAAATATTATTGTACAAAAAGGAAAAGTAAAAAGTCCATATCATAATAGTGAATGAACTGGAATTGTAGATATAGAATATGTCACATGACAGGTACTCATTTTTAGATTGGTTTATTATTATATTAGTTGCATGACATTTTTATTTTTTGAGTTATTTCACTTTCCTATAAAATTACATTTTTGTTGTGAACAAAAATGTTCCTTATCAATATTCCATATTTTCATTTGGATATATTATTGATGGTAAGGTAGTTACAGCATGCCGAGGCACTTAGAGCGGCTACAGGTTTTTTACCTCTCCCTTTGTAATTTCAAATATTTATTACTCTCGCTCTTTGCCTCAAATGGAGTATTTGTTCACACCGATAGCCAAACATCTCAAAACTTTCAAATATCCCCTATGTGCTGTGACAAAAATGAGATTGATTTTACTGATATATATTCAAATTTAAATAATATAGAACCTAAAAGAGAGAAAAGCTATTTTTTTTACTCTTCTACGATTTTGTCAAATTCAAATGAGGCTAATAGTATTCAGAATAAAATGGGCGCAAGCATAAACCCCTCAAAATAGAAGAACAAAAATAAACGCTAGCGTAAAAAAATTGGTTGCCTGTAAAGTCGGTATACGGGCGAAAGTTTTACGTGACAACGACTTTGAGTGGTAAAATCATTTTAATGTGAATATTCATTCGTATAGTAGGAAGAAGGATGAAATAATAGTAACAATTTAAAACATTTATTTATACAAAGAATTATATTTAAAACATTAATTTCTACAAAGAATCTCGCACTGAATTTCATATTAACAAAATTTTATTTTTACCTTTACACATACATACGTATTTATATACAAATATAACTACCTTCACATTATCACTACACAATCGTTTTACAATTAACTGGCAACGTGTAAACTTGTATGCAGGCGCCTAAGCGAAATAGAAGCGCAAGACATGAACCGGTGTGTATGCCTATCTCTCTCACTCTCTCTCTCTCGCTCTGTCTCTCTCGCTCTTAGGCGGGCTAACTGTGCTCGAGTGGAAGGGACGCGTGCCTCTCACTCGCTCTCATTGTGAGCGCATAACGTGAGCGGAGCGTAACGCAGTTTTCTTGAAGTGTCACCCGGCAAACCAATTTATAAGACGTTGTCACGTCAAAAAGGAAAATCATATGTTACCATGTCAAAAACTCAAATAAATATCCCAGCTCACTTCAAAGAACCTTAGGCAGAAAAATACAGGCTTAAATGCTCAGTTTGAAAAAGTTATAACTCAAGCTATCAAGGAAATTCAAAAATCTAAATTCCCAACTTCTCTCTGTGAAGAAAATTACACGTGAATCAATAGTCAATGCCACAACAAAGAATAATTCTGCTGCAAATCCTGGAAGTTTTGATCCTAAGGCACTATAAAAGACAAAAAACAATGATTAGATACACCTACACCAGCATATTGATAAACTCCAAGGAGACTCGAACAATAGACAATACACCTCAGGCCACAATTTTATTCAACCAGCGACGGTAAAAGAAATGTTTAAAATGATACAAGAAACCATGCAACAATTAATTACCATGATAAACCAACTAGGACCAATGATGACCACTTTACAATGTTTAATCCACTAAACAATGGTTCTAAGGAACAATAACAGGCTGTCACAACACACTTTAGAGGTGAAAGCTTTTATTGAATGTATATTTAATTTCTGAAACTCTGACTTTATGTCATTTATTGAAATTAGCATGAACTGTGTTTTAAATAGAAATACTGAAGTGTGTAAGACATAAATAACATAACTTCGAAATGTAATATGTAATACTGAATTTTTAACTCACAAAAAAAAAAAATATAGATAGCTATATTTTGCCATTACATAAATACTGGAAATAGAGCTACTTAATATGTTTTATGAGCAAATATTAAATTACATAAATAAATGCAAAAAAAAAAAAAGTTTTAGGTCACCTAAGCTATTACTTATACAAATTCACCTCATTATTGCAGAACGAGCTTTTCTAATTTACTGTTACAACCTGTAATGTATATGCCTATGTTTTTGATAGCGATTTAATTTCAGACAATTATTTGATTCTAAAAATTACCTGTTCTTAATTGCGTTATATTTGCTAATCAAATTGTAATAATTTCTATAATTTGTAAATAACTGTTACAAAAACAATGTAGGTAATTTTAGATATATATAAATTATTGTAAAGTTTTTCTTTTGACAATGTGTTTTAAAATAAATGATTATACGTTAATTTTGATCTTTCAATTTTATTTTTGATTAAAATTTCAAATTGTAGTACTAATGCATATATCACCTTTTGGTTGAAAAATAATAGTTCTAAAATCTCGATAAGAGATGACGCTTTGTCCCATGCCTGTGAGACCGGGTTTTTTTGTAAATTGCGATATTTTTTTCCCCGCCATGGAAATTTGTCGTGATTTCGAGTAACTGCCGGATTACGCGCCCCCCGCCTTCAGTTCGTCTCCCGATGCCGAAGCGGCCGTACGTAGTGGAGTTTTGGCGCCAACCCGGTGCGAGAGACCGGCGTCACACTTTATGTAAGTAAATTAGTCATAGTTCAATTATTGATTGATTGCATTTTGTACACTTTTTACTTACTTTTTTTACTATTTTATTACATTTTTCGATGATCAGTAAGTTTATTGTATTGTTTAATAGATGTTGCGCCTTTTTATGTACAAGGGCATGTTTAAAATTATAAATTTTGTTACAGCATGTCTTACGAAAGTGAACAAATTCGTCTAGGATCTCTTTTACAAGAAGTACTGGATGAAGATGGCCTGTCTATGTCATCGGGCAGTGAAGCTGGGAGTGATAGCGAGTCGGCAGATCCTTTGCCAGATGAATTACATAATTCGGAGAGTGAAGAGGTGTTGAGTGACCGAGAATCTTCAGGTAATAACAACGCCTTTTATTTAGGAAAGGATAATAGTACGAAATGGAGCAAAGAACCACCCCGCCAATCTGTTCGTACTAGAAGATTTAATTTAGTAACTCAGTTACCAGGACCTAAAAGGGTTACATCTAGTGAAAAGGAACCACTTGGCATTTGGAGACACTTTTTTGACGACACAATAATTGAGATTATTGTCAAGTATACCAACCAATCCATTGCTAACGTGAAAGATAATTTTAGCAGAGAAACATATGCTAAACAGACTGATTACAACGAGATATGTTGCTTGATAGGTTTTGCTTCTATTAGCTGGAGTGCAAAAATCAAATCATTTGAATATTGAAGAGTTGTTTCGAACGGATGGTGGTTCAGTTGAAATATTTCGACTTTCTATGTCTACCCAGAGGTTTAAATTTTTACTACGAACTTTGAGGTTTGATGATTGTACTACAAGGGAACAAAGAAAAGCACTTGACAAAATTTGTCATATTCGAGAAATATTCGAGAAATTTGTACAAAATTGTAAGAATGGTTATACTTTGTCAGCTTATGTGACAGTTGATAAAAAGTTGGAGGCTTTTCGTGGAAGGTGCTCATTTAGACAATACATTCCAAATAAGCCCAATCCATATGGGATCAAAGTTCAAGCACTCAGTGACGCTAAAATGTTTTACACATTTAATATAGAAATTTATCCCGGTAAACAGCCAAATGAAGGCCCCTACAATCTTGACAATTCTGGCTTGGCTGTTGTTCAAAGATTATGCGAGCCCATTTTCAATACAGGTCGCAACGTTACAACCGATAATTGGTACAGCAGTATACCTTTAGCTGAAGCATTGCTTCAGAAAGGTCTAACAACAGTCGGGACAATACGGAAGGACAAGAAAGAAATACCTTCTGACTTCAACACATTGCGTGGTAGAAGTGTGAAATCAAATATGTTTGGTTTTCGCAACGACATGGTTTTGGTTTCACATGTTCCAAAAGCAAAAAAAAACGTTCTCCTGATTAGCACAATGCTCAATGTGAGTACCATAAACAGTCAGGTGATTCATACAGCTAACAACCAAAATTCAAAACTTAAACGTCGTCACTTTATTGAGAATTTGGCTATGAAATTAATTGAACCTCGCATGAGAGAACGGCAGATGCAGTTGAACTTGCCACGGTCAATAAGACTACGACTGGAAGAAATTTTGAATATAGATGAGGTACCTGGGACGGTAGATCCGTCAAGAAATGGCCGGTGCTTTGAGTGTGAGTGGAAAAAGAACAGGAAAACTAAATATACTTGTCATAAGTGTAAGAAATATTTGTGTCTTGAGCATATAGTGCCTTCTTGCAGAAGCTGTTTGACTGAAGAATAGACATTTTTCAGATCGCTATTTTTGTTATTTTTTGTTGGTAGAATACCTCTTTTTGTTCTTTTTTATATAGTTCCTAATGTCAAAAGACTGGAAAAGTAAGATTATTAAAATATAGATATATTGTTATTGTATTCTAAGTTTATAATAAGTAATGTGATTAAACTTAGTAATTTTGAAGGTATTCAGTAAAATTGTTAAATGGTAATCTGTAAGTCGAATAAACGGACTGTGATTAATTAAATATCTTTGTTTTACTATTATCGAACATATTATTTAAAATATTTATTAATAGTATATAAAATACTTTGAAAAAACCTTAATCGAATATCCCGGTGCCTGAGACCCAGTGTTGGGTAGGACACGCGAAACGGATGAGTTTGTATGAGTAACTCATATCGAATCGTGAGTTGGGACATTGTACCACCTCAATGAAGTGGGACAATGAGATTATTAGTATGTGACTACGAGTTGAGGTATACTGTGACATTATTACAAAAACACGAATTGAGCTGTTCTATTATTGCGACATTCGACAAACACAAAGTTGAGCTATTGCTTTATCAAGCCATTACTACAAACAAACGAATTGAGAAAATTTCTGAGATCAGTCACTACAAACAGTCGAACAATACACACGTCATGCGTGCACGAATTATTATGATGCATGAAAAAAAAGTAATCAATATCTTTCAATAAAAGAAAAATAAAAATTAGACAAGCAACAAAATTTTTAAAGTTCTTTATTGAAAAATAGGCTTTACATATTGTAGTTTAAAAATAGTAACATGTTAACATTTTTTCCGCTGAGGCGGTTCCTACGTTCAGAAATAATTTGTCCAGACTTTCAGAAAAAATTGGTTGCCTGTAAAGTCGGTATACGGGCGAAAGTTTTACGTGACAACGACTTTGAGTGGTAAAATCATTTTAATGTGAATATTCATTCGTATAGTAGGAAGAAGGATGAAATAATAGTAACAATTTAAAACATTTATTTATACAAAGAATTATATTTAAAACATTAATTTCTACAAAGAATCTCGCACTGAATTTCATATTAACAAAATTTTATTTTTACCTTTACACATACATACGTATTTATATACAAATATAACTACCTTCACATTATCACTACACAATCGTTTTACAATTAACTGGCAACGTGTAAACTTGTATGCAGGCGCCTAAGCGAAATAGAAGACATGAACCGGTGTGTATGCCTATCTCTCTCACTCTCTCTCTCGCTCTGTCTCTCTCGCTCTTAGGCGGGCTAACTGTGCTCGAGTGGAAGGGACGCGTGCCTTTCACTTTTTATGTCTGTCTCTCTCGCTCTTAGGCGGGCTAACCATGCCCGAGTGGAAGGGACGCGTGCCTCTCACTCGCTCTCATTGTGAGCGCATAACGTGAGCGGAGCGTAACGCAGTTTCTGGAAGTGTCACCCGGCAAACCAATTTATAAGACGTTGTCACGTCAAAAATACGTTCAGAAGGAACTGAAGTGGCGCTTATGCACATTTGCTTTTTAACTATCTCATACAGTCTTGGGTAAAATTCTCTTTTTTCGTGCCACCATTTAAATGGATCTTTGTTTCTTGGCAATAGTGGTTCTTGCAGATATTTATCCACTTCTATTATTCCTGCTGCAATAGGATTATTGTTTCTAATTATTTCACTCACTTGTTGGTCAAAATCGTCCCAGATATTACGTGTCCTGTTGTTCTGTGATTGTGGCTGCCCTTTTTCTGTATCAGAATCATTATCAACGTCACGCTGTACAGTGACACGAGCCACTAATTATTTTAGATTGGAACATGTTCGCTTATAGGAAGCGTCATTTATGAAACCATGTTTTTTAAATCTAGGATCTAAGAGCGTGCTCTCGGCAAATATGTTGTCGTCCTCGATATTATAAAATCTTGTAGATAGGTCATCGAACAAAACCTGGGCCATTTGTTTAACTGTTTCTGGAAGCGATTCCCTCATTAGAAATTTACAGCACTCTTTTTTTAGAGCATTAGAAATCAAAATAACTTGTGATATTGTTACTTTCTTTTCTAAGCTCATTGATTCTGTTACGTCTTTAAAAAGGGACAATAATTCACATACAGTTGTTAATATCTCTAAGTCGTCGTTATTTATATTATCGAGATCCGGATAGTCAATAGCAATAATAGGCATCAAGCTATTCTTAGCGCCAATAACACTTTGAAACATGGTATATGTGGAATTCCAACGAGTAATCACATCTTGTTTTAATTTTACTTCTTTATCACCCAGTTGTTTCTGCATAGCTTTAAGTCGCTGTGTTGCAAGTGGACTGCGTTTAAAATGTTCAACAATGGCTTTCATTTTGGATTGTGTGGGTTTAATCTCTTTTAGCGCTGATTGTACTATAAGATTTAACGTGTGTGCAAAACACGGTATTTGTTTCCACTTTAACAATCGTAT
This sequence comes from Eumeta japonica, assembly GCA_005406025.1. Lineage (NCBI taxonomy): Eukaryota > Metazoa > Arthropoda > Insecta > Lepidoptera > Psychidae > Eumeta > Eumeta japonica. The sequence goes on along the minus strand of BGZK01000429.1, from coordinate 407,811 downwards.
TGCTGCTTTAATATTGGCTACATTATCACTGGTTACAGCTACTACTTTCTGCGTAATCTTCCAATCCTCACACATTCTTAAAAGTTCATTTTTCAAGTTTTCAGCTGTATGGCGATCACTATACTTATGACATTCCAGCATGCAAGATTGCAACTCTGTGTTTTTATCTAAAAAATGTACTGTTAGTGATATGTAACTTTCGTTAGGTTTTAAACTATAGTGAGGATTGAGTTCCTTAATAAAGTTTTTAAACGATTGACTGTCTACGATGTAGAATGGCAAGTAAATTTTTGAAATAATTTCTATTAAATATTTGTTTAACTGTTCGGTTTTTTTAGAAGATAGAGGTCTGAAATAATTCGTCAAATTTTTGTCTGTGTTGTTGAATTTTCTATTATGAGTGGTTCCAATTGATGATGGTGTAGTTCCAGTGGAAATGGCATTATGGTTTATTGTATTTTCCGTTATGTTTCTCGAAGCTGACCCAACAGTTGTGGGTGCGGGTGAAGCATCATCAGTAAGTTGTACGCAAACAGAATTTAAAACACCTGGGTGTTGTGTTTTAGTATGGCGAGTTAAATTATATGGGCCACCGCCTTTATATGACATGACTTTTGAGCAAAAGTTACATTTCACCTTATATTTTTTTAAATCTGTGAAATATAGCCAAGCCTTTGATGTTCTTTTTCCAGTAGAATCAGCCATGCTATAAGAGAAAAAAAACATGCATGTAGCAAGGTACATCAACACCATATTCATTCATATTTTTTAAACACAACAGAACAGAAAAACACAAAAAAAAACAGGCGAAATAACGTTATTTTGTCATTTTGGCTTTCTAAATTAAATCATTTAAGGCAAATAAATTTTAGTTGTGCATGTCACCTTAGCGTGGCTTAAATTATAATTACCTAGCCTTAAATATGTATTAGTTGGATTATAAAATCCAATGCACCCAAAAACCAAAACTTATTTACTTAAATTTATAAAACTGCGTATAAAAACTTCAAACCTTACGTACCTTGTTTGTTATTTTGCAAATAGAGGTACTACACTTACTAAAAACACACTAAAAATGACCACAAAACTTAACGATTTATAAAACAACACAAACACACCGGAACACATTAGCATTTCGTCCGTTGTCGTCGGCGTCGCGTCGCATCATGTCATTCGCTAACTCATTCATTTGGGGCGCTTGTCACTTACTACTTCTCGCCCTCTCTCACTCACACACAATCAGTGTAAGCGAGACGACGACGGCCGGTCACGCACGGCCAACGCATTCAATCCGCGCCAATTCGTCGTCGATTGCTTCATTGTAAGTATGGATGTTACGGACCTTCGCATTCGGCTCCGATATACCGAAACATTCGGTTAAATTTACACCTCCGGCTCCGGCTTCGGTTCCGATGAATTTCAATCGGATGTTATATCAGAACCGAAACTTAGCGGCCGGGGTGCGCGGCGCGTGCCGAGCGGTACAAACAGGTTTTGACTTGTCTCTCCGGGAATCACCTCACGTGTATTGCGTAATATTTTTTTCATTCGTTTGTTTGTTATTGTTTTCGGCGGTGTGTTTGCGTACTTTGGTTCGTTGTTTTTAAAGTTTTAGTGGCTCTAGTGCGTGTGTGGGATATTATTGTTTTTTTTCATGGTGGATTTTAAAAAAATACTGCTATGAAGCCGAAAGTAAGTCCAATATTGAAATACTTCCTAGAAGTAGACACAAACTCTGCCAAGTGCAAATTTTGCGATACTATTCAAGAAAAGGAGGTAAAACTACTTCGTTAAAGAACCACTTAAAATCAATTCATCAAAATGAATATGAAGAGTTTTTGAAGTCGGAAAGTGATTTGAAGTTGAAGAATACCGCATCACAATCGTCAACCGCCTCTTCGTCGACTCCGTTACAAGAGGCCAGGAAACAATTGACGCTAAAGGACTCTCTTATGAAAAATCAAAAATGGTGTACATCAAATCCAAAATCCAAAGAAATTGATAAATTAATAGCCGAAATGATTGCACTACAAGACCTTCCATTCAATTTTGTTGAGGGAATTGGATTTAAGCGGCTAATGCAATTCATAGCCCCAAATTATCAATTAAGGGGAAGACAGTTTTTCACAAATTATATATGTGACGACTTATATCCAAAATTAGCTGAAAAGATCAGCCAATTGCTGAAAACTTTTGATAAAATATCGTTTACTACGGATATTTGGAGTGAACCAAGTGCAAATGTTTCACTATTAAGCTTGACTGCGCACGGCATAAATGAAGATTTTAACAGAATAAAAGTAATTTTAAAATGTCTCACGTTCGATGGCCGACATACAGGAGATTTGATCCAAGACAAATTTAATGAAATGCTTACGGAATGGGGTATTATTTACGAAAAAATTCATTGTTTTATTCGCGACGGAGGATCCAATATGGTGAGGGCAATGCGGCTAGCCGACATACCGGACATCACCTGCAATGTACATCAATTACAAATATGTGTAAGACATATGTTAGATTATGACGAAGATGTCAAGAGTTTGATAGGAAAATGCAAAAAAATTTGCACACATTTTAACCACTCTCAAATCGCACAGAGTGAACTCCATAAAATACAAAGTGAGCAGCTTAACCAACAACCTTTGTGCTTGTTACAGGAGTGTAATACAAGGTAAATAGTTTTTTTAATTACCTATACTTATATATTATTAACAACAGTAAAAAGGACAGTCACTGCAGATATAACGACCCCCCCTTATCTAGAAATTTGTTCCAAAGGGGGTACTGTTCCCTCCAGCTGACTGTACTGCTGTTCCTTTCCTTCATTGCTCAGTGCTACTCTATAAAAAACTGTATTTTTACCAGTCTTTCTGTAATATAGAATACATACTGGATGTACTTTTTCTCATTCATACCTAAATAGGTTTTTTATAACTGAAATTGTTACCTATCTTAAAGGGACAAAACGTGGGTCATAAAAATGTGTCTAAGAGCTGTTATTTATGAATGAACATGTTTTAAAAGACATTACACGATATCTTTCGATATGTGTTCCATAATTATCTCATAAATATTATAATATGTTAATTTATTTACAGATGGAGCAGTACATTTTATATGATCGAGCGAATGATCCACATACAAGATTCCTTGTGCTTGTATGCAAGTAAACACAACATACCACAAATTTCTCCTCAAGAATGGCAACAGCTGAAAAAACTAATAACATTACTTCAACCTTTTGAAGAAATAACCAGAAATGAGTGGCAGCAGTACTAGCATATCGTCTGTCATTCCTTTGATACACACTCTAAAACATACGTTACATATAGAAAACAATAAACCAGATACAAATGAAAAATTTAAAGACTTAATAAAATCTACCATTGACCAATTAAATTCAAGGTTTGGAGAGCTTCACCTTAACAACTTTTATTCAATTGCTACTTATTTAGATCCGCGTTACAAAACAAAATTTTTTAATGAAGTTACTAAAGAAAATGTCGAATCGGAAATCATAACTATGCTGGGTGATGTAGGTGAGTCTAGTGACACAAACGAAGCTGAAGGCACGAGTTCACCAGTAGCGAAAAGGGCTAGATTACCTGAAGGAAATGAGGCTACCACATCTACCAGAAATAACATTACATCAATACTGTCCGATATCTTGATGAGTAGTGATGAGGACGATGATCACGCATCAGCCAACGGGAATGTCGTGGATAAGTTTTTAATTCTTAAAAGTTTAGTAAATGAGTATAACAGAGAAAAACGTATAGCTATACATGAAGATCCCTTGATGTGGTGGAACTGTAACACTAAATTTCAACCTTTGTATTTTATAGCAAGACAATATTTGGCATGTCCTCCAGGGTCCGTGGCAAGTGAACAATTATTCAGCGGTGCAGGCCTCATTTACGATCCTCTGAGAAATAGATTAGAAGGAAACAAAGCATCCAAACTTTTATTTATTAAATATAATTTGTTGCTGCTGGAGCAACTCAATTTGATCTGACCAAAATAGGTGTAAGTTTTTCTTGTTGATTGATGATTAATTTTGATAATACGGGAGAGAAGTTATTAAGTATTACTAAATAGTTAAAGACTTTATACTTACATTATGTACCTGTATCTACTACTACTTAAAGTTAATTTGAAAATTTGTGATTTACCTCATAAACAATAATTTCTTATAAATATATAGTTATTATAAGTACAAGTTTATAATAAAACTTATTGTTTTTGACTAAGTTTGTTCCATTTCTGTCTAAAATTTCTTAATATTAACCTTAGTGTAGAGTGTAGAGGTGCTAATGCACCATATCTGTTTATTATGTTCCAGACTTCCGGATTCCAGACTATGTTCAGGTAATAGTAGTATTAAAAAATAAACAAAATAATAACATCATGGTTTTATTTTATTCCTTGACCCAAACTAATTTCACCTTAGCCAGCCGGGTAAGATGGTAGAAAAGCGTGAAATTTAAATTTCCTTTTCCTATGTGTGGTATTAAACCCTACGCCCTTTCATACAAATTTGAAATTTGCGGTTTTCTACTGACTGTACTGTGTGTGTAGGTTTTCAATAGATCTCTTTTATCTGCCTCTTCTACCATCTATGGTTCTGGCTCCGGTTCCGGTTCCGATTCCGGTTCCGTTAAAACAAATAAAAGAATTCCGGTTCCGGCTTCGGTTTCGATAAACCACATCCATAACATCAATAATTGTAAGTGTGACAAAATATATTTTTGAAGTGATGGGACATTCTGTCATTTTGTATAGGACATTTGAGGTGACTCTTGTATGAGTAACACAACACTGCTGAGACCGGCGTCACCAATGATGTAAGTGAAATTGTATGTACGGTTGGAGACGGTAATTTTGATAACTGCGATAGTCCGACTCGAGACTGTGATAGCGGCGAGTTGACAAGCGGCACATCTGTTTCATTCAACTTCTGAGTTACAGCAAGGTGATATAGAGCAAGACCTTTCATACTTTCAATTACCTAACGATCTTGGGACACTTCATTCACCGATGGAACCTATAACGCTACCAAATACATCAAAACCAATTAATGCTACAAATATACAAGCAGAATCTGAAAATCCATCACATGCTTTATCATCTACATATCCATCTTCAACTCCATCAACATCTTCTGCATCAACTCGAGTTGCAAAACGGCAAACTCCTAATGAATTAAGGGCTGAATACTTAGAAATAGAGCGAAAAAAGTTGAAAATGATGGAACTGGAATTGACGCAAAGAAATGATAGAGAAACTCAACCAAAATCAGAAGACTACCATTTTTTAATGAGCATACTACCTCAAATGGAACGATTACCGCCGATACAAAAAATTAGATTGAGAAATAAAATTAACCAAGCGTTACTACAAGAAATGGAAATGTATGAGTACGGAGAATAGCACAATTATGGCAATTATGGTTATAGAACAGGTTCCCAATTGGATAGTAATCAACAATCATGAATAAAAGATAAGCACTTATGTTTGAGTTTGTTTCATTATTAAGAAGTATTATAATTCATATGTACGTCATTATTAATTAAGAACTTACCGTAATGTTAAAAACAATTTTTCCTTTGGTGTGATAATTCTTAGATCACAGATGGATGCCCTCAACACAGATCTTTATTGTGCAAGATGTAGTCAAATGTATCGATACTCATTCTAGTATACTAGAAAAACCTTTGTGGGAATTTCCTAAGTTTTTCATAAAGTGTGTAATATTCACCATAATCTTGTCTTTCTTTATTCAGTTTGTGGACTCCTGATTTAGTACTTAGTATATATTGTGCAAAAAAAGGGCTGCTTTCAAAACAATATCTTAGTATTGTTGATAACACTGTATCTATACGTCAACAATACTTGATGTCCTACGAAATACTGACCGATCCGTTGCCTTGCTCGTCTAACCGCGCATGCGTTTACGCTCAAAGCGTTTATTTTATGGCCTCATTTTTAACACTGCGAAAATTCGCTGTGTGCGTCAAATCGCCTCGAGCGAAGCGAAAGTTTCGTGGTCGAGGTGTTAAGCGATTAATAGTAATTTAAAAATGCAATGCAGTGTCATCAATAATCGATAGGAAGTTAGTGAATACGATAGGCGCCTCCCCCGACCTGACAATGGCTGGGAGACATACCAAGCCCTGTAAAAACCCTTCCGAAGATAAAGGTAAGGACCGAAAAATTATTAATTTAGAAGAGCTTAAATCGCTCTTTTTCAGATTTCTTCAAAATCAAGGATATGTTATCCCTTCTGAGGCAGATAACATCATAAATAGTGTCATCACAAATAATAGTGATAATAGCCGCGACTAATCCCCATGTCCGTCCGTCTGTAGCGGAAAACGATCGCCCAGCGCTCTATCGTCCGAATCCGACGGTTCGGAGCAATCGGATGCTACCATCAAGGGTTCGAACGAGGACGAGGAAAATTCTTACCAAGTTGTGCGTAGAAAGGCCAAACGAGTCACCCGCCGGCAGAAAGTATCTAACCAAAATATTAATGCAACGCAACCTCTTCCAATGGATGTAGCTTCCCTGGAATCTCCGGCATCACCGAATCCCTCCGTAGGTCAACCAGCCATCAGCGCTCCCAAACAGGTGTGTAATGATGGAAAAAGTATTAGGACAGTCGGTTCCAAACCATCTGCGCCCTCGAGGGCAAAAATTCTACCTCCGGTTTGTCTTAGAGGCAAATCAAAATGGAACGCTGTCTCAGCAGAATGCTCGAGGCAGCGCATCCAGTAAACCCGTGCTCAAAATACCAAACACGGTATTAAAATTACTACGGCAACTATTGATTTCTTCCGCAAGCTCAATAGTTACCTAATTAAAAGTGACATCCTTTTTTACACGTTCGCGCTCGAAGAACAGCGCAAGGTCAAGGCGGTTCTCAAGGGAATCCCAATAGAGATATGAACTGATTAGATTAAAGAAGATTTAGATAAGCAGGGATACCCAGTCTATGCGGTGCATAGAATGCACCATAGGGACGGGACCGCTTTAGGCCTAGCTTTAGTTATTTTAAAGAAAAACGATATAAATAAAGAAATTTTCAAAACTCTCTCAAAAGTGTGTGGCCTCTCCGGTATTATCGTTGAGGCACAGGCAGGAGACAAGAGAGGTATACTTGGCCAGTGTCACCGTTGCCAGTTATATGGTCACGCAGCTATTAATTGGCACGCGCAGCCGCGCTGCGTGAAATGCTCGGTCCCTCGCTGGACCAAGGATTGTGATAGGTCTAAAGAAACAGAAGGTAAACCCGCCTGTTTTAACTGTGGTCAAGAACATACGGCCAATTATGGAGGGTGCCCGGAAGCACCTAAACCTAATAAATTTTTCCAACGGAAAAATAAATTCGCGCATAATAAGATTACTTGTAGTAGATTGACTGTAGAAGATGACAAGTAGATTCTAACCAGTTTCCTCTTTTAAATCAAGTGAGAAATGCTTATAAATCAGGTATAGATGCCAGAGTAAGTCCTAGGGCTGCCGGTGGGGATGAGTTTCGTCCAGCCCCTCCACCCAAAACAAACCCGTGGAACAAACTTCCAAAAAAGTCCACATAGCAACAGCAGGTAAGGGAGACTACAGTTCGGGAGTCTCTTAAATCTAGCTCGCTTCAAACCGGGACTACGGTATCAGCACTTGGAGAAAACATTAATACAATAATGTCTATCCTTCAAGTGGTGAAGGGCGCCGAAGTTGCCGAACTAGCTTCTAAATTTAGAAAAGCAAAACACAGAGTAGATCGTCTCCGCATCATCCTAGAAAATCAGGAATTGAATAACAAATTAGAAAATCTATAATGTTTGCGCCCGGGCGCGTTCAAGTAAACTCAGTTGGACGCCATAAATCCAAAAGTATTGCAGTAATTTCATTTAATGCAAACGGATTAACTGTAATGTACGTGACCTAGCTAAATGTGCGCTGGAGTACAAAACAGACATAATTATGGTGTAGCACACCTAGCATGATGACTCTAGACAAGTGTCTATTTCGAGAGAAAATTTCTATTCTAGCTGTCAAATTTGTCTAACTCCGTAATATGAACTCATGTATAGACTAATTTATCCCCGTAGAGAAAATTTCTCGAGTATAGACAACGAAATTTACATGAAAAAAATGCGACATTAATCATTCGGTCGATTTCGTTCAAGAGCATAAAACCCTATTTTGTAACATTCGACTTGTCAGTACGTAATAGCACTACATTTGAACTTTATATAGTAATCGTTTTAAAAAGTAACCTTTATTCCGTGTAACGGTGCATCATCGTGTTTTTTACTGTGTCGTGCAGATATTTGAGGAAGTTTGTTGTGTACATTATTGTCATTGTTAGCTAAATATATTTAATTGAACGAGATGCAGCAAGAAAAGAAAAAGTAAGTATAGGTACTTACTTTTTCTTTTCTTGCTGTATCTCGTTACCTAGGAGGTAACGACAATAATGTAATATGCATGAACCATAACTTTTATGAAATTGTAATGTTAAAATCGATCATACATTGTTAAATGGATACATATTGTTTGTGTTGCAAATAGGTACCAAATAATATTTAATTAATTTATAGTACACTTATTCGGCAGTCTCACCTTTGATTAAACTCTTTTTGCTTACATCTATGAATCTCAGTGTTATAATTTTAATATTGTGTTTACGTTTATCTTTTATTCAGAAATGTGCGGAGCACAAATTTACAAATACAAACTTTGGTGGATTACATGTCCACCCACACTTTGCAAGAGGCGATTTTACTGGCCCTCTAGGCCTTTGGGCCAATTTAAAGGCTGTTTTAGCTGAACTGGGCCAGATAAATCACAGTAGTATTGATTATAATCGTGTTTATTTAAATGTCATTTGATTATAACAATACCTTTGAAATGTGAAGAGATTTTATTTATTTTATTTCAGAGAAAGCCTGAAGTGAGATGGCAACTCATAAGAGATCACAGAACATTACCGGAAATAAAGAGCCAGTACCGGTTATATCAGATATAACTAATAAAATAATGGACATAATAGGATTGGCATCCACTGTTGGGATAGGACCCATGGAGTCTATTATTGATGTAAGTAAAAAAAAGTTATATGTAGATTATAACTGACAACTCAGAATTTTTCTTCCTATTTTCTCACCTTCCAAGAATGTCTGAAGTAGGTATTACAAGATTCCATTAGATACTGATTACAATCCATTCTAGCACTGATTCCACTTTGTTTGTGTAAATATTTAATTTGACATTTTTATAGAATTTGTAAGTCACAATATTCAAGAACTACTACAAAAATGTTTATTTTTGTAAATTAATCGTTTCTTTTGCTTTTATTAACGCTAGATATTAGAAAAGTTGTATTTACAGTTTATGCAATATTATACAACAATTAATTGTCCTCAAGATAAAGTAAAAACTGTTGTAAGTATTTAACCATATGTATGATATCTCCAAAGTCAATTGTGAAATCTCATACGGAGTGCAACAAGTTATATCTTTTTTTGTATGCTATAATTACGATATCTGAACACATTATTTATAAATGAGACATGCTTTTATTAATTTTATACTAAGATATTAGAATGAAATACTTAAATCCAATAATATTTCTTTTAATATTTTCCTATCTTATCACCTCTTAATATCGGGGACTTCGGCTCCAAAAAATTAATCTATGAATTTAAATTCAACATGGATGGTTACAATTCAAATTTAAATGTGATGAGGGATTTTTTCAGTTTTTTTATTCATGTCATTGGATAAAGAAATAATGTAGTGAGATTAAAAATAAATTTAATTATATGTGTCAATTGATCTTGTCAGTTTCATGAAAAGCAAAGAAAGAATCTCAAAAATGTTTCATTAATTTTCTTAATAAAGCATAAATAGTATCACTAAAGATGGTGGTGGCACCTTGGTGCATAAATACAATTTGCACTCAAGTATTGAGTTTCTTTTGGATAGTCTTTTTTATCATGATTTTTGATTGATGGTCTAAAATTCCTATCAACTATTATTTATTGATATCATGAGGTAGTGATATTCATAAAATTATTTTTAAAGGGAAACAAATATTTCTATTAACCTTGCAATGAACAATTAATAATTAGGATTTTTGTTATTATATTTTCTTTTTAGATTGGGCCTTCTGAACAAGACACAGCAGTCTCTTTGCCAATGGAGCCGCATTCTTCTGGGCACTCATCAACGATGAACCCTGCTCCAGCAAGTTTGGAACAGATACCAAACATACCAACACTGGGTGTGAAAAAAATGATAAAGAGACGTAAGCAGTATCGGTCTGTGGCAGATTTTGCCAATATCCAAAGAAAAACTAACGAGATTTTAAAGGTTTGTATTGTATTACTATTGATTTTGTTCTTAGCACTAGTGAATAATAATTACATTTTTTGTTGGTATATTACTTAACGAATTTAAATTCTATATACTTCCTCCACAACTAAAATGAATGCTTCTTTAAATAATTTATTTGAACTATATTTATGGCAATTTTTCAGAAATTTGCTGATGACGTGGAAGGAGTTTTAAAGGAAAGGAATGAAATTGAAAAAGAGAGAAATGCCATACTTAGGTAATTCACTAAGAATAAAACTGATTAATTAGGAATAAAACATGCATCCGATGGTTCCATACAAACTTAATTCTTTATGTAGATATTTCATCCATCAATTGTGTCAATTATTTTTGTCTGTTTTTGATACCAATACGGGTGAGATAAAAGTCCCAAGAATTCCCAATCTTTTGCTCTTTTGTCAAATAATTTTTGGAATACTCTTAAAAATTCGAAATTTTTTATAATTAAGTTTTCATAGTGTGAAGTCTAAAAAAAATTCTTAACGACATGATTGTCATTACTCCAATTGCAAGTGTAAGTTTGTAGTCAAAACATCTTTTCATGTAATAAACTATAAATTATCAATTTTATGATTTTTTCCTTTATTTGTGTTGTGAGACCTTTTTTCTTGCCAAATTTCATATTCTAAGTCAATGAAAAATACCCTATAGGTTTTGATATACTTGCGTGTTTCAAAATATAAGGCATGAATGGCCATATTTTTTTGGTTACGTTGACTTTACAGGTTTAAGGGATTACAGACGTAAGTATTTGATTTTTATTTCAACTTGATGATACCTCTCCATTTACTTAAGAACGGTCTTGATAGACAGAAAGACAGCAAAGTGATCCTAAAATCCTGTTTTTTTAGAGGTATGGAACCCTAATAAATTAAACCATATTAGTTAAAATTATATATATGTATTAAAATCAATAAGTGATTATTGTGTAAAATAGGTTTCTATTAATCTTGCTCGTTTGGCTTCTGCTTCTCGTAACAAATTAATTGAAGGAGAATATTTCACATCCATTTCTTCATCGGGATTATCATTTGTGTTTTCCTCGAATAGAATTAATGGATTTCTAAAATACAAATATTGATTTGAATTTATGTCTAGTGTTTAGTTACTATTTCTGATATTAAAAAACATTCTTTACCTGTAATGACATAAAATATTATACAAAACACAACATGTATATATGATCTCAGAAATTCTTTCAGGTGAGTAACGCAAAATTCTGTCTCGTCTTAGGCACCTAAATGTGCCTTTTAAGTATCCAATTAACCTTTCTACACAATTCCTAATTTGGCAATGTTTTTTAGTGTAATTGCTTGCATTAGATCCTTTTGTTGCATCTAGTATGGCTGTCATCGACCACGGTTCTAATGCATAACCACTGTCACCTGTCAATAAAAATCCTTGTTGTTTCAGATATTCAGCAAAACGGAGCCGTCGTTGACATATTATATTTTAAATTATTAAAATTATACAAGAAAAAATGTGTTTACATTTACCTAAAAATGAACTCTTCCGTAAAAGATGGAAATCACCGATTCTCTGCCTATACAACATAATCAATTCATTTTTAAATTGGAATAATCACTACATAGTATAAAACAAAGTCGCCTTTTCTGTCCCTATATCCCTATGTGCGCTTTAATCTTTAAAACTACGCAACGGATTTTGATGCGGTTTTTTTCAATAGATAGAGTGATTCAAGAGGAAGGTTTATATGTATAATACATGCATAATATACTAAGGCAACATTGCTAATTTTAGAGGTTTCTAATGTGATGTCGTAAATTAACCTATTTTTTTAGGCTTATTTAGCAATTAGCAAAAACGCTGCCTAACCCTACGAGTTAGATCAAATTAATGTACTACAGTATTGTACACCATAAAAAGGTCTACAAAAGTCCGCGATGGTATATGTTTATCTTTTATGGATAACCCACATTAACCATTTTTATTGTTTACTTTTTACGTGAGAAAATGGCTTATTTACGAAGCTATTTTAAGCAATACGGCATTAATCCTTATCGAATTAAGTACCTTAAATACAGTGTGCAATTAATATAGATCAATATGGTTCCTTACAGCATGTAAATTAAACAAATATTTTCGGAGAAATTACAAATTTTAAATTTGCGTTTGCGGCGGGCGGTACCGGCCGGACGGGGCAGTGCGGGGAGGCATGCCTATAAATAGCGCGTCGGAGGCCGCGGTTTTCCCTATAGCACTTTGAATTTAGCAGCAATCGGACGCGTTTATTATCGGAGCTCTCTAGCGAGGAAAATAACAGTACTTGATAAAAACGTGCTTTTCAGCGCGACAACGTATCAGTTAATTAATAATTATAAGTTACGATAAATAATAATCAATTAATAATAATAAGGGAATTATTTTCAAAAATCTTAAGTAAGTTCAGAAAAAAAACTTAATAGAATAGCTATCTTTTGTTCTTGATGATTGTAGATTATCTTTTGTTTTTAGTCACACGCATGGCAAATTATTTTTTAGGTGTTTTTAATTTAATTAAAATCGTATTTTAAGTTGATTTCATTAAAATCGTAGTTTAAGTTATTCCAGTAAAAAAAGAACTGAATAGAATAGATATCTTTTGTTTTTATGATTGTTGATTATCATTTGTGTCTAAATGGTAAGTATTTAGATGTTTTACTGCGGCACATAGGTACCAATAATATGGCAATTTGTTCATAGGTAGGTAATCATACATAAGTCTAGAACTGAGTCAACTTTGTTCAGAAATTATAAAGTCATGTCTGGAAGACGTCGTCGTTCGAACATAGGTCGTAGTTCAGTGAATGCTAAAAGAGTACGTTCACAAAGAGATGAAGAATCGTCAACAGAACGTGAAGCTCGACTCAGTCAGCTTAGGGATAGATATAGAGCTGAGAGAGAGAGAATCTTCAATAGAGCGTGAGGTTCGCCGCAGCCGGGATCGAGATAGGCATTCGGTTCAGAGATAGAGAATCGTCAGTAGAGCGTGAGGCTCGACTCAGTCAGCTTAGGGATAGATATAGAGCTGAGAGAGAGAATCTTCAGTAGAGCGTGAGGTTCGCCGCAGTCGAGATAGGGATAGACATCGAATACAGAGAACCAGAGAATCATCAGCACGAGTTACTAATTCATGGGTAAATAAAGAAAATTCTGCCATGAATTACGATCCTTCGATTTCTTACAAGGACGATCGTATAGTATCAATAGGTACTATGTCAGTAGTATGTGAATATTGCTTGGCATTGAAATTCAAGGACGAATCAAAAGGCATGTGTTGCTTACAAGGAAAAGTCAAATTAGAAGAAATTCTCCCTCCACCTGAACCACTTCACTCTCTTCTTACGGGTGATCATCAGAAATCCAAACAATTCATGCGCAATATACGCCGTTATAATAACGCATTTCAAATGACCTCTTTTAAGAGCAAGCAAGTCGTTGAGCGTGGGTTCATGCCTACATTTAAAATTCAAGGGCAAGTGTACCACTTAGCTGGGAGCTTGCTACCACTTCGACCCGATGATCACAAATTTCTGCAAATATATTTTATTGCAGATCCAGACATACAAGCATCTACGCGGTGTTCAAGTGTTGCACAACCAATTGATAGAGATTTAATTAGATCTCTGCAAGATATGTTACATTCTCATAATTACTATATACAGTCTTTCAAAACTGCGATTGAGCGTATTCCAGCAGATACTCCTGACTTTAATGTCGTAATCCATGCAAATAAAGTTCCTGTTGGAGAACACAGAGGACGATATAACGCACCTTCTACGAGTGAGGTAGCAGTGGTGATAGCTGGACAGCAATTTGACAAAAGAGATATTGTATTGCATAGTCGTGATGATAATTTGCAAAAAATTTCAGAGTTACACAGATCTTATGACAGCTTACAATATCCTTTGATGCTATGTCGTGGAGAAAATGGTTATGCCATTAATATTTCTCAAGTTGATCCAATCGGTGGAACACCTCTGCGTAAAACAGTGTCATGTATGAACTACTATTGCTACCGTATAATGACAAGACGTAACAATTTCAACACTTTGCTCAGATATGGAATGTTAACAAACCAATACTTGGTCGATCAATATGCGAAAATTGAATCTGAGAGATTGGCCTACATCCGTAATAATCAAACTAAATTGAGAGCCGAAAATTACGTTCATCTTCAGGATGCGTTACAGGCGAATGAACATGTCAACGGCATTGGTCAGTTAGTTATACTACCTTCATCATTCACAGGTGGACCTCGATATTTACACGAAAAATCGCAAGACGCCATGACTTACGTCAGAAATTACGGCAAACCTGATTTATTTATAACTGCAACATGTAACCCAAATTGGCCGGAAATTAAAGAAAATATTAATACTAATTTAAGTCCACAAGACAGATATGATATAGTTAACAGAGTCTTCCATTTAAAAGTACAGAAACTCCTGCACCTCATTAACAAGTCTCATATATTCGGTCCCCGCGCTGTCATATGTACACAATAGAATGGCAAAACGTGGGTTGCCACATGTGCACCTGCTGGTGTGGTTAGTGAACAAAATTAGACCAAACCAAATTGACAAGGTCATTTCAGCTGAGTTGCCGGATAAAGATGAAGATCCTATCCTGTACGAAATCGTAAAGAAAATATGGTACACGGCCCTTGCGGGACTTTAAATCCGAATTCTCCATGTATGCGAGATTCTAAATGCAGCAAAAATTTCCGAAGTCATTCCAAACTCAAACAATCACTAGCGATGACGGATATCCCAAATATCGTCGACGATCGCCAGAACAAGGCAGGAAAAGTGCTACCGTCCGAAACCGTGATATTGATAACCGATGGATCGTTCCTATAATCGGCTCCTTTTGAAAATTTTGATGCCCACATCAATGTAGAGTTGTGCAATTCGATAAAGTCAATCCAATATGTTACTAAGTACATTAATAAAGGTAGTGATCAAGCCACTTTCAGCATACAATCACCAAATGAAGTGGAAAAATATCAGTCTGGACGTTACATCTGCAGCTCTGAAGCTGTATGGAGGATATTATCATTCGAAGTGCACGACCGGGCTCCCACAATTGTCCACCTTGCAGTTCATTTAGAAAATGGACAAAGGGTATATTTCATGGAGAACAATATACAAGAAGTTGTTAATAATCCGCGGGATACAACATTGACAGCATTTTTCAAGTTATGTGCTCAAGATGATTTCGCGAAAACACTGACATATGACAGAGTTCCAAGTTACTATACATGGAACCAGAGTTCTAAAACTTTTCAACGGCGAAAACAAGGTACTGCGGTTGATGGTTTCCCCGGAGTAAAAAAAACGGATGCTCTTGGCAGAGTCTACACGATTCATCCCAACAACAGTGAATGCTTTTATCTGAGAATGTTACTGCATATTGTAAAAGGCCCGACAACCTTTGCACGCCTAAGAACTGTACAAGGTGTTGTTTACAATACTTATCAAGCAGCATGCAAAACTATGGGGCTCTTGGAAGATGATTCTCACTGGGAAAATACATTATCAGAAGCAGCTGTTTGTAGTTCAGCTACATCATTAAGATATTTATTTGCTGTCATAGTAGCGTTTTGTCAAGTAGCTGATTCTGTTAATCTATGGAATAAATTTCAAGAAAACATGGCCAGTGATATTCTGAATCGACGACGGCGAGAGTTAAACTCAGATGATATACAATATGATCAACACATATTTGACGAAGCATTATTTGAATTGAATAAAGTACTGCAATTACTTTCGGGTAAATCGATCAAGGATTTTGGGCTGCCGATGCCAGCTAATACTACTAGCTCAGATTTAACTAACAGTGCCGAATACACAAGAGAAATATCATACGATCAAACAAGACTTTTACAAAATATAGCTCAAGATGAGCCACGATTAAACATCGATCAGAAAAAGTATTCACTGCATTACTATCAACAATTGATAACAATGAAGGAAATTGTTTTCCTTGATGCCCCAGGAGGTACAGGAAAACATTTTTAATCAATCTGCTTTTAAAAAGTGAGATCTACCGGAAAATTGCGTTAGCTGTTGCGTCATCCGGCATTGCCGCTACGCTTTTAGAAGGAGGTCGAACCGCACACTCTACATTCAAGCTCCCGCTGAAAATCGCCACCGATGACAATATCAGCGTCTGTAGTGTTTCTAAACAGAGCAATACAGGAAAATTGATGCGTGACTGCTCATTAATAGTCTGGGACGAAGCTACCATGTCAAACAAGTCGTCTGTGGAAGCACTGGATAGGACAATGCGCGATTTGCGCAACAAAAATTCACCTATGGGTGGATGTACAATTCTGTTTTCAGGAGATTTTCGACAAATCCTACCAGTTGTGACTCGAGGAACACGTGCTGACGAAATAAATGCTTCCCTAAAAAGATCAAACCTTTGGCCACATGTCAATAAATTAGAGCTTAAAACTAATATGAGGGTTTCGTCATCATCACGTGAGAACAGGCTATTTCCAGAGATGCTGCTAAAAGTTGGCAATGGAGAATTAACACAAAGTGAGGGAAGGATTAACCTTGAAAACCTTTGTGTTTTGATAGACAACATCCAAGAGTTAGTCAACAAAGTCTATCCTGACATTGATGACATAAGTTACAAGACAATATCTT
Organism: Eumeta japonica; assembly: GCA_005406025.1. Classification (NCBI taxonomy): domain Eukaryota; kingdom Metazoa; phylum Arthropoda; class Insecta; order Lepidoptera; family Psychidae; genus Eumeta; species Eumeta japonica. The sequence goes on along the minus strand of BGZK01000429.1, from coordinate 390,748 downwards.
GGTTTAAAGAAAGAGCGATTCTGTCACCAACTAATGAACAAGTAGATAAGGTAAATAACTTGATTATTTCAAAGATTGATGCGCCGACGAAAATATATTACTCGGTGGATACTGTTCTCGATTTGGAAGAAGCTGTTCATTTTCCTACAGAGTTTCTAAACTCTTTGAACCCGTCTGGACTCCCTCCTCACAAAATGGTGTTGAAAGTAGGTTGTCCTGTTATTTTATTAAGAAACCTGAATCCACCTAAACTTTGCAATGGCACGCGTTTGCTGATAAAATCACTGAAAACTTTCATAATAGAGTGCACAATACTCACAGGATGTGGTACCGGAGAAGATGTATTGATTCCCGAATCCCTCTGATACCATCGGATTTACCCTTCCAATTTAAACGTTTACAGTTTCCGGTGAAGACATCTTTGCAATGACCATTAATAAATCGCAAGGTCAAACCTTCAACGTTGCAGGCTTAGATTTGAGCGTTGACTGTTTTCACATGGCCAACTGTATGTCGCTCTTTCAAGAGTAACCTCAAGAGAAAACATGTTTGTATTGTCTAATGAAAGAAAGCTGTAAACGTTGTGTATAAAGACATCCTGTAATATATTAATTGTTGTAAAAATAAAATAAATACCTAGGTGAAAATGTAAAAAGTAAATAAGTAAAAATGTAATGTATAAAATTGTATGAATTTAGATATTCCAAAGATAGCAGGAAATCTTCATAGTAAGTATAGGGAAGAGGAATTGTTTTACTCCAAATTTAATGCGTGCAGGCCAAGGGCAGTAATGAATGAACCAAAATACTGGATCGATTTTAATCATGTTTTCATTGAGTGACATAGGCATATATATTTTATGCCCGTGCAAAGTCGGAGCGGGCCGCTATGTTTTTATATACAACGTTCATATTTTTTCTGTAGTGTATTTAATTTAGTATCAGCATTGCACCCGTGCGAAGCCGGGGCGGGTCACTAGTTAAAAATAAATTGGTCATGAATTCTTCCTGGGTACCTCGCAACAACATTTATTATTTTGCAATCGACATCTGAAACCTAATAGAAATTAAAGTCAATTCCTTGGTCTCAATCGAAGTATTTTCAATTTTAATACTTATGACAAATCAGATTTTATTATTTTTTAAATACCACACACACAGGCCACATCACACCGGCCTGCAAAGTATAAGTTTTAATTTCCCTTTAGAGTAAGAATGTTTTTTTGAGATATTATTGTATGTTGAATTAAAATATAGAGCTCGCACTTTTATAATACATCGAGATTTATTTTTTAGCAAGATATATAAATTTTAGAACAATTTTAATGAAACAATAAAATATAAAGAGTAATAATAAAACTGAATATTCATTTATAAGATGTAATTCTTTTTAAATTAAATAACAACTAGTCATAACATATGTGGTAAATGATAAAACATTTAATCAAACTCTTAAGAAAATTAAAGTTATTAAGGAAACAATGTTAAAAAAAACATTTTAAAAAATTCATTAAAAAACTCTGAGTGACATGTAAATTGTTATTATAAATATGTTGTTAAGTGGTCGATTGATTTTATTGCTGATTTAAAAATAAAATAGGTACTCTTATACTCGAGGACTACAAATTTAAATAATTTTATCGTGATTATTGCAAGTATAATAGATATGGTTTCTTACGATTTGCACATTTAAAGATATTTAAAGCCTTTCCGGTTTATTAGGGCGAGCGAAGCGAGCCCTACTCTAATTCAACAATCTGTACATTTTTGTGGTACACTTTATGAAAAAAGTATCACGCCTTTAGATTTGAAATTTAACATAGTAATTTAGAATCATGTCTAGATGTGTTATTTATCATTAAAATATCTTTTTTTTTAAATATTTTTTAAAATACAATTTGTATATGAGCACTAATGTTAATATACTACTAATTTACTAATATGCTACTAACGCCATCTGTCGAAGGCATGTGTCAACTAAATTGTTTCTACTATTAGTAGAAACAGGTAGAAATAGCGTCAGCGCCATAACAACAACACTACAGATTTTAAAAACAACGTCACTGTTGGTTTATTGTGTGAAAACTAATTATTATTGCGTGAAATATTATTTTATTGCTCAATTTCTGAGGTGTAATATTGATTAAGAAAAAATATTAGGTAAGTGCGTATGATCGTAAGTACCTATGATAGAATTTTATAGAAAAATGCTATCCATTATCCAGTTGTATCTGACGTAAAACATGTTGGTTTAAATGTTTTATTGTTATTGTTGCAGCGAAATGCCACGAAGACGCACGTTAACTGGCCGTAAAGAACGCGAACATAACCGTGTTTCAATGAATGATTTAAGAGAACGTCAGAAAAGATCTCGAAATATGGAATCTAATTTTCATCGCGGAAATGTTCACTTTTTAGAGTATGCCGTTAATTTCGAAACTGCTCAGAAAAATTTGGAGTTAAAACATTGCAATTTATGTCATCGTCGTTGGTTCGATTTACATATTGAAGAAGACGGACTTTGTGCTCTTTGTCGTAAATTTCAAGTAAAAATGAAATGAATATATTTTCTACAGACAATAATATGGACCCTGGTCCACAACCTGAAGTTTTAAAAATTAACATTTCTTGAAGAACAATTAATTGCTCAAGTTCATCCGGTTATAACAGTATATAAACTTAAAGGTGGTCAATTTGGATATAGTGGCCAAGTCATCAATTTTCATCAAGACATTACAAATTTTACTACCTCTTTACCTCATTCTATTGATACTATTTCAAAATATATTTTTGTTAGAAGAAATTATGGTGAAGGATATAAAGATTTTATTGTAAATCGTGATAATGTTGAGGCCGCTTTGATATATCTTAAAAATAATAATCCTTGGTACCGTAATATAACAATCGACGAAAATAATTTACAATGTTTACCTAATAATGAAAGTATTTTTCAACAAATTGTATTAAGTCAAGATAGACAACAACTTTCATGTAATTTAGATAATGAGGATAATGAGGATAATGATCAAAATATATTATATGATAATGTTTATGAATCTGGAGCTCCAACGGTGACTTTTCAATGTAATCGTAAAGCAGTGAATAGTGTACTGAACATTCAGGAAGAAAATGATAGATCTGGTGTTTTACCTTGGCCTATATTGGATCCTGTGCCAATCAATGAATTTACATGTGATGGATATATTTGCAGAGCATTTCCAACTTTATTTCCTACTGGTAAAGGTGACCTTAGAGATTCAAGAGTGCATAAAATTTCTAATAGTGAATATTTTAAATTTCTTATGATGTATGAAGATGGGAGATTTGCAAAACATCCAAGATTTAGATTTTTGCATTTAATAGTATGATGCGTTGGACAGCTTTGCAGAATGGGAGTATTTGTGTCAGAAAAATTCACTTTTACGTAATATTGAGACAATTGAACAACTCCGAGAATTATTACAGCGAGAACCAATATTGTATAAATCAATTTTATCATATAATACTAATTTGAGATCATCTAGCTCATATTGGTATGTGAGATCTAGAGAGTTAGTGGATATGATTGAAGAATTAGGAACTCCAACAATATTTATGACATTGAGTGCAGCTGATTTATATTGGCCAGAGCTGTATCGTATATTGGATCCAGACTATAATTATGCCGATCTCAATCAAAGCAGTGAATTTATTCGTAAATCTAAATTATTAAATTCAAATCCTATGATTGTTTCTTATTTTTTAAAAGCGATTAGATACTTTTATGGATCATTTTGTTAAAAATACTTTAAAGTCACAGATTTCTGGTTCCGTATTGAATTTCAACACCGAGGTAGTCCGCACATGCATGGTCTTTTCTGGTTTGAAAATGCACCTGATCTTAAGAATCTCAATCCAAATGATATTACAAGAATTAAAGAAATTATAAACTACTTTGATGAGTTCATATCTACATGGCATCCAGATCCTTCTCAAGTTTATGATATACATCCATCAAAATTACATTACTCTGATATATCTGATGAAGATGTTGATTACAATCATTTAATACGAGCTGTACAAATGCATAAATGTTCTAAAGCGTATTGTCAAAGAAAGAAAAAATTCTTCTGAGACTATTTGTCGTTTCAAGTATCCGAAAGAATGTGTCAACGAAAGTAAAATTCAATTTATTCAAAATAACGAATTAGAATATATATCAAAAGAAATAATTCATATTTAAATAGTCACAGTCCACAAATTTTGAAAATTTGGCGAGCAAATGTTGATTCGCAAGCCATTGTTTCTATTCATGCCGTTCTTAGATATATTGCTAAGTATGCTAGCAAAGGTGAACCAAGATCGGATGGTATGAAAGATTTTATTCGACAAACAGTACAAGAGTCAAATACTAATAGTAATGTTGTACAGATAATCCAAAAATTTTGATAAAATGTGTGCTGAACGTGACTACTCTGCTCAGGAAATATTTTGGATTATTATGGGTTGGCCTTTGTATCGATCTTCTCGACAATTTACTACTATAAATTTTAGAATATCTGAAACATGGGAATATCTGGATATGAATAGTGAAGATGGAAGTATTTTGTTTCGAATTTTTGAGAGATATCAACAACGACCAGCAAAATTTGAACAAATGTCTTTATCTGATTTTTTACAAAACTTATAAAAGAGGTTCAACTTATAGTATGAGAAAAGTACCTTTTATTCTTAGAGTTATACCAAAAGTGAAATATGATCCTGGCTGCATAGATAATGAAAATTTTTATAAACAACAAGTTATATTACATGTTGCCTGGCGACAGTTAAATGACCTAAATCCTGACAATAATACTTGGAAGATTGTATATGAACGTCATTTTAAAAATAGTAATGATAATAGTCTTAGTTATGAATTGGATCAAATGTTACAAAATTTAGAGAATGAAGAAGATTATGAAGTAATAAATACAGTTCAAATAGAACAACTACATGATTGGATGGAAGTAGCTGCTGGACCACAAAATATTAATCAAGAAGATGATTTAGGTAGAAGAGAAATTGATATCCGATATCAATGGCATTCTATTTCAAGCAAACAACTATTGAATTCATTAGAAACATTTATTGAAAATGAAAAAATTGCAAGAAATCAAAGAAACCCTACCATAAATAATCACAATTATTTGTCAAATTTTGTTTTTTCTGGTGAACAGCAAGAAGTGATTAATATATTTGAAAAACAACTTAATTATCTACAAGGTTACGAGGAAGAACAATCTATAAAAAGAGTGGTTATACAGGGAAAAGCTGGCTCTGGAAAAAGCACATTGATAAATTACTTTACTTTTCGATTGAATCAAATATTGGGATTATCATCTTATAAATTGCTTGCACCAACTGGTGCTGCTGCTGTGAATATTAATGGTTCGACAATTCATTCTAAACTTTTATTGGGAGTAAATAAAACATTCAAAGATCTCAATTTACATGCACTTGCTGATTTTCAAGAAGAATTATATGGTTGTAAATTTATAATTATTGATGAAATGAGTATGATTGGATGTAGTCTTATGAGGAAAATTGATTTACGTTTACGTAGAGCTTTTCCTTCAAGGCAAGATGAACCATTTGGTGGATTATTTGTATATTTTTTTGGAGATATTAATCAGTTGCCACCTGTAAATGATAGGCCGCTTTATAGTAATAAAACTGAAGGAAGTGAATTTCTTTTAGAAGGAAAATTGTTATATACATCAAGTATTCAAAAATATTTCTTTTTATCATCATCATTTCGACAGAATGAATCTCAACAAGTTTTTAGAGATATACTTGATCGAATTAGTAATGGTGAATGTACGGTAGAAGATTACGAAAAATTAATGACACGGAGTATACAATCATTATCATTAAATGAACGGATTTTTTTCAACGATGCCATTAGACTATTTGCAACAAACAAAGATGTAAAGAATTTAATCATCAAAAGTTAAAAGAATTACGTCAACCAGTTGCTTATATTCCAGCTTATCACAATTGTTCCAAGGCAAAATCAGTAAGTGCAGAATTATTAGGTGGACTTGAACCATTTATTATTTTATCGATTGGATCTAAAGTTATGTTACGTTCTAATTTGTGGGTTGAAAATGGATTGGTCAATGGAGCTTTAGGTTATGTCAAAGATATAATTTATGAAGAAAATTGTAGTCCCCTGATCAAATGCCGCAGTGATAATGGTCCGATTTGAAAATTATTCTTATTCAACTTACGAAAATAGTGGTTGTATTCCAATATTACCCATAACTAAATTTTGGAAAATGGAAATACCAATTGCTCAAGAAAACAATTTCCATTACAATTAGCTTTCGCAATTACAATTCATAAATCACAAGGTTTAACATTAGATAAAGCTGTTGTAGATATGGAGAAAAAGAAACTTCTATTGGTTTAACTTATGTCGCGTTTTCAAGAGTAAAACATTTGAAGGATTAGCATTAAATAGAAGATTTATTTATGATAGATTAAGTAGTATTAAAACTCAAATATGTTGAAGTGTAGAAAACAAGAAGAAATCCGTATGAGGAATGTAAATGCTTTGATACAATAAAAATTTGAAATTTGAATTTTTTGTCGTATGAGTTATTTATAGAAGTCCATATTAATAATTCATATATTAAAATATATACTTAATAATATTATTCATTATTAATAATATATATTATTAATTAATAATAATATATATTATTAATTAATAAATAATATTATTATTTATTATTGTTAATAAATTATTACTAGGTAGAAATACCTCATGAGCCCTCACAAAGCTGCGCTTTTGCTAGTGTATTGAGCTGCAATTTCTGAAGGTAGAAATAGTCCAACATGAGTGCAATCTATACTAGTGATGTGCCGGATCGCTAAAATGTATATCCGCGAATACGGATCTGAACACGGATATTTGGTGCCAAGATCCGCGGATACGGATACGGATCTTTATTTTCTTATTCGATTGAGTGTCAGCGCTCGCGACCTTGAACGATAGTTGACGGTACGCTCGCCGCAACGCCACGCAGGACATGTTTTGACTTGCATTGCGCGGATAGTATTTATTGTTTTGGTTACGGTTTAGTGTGACACTGTGGCGCGTTCATAACGGTTGTGTATTGTTTTGATACAAATTATAAATAATGTCTACTAAGAAGTTTTCCAGTGCAATTTGGAAATATTTCGTGTTAGTAAATGATGAATGTGCGAAGTGCAAAATTTGTGATGGAAAATATTCCCGTAAGGGTAAAGGCACGACTTCTTTAAAAACCGGCCAAGTGCGAGTCGGACTCGCGCACCGAGGGTTCCGTACAAACCTGCAAGGTTTACAAAGTTCGTTCATTACGACAATCGAGTCATAACTATGGTATTTTTATTGCAAAATGAAATTCATAACATTACAATGGGGAAAGATGGAGGAGCATAAATTTAAGACAAAGATCTCTTTATCGTTTAAGTAATCCTTTATTTTATATTAACACATATCATTTATCTATAATATAACTGAAACACTTATACTAGCCTTGCAGCAGACTTGCGAAAGTTCTTTTATTAAAGTTATTTATTTACTAAGTTTTTTAGTCACTATTTAGAAATCTGGTTCAAAAATATTAATTAAGTATTAAATTTGAACCAGACCTGTAAATGGTGACTGAAAAAGGTATGAATAGTACCACATTGAACATTGAAGTTCGAAAAAACGTTATCAATAGTTGTACAACTTCGTGTAGTGCTACTGTTTATTAACGGAAACATGTTTATGGATGAAAATATGTGGAAATTCCATTTTGGGATTCATTCTAAAATCTATATTGAAGTCTCCCACAACAATCAGACGAGAAGATGAAGTGTACATATTGAGGTTGCTGCCGAATATTGTTGTATTTATACATTCTATTGCAACATTAATTTGACATTGTGGTGACCTATATACAGTTATCACTCTGATATTAAACATTTCAAAATGCAAGCATTCACAATGGCCGTTTGCAGCGCCTGGGTTATTTAAATAATATCTTTTACATGATCCATCTGTCACGGCATCCTTAAGATTGCGACGTACATACGCGATAGATCCCCAACCTGGATTTGCATTAGATACAGCTGGACCATCTACTCTGCACACCTCATAAAAACCATCAAGTTCAAAAGTGTCTCTACGACATCCCCAGGTTTCAACAAACAATGCTGCATGGGAGGAATGAATAATAGGATCTATGATGACGTCTGAAAAATGTTTGCGCAATGATTGCACGTTATGAAATACAATTTGAACTGCATTATCTTCAGGTGTTTGCAAAAATTTAAAATATGGTACCAATTTGTTTTGTTCTAGTCTTTTCATTTCTATACTTACAGCACTCGATTCTGATATTTCAGAGGGAGGTTTAAATGTACCTGAATTCACGACTAAAAACAGTCCAAACGATGACATTGCTCTAGAACAAGCTACATACAGCATCGATCTTTTTACATTTTTAGAAATATGGACCACAACTTTTTCTAAGGTGGCACCTTGCGACTTGTGAATTGTAATACCTTCTGCTGGTACTATTGGAAACTGAGTACGCTGCACTACAAGATTTGAAGATTTCCACCTTTCACAGTATAAGTGACGGCATCTAATGGCGTCCAATTCGAATTGAGATATTGACGATGTTTTCGAAGTTACTTGACATTTACTTCTTGTAGCTATTCCCGTACTTTTATCGAACAGAACCCAAATACGTAAAGGCCGCTTTTCACTTGTCTTCTTGTGTCGACCGTAATCTATAGCCTTCAATATTCCGGTAGTACCATTCACAAGGCCATCTGTAGTGTCAATATTCACAGTTACCATATAACGTGCACCTACTCGTAAAACAAATTCTTAGGAAGACCGTAGGTCTGCATTGTAGGTAGAGTATTTACAGATTGCAAGGCTTTTCTAGCAGCTTGCGGATTTGGTGCTCAGAAACCACATCAAGTGCTTTAACCGAGTACCCTTCAGTGTTCATTCGAGACAATACTTGATTATTGTATTTGTCGACTTCATTGTTGGTCGCAAATAAGTGTATCGCTCCATGTGCCTCAATAGGTAAAGTATTAATACTGTAACATCTAGAATTAATTAACTCTATATCCATAGAAGTCATCCGACCGACAGCCATATTGTTTAAGGCTATTGCGAATGCCAGATCATCTCTTTGCCGCATTATTTCAGTCATCATAAAGAGACGGAATGGTTCCCACAACGGAGCACCAGCAGGGGTGCCAATGGATTTCGACTACTGTTTGGCTGAAAACCCAGTTGTCTCCTACCGGTGGTAACTGATTGAAGTCCCCGACGCTTATAATAGACATACCAGCAAATGGCGTATCTGTGTGAAATATTTGCTGCAATCTCCTATTAATTTGGTTCAGAGTTCTACTACCTAACATAGATATTTCATCCAAAATAATTAATCTTACTTTTGCAAGTTTACATGCTAAGGTGTTCGCGATGCTTGCTGATAATTCGGGCATTGTTTGACCACATTGGGATACTGGAAGTCCAAACGTACTGTGAACAGTTTGACCACCGATTCCAAAGCAGCTTTTCCCGTGTATGCACAAAGTAAAATTCTAGCATCATCAGGATTTATACCCGGAACTCTATTGAACATAAGCATTAAATATTGATACAAACCCTTAATTAACAAACTTTTGCCACGCCGGCTCCACCACTAACAAAATGATAAAAGGTGGTGGTGATTCTTGAGTGAAAATATGTCCTACATGTAAAACAAAATGTCTTTGATCACAATTAAATATTCTAACTAAACGCAATACATCATCTTCACACAAAACTGCTGGTTGGGCAATCGCTCCTCCTACTAAATCTGATTGATTTCCATGTAACTGTAGACAATGATCTGGATCACCTTCTTGTGTCTCTAATTCATAATCATCTAAAGGACGAGCTTTTTCTTTCACTGCACTATCCTCATCCTCTTCATCTTTATCTACATTACGAATTGCATCCAACAATGCCTCAAACTCATCTGGCCCCCCCAAGCGATTAAATTGAAGACTTTCTGAACGGATTTCATCACTAAGTTCAATAAATTTCTGTTCGAGGTTTATAACGTCATTGACTAATTCACTAATTTCATCCCTCCAGTTTGTGTATAACATTAGCTGCTCCCTGTAGAAATTGTCGGGATCTTGAGCTCTATTATATCTTCGGAAACGTATGACCCTGGGTTTCCTTCTTTTTCGCACGTATCCATCGTTATTTAACAACTCAATCCAATTTCCTATACACTCATGGTCAGTGTTTTCACCTTCATGTGTACGTGAGATTTTAGTTGAAAAAGTATAATACGCAGCAAAATAAGCTAAACTCATTGTATCAAACGTTTGATCACGTGGCCGATTTTTATAATGATCCAGTAAATTTTTTTTAAATATGTCTGTGGACGATGGATCCAAGGACTGCAAATCTATGAAAGATTTCAAAATACCCACTCGTTCATTGGGGTGTCCTGTGTTTATGTAAACATCGCTCTCAGAGGCTTGTGACATCGGAAGTCCCGCCAGACAGTAAATTGCCTCTTGGGCTGAAATTTCCGAAGAATTTAAAATACTTTTGATATTGCGCGTAGAGAGTCTCTTATGCTACTGTTGCCATTTTGGCCTCTTCGACCGCCGCTCTTAGTAAATTTGACATGCCTCGATCAGCTTTGTTAATATAATCGACAATATAAACGGAACAGGCAAATGGATCTAGTATAAATTGGCAATCCATATTAGCTCGCTGTAATTCCAATACCTTTTTACAAAATGGATTAACCATGACGTCTTTTGGTCGTCTCTGTAGATATATTTTGGGCCGTTTAAGTGTTGATCTAACTGCCCATATGTATTTATCGATATTTAATTCTGTCGATGCTACTTAGCATCTACTTAGTACTTACTCATCAAATGTTAAATGTGGCGGAATATTCACCAAGTCGTCCTTTAACTTTTTAGATACTTCTTTCCATTCTTTTAGGCTTGGATTATCTTCTTCCAGAGGTGTCAGAAGACGTGTCTTATCCATTGGAAAAAAGGTATTCCAAACCTACAAGGACGACTTGGCTTGGGATGACATGAATGTGTGTTTGTGAGTTTGTATCTTAACTAAGTCTTCATCTAAATCTTCACTATTGCAGGATATGATTTGGTCAACAAACATTATAACCTTTTCAGTTGATGATTGATCTCCAGGAATGAAGATAGGCGCATCTTCTATCCACAACATCATATGGGCATGAGGAGAACCTCTGTTTTGGAATTCTATTCGATGGTATTGATGGTTTATTTTAAGTTTACCAAAAGGCCCAACGGGAGACAGCCATGTTTTTTTTAGTTCTTTATAACGTGTTTCAAAAAAAGTAGCGCATATAAATGGGTCGGACTGAATGAGTCGCACTTTTTCTGCGTATGGAATATTTTGTGATTCCTCAAGCGACACTTCCTCTTTGTCAACTGTGCTTTTAAGCTGTTTTATTAAATGAGGCCATTGCGTTTCAGCTGCTGATATCGTCATAAACAATGTTGGGACACCGAACTGCCGAATCATTGCTAACAATTTTTCTTTTCTTCTTCCCAGTGTGCTGGGAATTTCTCACACTACTAAGAATTCTATATCCATCGTCATGCTGAATGAGGTTCTGTAAGTAGTCGTCATTAAGAAGGTTGTTTACTAAAATAGGAGCGCCGTTGACGGTTTTCTTTCGAAGACAAGTAGCTATATGTCCACCTATTTGGGTCATCTGTTGTTTCTTTAATAAAGTAAACAAATAATCTGGCCGCATAGCCCTTCTATCATGCCGAGTTATTTCGGATTTCATTATGTCAGAAGAACTTAGTTTTATTTTAAACTGCCTTTTAATTCCACCGTGAATCTTAATGAAAGCTAATTCTTCAAGAAAGTCGTCATACAGTAGTGATAGTGGGTACACCCTCACCGGGTGCCATTGTTATGACGACATCCTGCTCATTATCAAGTAAAGTTTCAGCATTACCGGGATTTACTGGTTCATCTATTAACTCACCAAGTTCACATGTGCATTCATTGTTATCTATACGATCATTATCACCATCAACTTCGTCGTCGTATGCCCAGTTATCATCATATGTAATATTTAATTCTTTAAATAATTCTGTTTGGACTAAATATTTTGCTGCTTCTCTCACTATTGCAGGACGAATACGCTCCTGACGACCGTGTTTGTAGCACATTTTTCGCTTCAAAACAAGTGTTATGATATGACTATCAGATGCATGCCGTGGTAACGCTGAGACCATAGTGTTAACATCGACTGGAACGTTGACTACATTCCCTACCAATCCATGTTGATAACCGAGACCTTGACCTCGCCTGACTATTTTAAGGAATATATGTCGTGGTGATACAATACGTTCCTCAAGTGGAGTAAGTTGTTGCAGAACATCTGGAATTACAGGATAAGTTAAACCATTGTACATGGCAAGCCTTGGTATTTTGCCTTCTTTAAGATATTTTGACACGTGTAACAAAATGAACCACAGCCACCAGATGTATTGATTTGAAATAAATCATTTAGGTTTTGATTTGAAATGTTTTAGGCAACTGATCTTTTCTCATGACTCTAAGCGAATTTTTGTGCCACAAACGACCGCAACAGGAACAGATATTCGTGTGACCATCTGCGATATTATCAAAAATTTTGACGTACGGCCATCCAATCACGTAGATAAGTATTTTTCTAAAATTACGCGTCTCACGTTCAACATAATCTGAATCCTGCCTATTTAGTTGATGTTCAATTGTGTTATGACTTTGCTCTTCATCTCTGTATACAGGATCCTTTCGTAACACACGATGAGCAGTCGTGTCACGAGCTTGTTCATTTTCTCTGTATACAGGGTCCTCTCAACACACGATGAGCAGTCGTGTTACGAGCTTGTTCATTGTCTGTATACAGGGTCCTCTCGTAACACACGATGAGCAGTCGTGTTACGAACTTGTTCATTTTCTTTGTATACAGGGTTCTCTCGTAACACGATGAGCAGCCGTGTTACGAGCTTGTTCATTTTCTCTGTATACAGGGTCCTCGCGTAACACACCATGAGCTAGCATGTTACGAGCACGTACATTATCACGTTTCCGTGTAGATTCCTGTGACCTTTGTAATCTCTTTGACAGTCTGTTTCTTATTCTCTCCTTAATTTTAACGTCTTCTTTATTTCTCGATTCACGTTTTTTCTCTTTATTATATTTTTTAAGGTCTTCTGACGATTTTCGTTTCCGAGGAATAGATAGAATTTTTTGAGAAAGTGTATCACCAGACTTATCAGCTACTAAAGACGCAGAGTGTTTAGGAGTATACGTCATGGATATTGGCGTAGGTGACTTAGGTGTATAGGTCATGGAGTATACTGAGGTATCAGGGATTACGAGTTCGGTATTGACCTGAAGATGCTGACCTTGAGATTCCTCGAGGTCCGTCGCCGTACGATATGCCACAGCTGGCCTATTAATTTTAGGATGAGTTTGCTTGTATTTCTGTTTAGCTTCAAGTACTTGTTCTGAGCGGGTTTTTTTAGACTTTTTTGGACGACCACCTTTATTACGTCTTGGACGACCAACCTTTGAATCTTGCGTTTTATTTACCAAACTTTCCTGCGTATTATCGTATGTATTATTTAGTAATTCTTCGGACCCGATTGGCGAACAAAAATCATAATGACCCGATGATAAATTACCCGAAAAAAGTAAACGCTTTATTGCATATCCTTCTCTGCCAAACTTAGCCCTCAGAATACCCGTATTACGTTCATACACTTCGAACCTCGCTGGATACAAAAATCCTGCTGCCTTCACCTCAGCAGTACCGCCATAACTGGAGGATTGGAGCATCGTAGCTTTGTACTCTTGTCGTGAGAGAAAAGATCTCCCCGGCATTGCTTGTATACAAATTAAACTCGTTCCAGTTGTCATAAATATAATTAACTATTGTAGTTCTTAGTAATTGTGTTTGATCAAAATTAGTGGAATTGTAAATAGAAAACGCTATTGCATGAAATAAACAACTTCCATCGGGAGGCATAGGTATTATACTATGTAAAATAGTATTTTCGTTGACGATTAATGCAACTGTAGCCATAATTATATCTTTACAAAGTTTTGCAATTGGAAAACAAAGCAGAAACAAACAAAATCGACGAGAAATTGTCGCAAATTTTACTTATTTCGGAACGCGTGCGAACAGCATGCGGGCGCTCGTGCGAATGGCGCACGGCTGCCGCTCTGTGTGACGATACCCTTCTCTTGGCCAGTCGCCTGCCGCGCCCGCGGTAGTGCAACGCGTTCATGCCCGCCCGCGCCCGCGTACCTCCCGTGCCACCAGCGTCCCATCAAACTTCGCCAGTAGAAACAATACAAGCAAGCTGTCTGATAATAACCAACAATAAGAAATATAATAATGTCATTGAATTTAATTATAAGTATAACACTTTAAGCAGTTAGGACGCATTTAGATTATACAGCTACATTCACCAAAACATCGGGATTGAATGACGATGAGTGAGGTCGTCTTTGCCGTTTGAAAAATGTTGCCCTCCCCATACATAGTATAATAACTCGCGGTCATTGCTGTAACTACAATTATGTTTACAATCACAATTTTTTTGGTGGTATAACTACTTAAAATTTTAAGCTTTTCGGAATTTTTCTGTTACCTGTGCTGTAAGCTATTGCTTCTTACCAAATTTCGAGATTCTATGTCAACGGGAAGTGGTCTTTAGGTTTTAATTCCCTTGCGTGTAGTTGCGAGTTTCAAAATATGCGGTATCAATGGTTGTACTTTTGCGTTTTGCGTTTTTGCGTTGACTTAGAATTTTTTTTTTTTCACGGGTTAAAGGCAATTAGATCTAAGTATTTGATATGAATTTCAACTTGATAGCTCTACGCGTTCATGAGGAAAAAGTAATAAGTTTATATTTATTAAAAATATATATTTTGTAATGTAACTAAAATTTAAGGTTTTCGGAATTTTTCCTATGTGTGCTATTCTTCATGCCAAATTTCAAGATTCTAGGTCGACTGGAAGTACCCTTTAGGTTTTGATTCCCTTGAGTACTTGCGAGTTTCAAAATATGCAGCTTAAATTGCTGTTTCTTTTGATTGCGTTGACATAGAAGTTTGATTTTGTTACAGCTTAAAGGTATTATAGACCTGAGTATTTGGTATGAATATCAATTTAATACCTCTACGCGTTTATGAGGAAATGGGTAGTAAGTTTAAAATTATTAAAAATATATTATGTGATGTAACTAAAATTTATGGTTTCGTAATTTTTCCTTTCTATCTATATAAGACGTTGCTTCGTACCAAATTTCAAGATTCTGAGTTCACGGGAAGCACCCTGTAGGTTTTGATTCCCTTGCAAGTGTCGAAAATTTGCGGCATAAACGGCTGTATCTTTTGATTGCGTTGGCTTAGAAGTTTGATTTTTCACAGCTTCAGGGACAGTAGACCTGAGTAATTGATATAAATTTCAGCTTCATACCTCCACGCGTTCCTGAGAAAAAGGGTCTTGACAGACGGACGGACGGACGGACAGACGGACAACAAAGTGATCCTATAAGGGTTCCGTTTTTTCCTTTTGAGGTACGGAACCCTAAAAATCATTTACAACGAAAACATTCCGAAGAATATGATTTGTTTTGGAAAGAAGACGCTGCTAAGAAGAGTACCGATGAACCACCACGGCCGGGAACATCTTTGCAAACGGTAAAAAGAGAATTTAAACAAACTTTTGACGAATATATGGAAAAACTAGAATGTGGAATAATACAAACCCCAAGTCAATCAAAATCGACTATTTGATTGCTGAAATTGGCTTTATCAGATTTGCCCTTCAACATGTAGAACAATTAGGGTTTCGACGATTGATGGATCATATTGTTCCAAACTATGTTCTCAAAGGCAGAAAATATTTTACGGAACTAGTTTGCAGCGAGCTTTTCGAAAAAGTGTCATCAAAATTAAAAAACATGTTACAACAAGATTTTGATAAAGTTTCCTTCACAGCAGATATCTGGTCAGATTCGTCATCAGGAGTGTCATTATTATCTTTAACATGTCATGGCATTACCGCAGACTTTCAACGAAAAAATATCGTTTTGAAAGCAGAAGTTCTTGAAGAACGTCACACCGGAGATTATATTTCAGAAGTATTTCAAAGTATGTTAAAAGAATGGGAATTCAGAAACAAAATGCACTGTATGGTACGAGATGGGGATCCAATATGAAACGCGCCTGTTCTTTGTCTGAAATACATAATGTCGACTGTACAGCACATCAGTTACATTTGGTGGTTAAAGAGGCTATCAAAACGTTGATACAATCTCCGTGCTACTGGAAAATGTAGGAAAATTGCAGGACATTTCAACCATTCCACAATGGCAAAGCAAAATTAGAAAAATACAGGTTCGACTCAATCAAAAAGTTTTAAAAGTTTTGCAAGACTCACCGACACGCTGGAATTCCAGCTATCACATGTTAGAAAGACTTGATTGCATCAAAGATTCCATGTCGCTTTATGCTTCGAATAACAAAATAGAACAATTTAATGCTGATGACTGGACTTTAATTCAAGACTTAGTAAAAGTGCTGAAGCCTTTAGACGACGTAACCAAAACATTGAGCTCTCAGAACTCATGTATATCCGACGTTATTCCTCTAACACGAGCATTGAATAAAATCTATGATGAGATCCAGGAAAGTCTCAATATCAGTGTACCCTCTGTTGTGGATTTTATATCTGCTTTGAAGAATGAATTAAATTATCGTTTTCTGAAATTGATAAAAATATTTTGTTTCAAATATCAACATTTTTAGACCCACGGTACAAAATAAATTCTTCAGTGATATTCTCATAAAACAAATAAAAGAAAAATTATGTGCAGATTTAGAAACTGAAGAAAATCTCACAGCTACAACAACAGTACTGGGGTTAAACCTACTATTAGAAAAGAACATTCCCAGAGTTTAGATTTAGAGGTATCTATTGCTAATATGTTAGATAGTGATGATGATGATGAGCAATCCGAAAATCAAATGTCAGATACAAAGCTAACTTGCTCACAGAATATATGTCAGAAAAAAGATTACCAAGAGATCAAGACCAGTTAAAGTATTGGCAGATTAACAGTAAAGGTTTGGATGTCTCAGTCACATTGCTCGCACATATTTATCATCACCTGCAACAAGCGTTCCAAGTGAACAATTTTTCAGTGCAGCAGGAATTGTTTATGATCCTCATCGTAACAGACTTTTGGGGGACAAAGCTGCGAAGTTGCTTTTTTTGAAATACAATTTACCATTGCTTAATTTCAATTATGATTAATTATTTTTTTGAGCTCTTCTAATTTTGCCTGACATTTTGTCATTACTCGTGTAAACTAATATTTAAATTTTATGTGACGCGCAGTATTCATTTAGAATTATCATTTAATTACAATATATTTTCGGTTTCCTCATTATCTCAAAGTGATTTTATAACTTTCTACTGTATTGATTCATAATTATAAAAAAGAGGTTTACGTTTTAGTTTCTTTTTCATTGACATAAAGTGACCATGATGTTATATATAGCTATAATATTCCCGTAATTGTATGAAAAGTAGATTTCAATTTTAGTTTTTCATTGTCATAAAAGTGATGTTAATTTGCTCTTTCATTATAAAGATCTATCTATCTCAATGTTTGCAATATAAAGGTGCCAAATATTTGATTTAATTAAATAAAAATAGTCTGAATGGAATTTATTAGTTTTTAATTCTACCTAATCACCTGAAAAGATCCGTAAAATTCGATCCGTAAATTCCTCCCCAACCCGTCTGGCCAGCGTGGGGAGTGTAGGTCAAATCCTCTATTTGCTTCGGCAAATTAGAGAGGGTCGTGCTCCTGCAGTGGAGACAAAAAACAGACCTGATGATGATGATGATCCGTAAAATATCCGCTCGAAAAGTAACGGACACAGATACGGATACGGATTTCTTTTTTACCTCGGATATCCGCGAATACGGATACGGATACGGATATCCGGAACATCACTAATCTATACAACCCAATATATTAGGTAACCCAAATTTTTCATAAAAACCAGATGTAATTACATCTCGTCCACGAGACATACCAGGGAATTTTATCCAACGATTCATAAGACTGTCAACAAAAATATTTTGTTGTTTTATTACAATTCAAATAGCTAGCTTAGATCACTTCATATACAAAAAAATCTTAATTACCGATTCAATACAGCATTTGTGAATCTTTGAAGATATTTGCTGACTGTGGTTTGGACAACACATATCATGTGGTCTTGGCCAATTCCGCGTTGGTAGCTCCCAACAGCCAGAAATCTTATAGAACAGAGAACCTACGGTATAAATGTATAAGTACCTAAAATATTTTGTATCTAAGACATATATCTTTGGTAAAACATATTGACATTTAATATCTACTACAGTTAGATTGTGTGACGAAAAACAATACCTATACATATGGTGGACAACCTGATGAGTTTTTAGGTTTCAGGTCTGGAGTGAGTTCCTCGATAAGGTAATGAACTACATCTTTAGTAAAGCGATATAATTGTTGAAATTCTACATCAGGTAAAAGAAATGGATCGCTGGCATCTCTCAAACTCCTACGAATAGTTTTGCGACCATAAGCGCGTTCGTACACGGTAAAAAAGGATTTTTTCAATCAAGAAAATTAAATTGTTAAGTACACCAAGTGAAGATTATTTTCAAAACAATAATATAGTATATTATTGAGAATAATTTTTTTTTGAATACAAAGTACAATATTGTTGATTTTTATTCTTAAAATGAATAATTCATTCTTCCCTTTCATACAAAG
The DNA here is from genome assembly GCA_005406025.1 of Eumeta japonica. Taxonomy (NCBI): domain Eukaryota; kingdom Metazoa; phylum Arthropoda; class Insecta; order Lepidoptera; family Psychidae; genus Eumeta; species Eumeta japonica. The sequence goes on along the minus strand of BGZK01000429.1, from coordinate 371,810 downwards.
ATAAACTTTTTGTATGAAAACAATGTTTGTTCTTTGTTACACCATTATCTATTATTGATCTAAGAAAATGAAGTTGTTAAATCAAGAATATGGCATTTATTCCAAGTTATTAAGAGAGTTGTGTACGAAAATAAAATTTTAAGACATTCTGGTTTCAAATTAAGAATAAAATTTTAAAATCAAAGCTTATATTGTTGTTTGCAGTCTGCCGTAAAATCTTAGTCTAAATGATAATTTTTTCGACTTTGTACTTATACAAAACGTTATATTGTTAAGACGAAATAATTTATACTCCATATTACAAAATGATTTTTACTTTAAATTAATGATTTGCGTTTTCAAAAATTCTATTCTTAAATATATTATTATTAATTTCGAGTAATTAAAATAATTTGAGGTTTTTTTTGACATAATGTAAACAGTTCTTATTCACATACAATATGAGATAAATAAAATTAATAACTGTTAAGTGTGAAACTATTTCTATCTAAACGAAATCTGAAATATAAAAATCTTTTTTTAAAGTATTGCATTTGACCACATTATTAAAATCATTATTAGCCAAAATATAATTCGTAACTCTAGTTGCATTATCTATAATTTGAAAAATAGTTAAATATATTTTTATGCATTTCTGGATTGCAACTACATATTATTATACGAACTATTTACAAATTATCTTAAAAGTAGTCATATTGACATCCTTCGCCTTGTCACTCGCAGCGTTGCCAATTTAGCATATTTTATGCTAAATTTGGCATAGTTTTATATTGCTTAGCATATTTTATTGTTGTTTAGCATATAGCTTATTTTTTCAGCATAAATATTATTATTATCCGACTTATGTAAATCCATCTTTATTCATTTTTTGTAACTGTATTGGCAAAACTGTATTTTCAATCGAACACTATTATTATGGGTGCCAACATCAACGTAGTCTACTTTCGATTTATAATTCAATACATTATACCATAGATAAAATAGGATTCTTTGACTTCCTCTGTCTTATAAGAAAGAAGTCAGATAACAATACAATCAAAATATCACACGTTAAGTACGTTTTGATTTTAATTCAAGGAAAGTTATTACGGTTATTGCTAGAAGTTTTACTTGTATTAGGAGTTAATTGCTTGATAGTCGTTAATATGCCGCCTAAATACAGTCAGCATTACCGTACAGAGTGGGAGAAAATGTTGGATTTCAAGGATTGGTTACAGCCTGTGGAAAATGATACGACGAAGGCCTATTGTAAGTATTGCAAATGCGAGATGATTGCAAAAGTCCATTGTTTAAAGTTACATATGTTGTCAGCAAAACATATAAAATCTGTAGAACCAGTGAAAGCCAAAGAAAATTAATTTTCCTCAAGTAAAAAGATCTGAATACACAAAGGGCAGAATCTTCACTAGCTATGTTTGTGTGCGCACATTGTTCGATTATGGCCGTGGATCATCTGTCGGAACTATGTAAACATCGATTCGGTGATAGCAAAGTGGAGATTTGAGAGTCCATTACAAAATGCACAAATATAATAAAAATGTTTGGCACCTCATTTTGTTAATGAAATTGTGTCAGACTTAGGAGACCAAGAGTACAGTCTCTTACTCGACGAATCCACGGATATTTCAATAAGCAAAATGTTAGGAGTATCAATCAGATATTACAGCCGATCTTTGAAAGCTATTATATCCACCTTCTTAGGGTTGGTCGAAATTGAAGACGGAACTGCAAACAGCATAGTCAACGGCATCAAAGGATTATTGTCAGTACTGGAGATTGAAATAAAAAATGATCAGTATTGGCACTGATAACTACAGTGATGACAGGCACTAACAACGGGTACATGCCTTATTAAAAATGCAACTAGTAATGAGAATTTGGTTTTAGTTCGCTGTGTATGCCATTCATTACAATTGGCTTTATCTCATGCCTCAGAAGAAACTCTACCACGTAATGTTGAATTTCTTATCAGAGAAACCTACAATTGGTTTAGTCATTCTTCGAACCGTCGATTATATTACAAAAATCTATGAAACTATAAACTGTGGCTCCCAACCATTGTCAATTCCACAGATGTGCAACACCGATGGATTTCAATTGAACCAGCAGTCAACCGTATTCTAGAGCAATGGTTGGAATTGAAACTCTTGTTTGAAGTTGCCAGACGCGATGACCATTGCTATATGGCAGAAACACTATACAACATGTACTATGACCCTGTAAATCATTTGTATTTATTATATTTAAAACCTGTTTTGGGAGAAGTTCAAGCTGTAAACAAGCTATTTGAAAGTAACAATGTCGATCCAACTAAACTTTACAAAGATTTGTTTGCTTTAGTTCAATCTACAAGTCAGCGTATTTTAAATCCCACTGCGAGAGTCGATATTTTACACAAAATATTGAAAGTTATTTGGATCCTAAACCCTACATGGGATATGCTTTGAAACAACAACACGGGAATACAACCTTCATCCTGAAGTGGAAAATAGTTTACTGGCAGCGCTGCTTGAAATTTACACTAAAACTTGTAAAAGAGCTGCAATCCAGATTACCTATTAATTTTAAGGTACTTGAGAAAGTATCTTTATTTTCCGTCGAAGAAACTTTAAAAGTAGTAAAACCTTCTATAATTGATATAGCCCAAAATTTAGAGTTGATGCATCTGCAATAGATAGGCTCATATCGCAGTGGAGAAACATAGTACATTTGAAATGGGAGTGTACATCTTCTACCGTAGGATTTTGGAACGAAGTGATTGGTTATAAAGATGCAGCTGGCAATAATCCCTTTGCTGATTTATCTCAATTAGCAATATCATTACTGTATCTACCATTCTAATGCCGAAATAGAACGTGTTTTTAGTCAAATGAATGTGGTCAAAACAAAGCTTCGCAACCGTATGTCGGTTAAAACTTTAAATGCTATTTTATACATCAGATTCGGCCTAAAGGGCAGGAAAATGCTGTTATTCTTACTGTTCCAGATAATGTTTTGAACTCTATAGGCACTAAAAGAGAGTTATAGTTTCAACAGTGAGGCTTCCACATCTTCATGTATATCAACTGCCGAGAACCAAGATATTAATATTTTGTTCGACAACTTGGTCGATTAAATCGTAAGAGTACTGTTTGGTGCATTGATTAAGTATAAGAAGAATTACATTTTGTATGTTAAATTAATCATTAAACATTTAAATTAAATGTTGTTTTTTTGGTATTGAATAAATGTTAGCACATTTTTTAGCATTATTTTAAAGCAATTAGCATAATTTTGGCTAAATTTTAACAACAGTTTAGCAAATTTTACATAAGTTGTGTTGGCAACACTGGTCACTCGACGCGTCCGCGTCACTGCGCATATTTAGTGAAAACGTGAACGTTAACGTTTTCTCGATATAAATTCAAATATTATCTTTTTATCTTGTGAATTTAGTTATAAAACTATTATTATAAGAAAAAGTAACAAGTTATATCTAAGAATCTAATAAGAATATTTTTAATAGTGGTGTTAAAATTGTGTCGTTGAGGTTTTTATTTTAATCGGAAAATGAACGAAGAAGAGCAAATGCGTGACTTACTGGTACAATGGTCAATGCCAAATGATGTACAAAATAACTTTAGAGGTAAGTACAGCTGTTTCTTTAATACCTACCTATTCACTTTAATATAATAGAATATAATTATATTTCTACTTAGATTAAAATATAGGAAAGTAGGTTGAATGCGATTTGGATATTGACTAGTTAAGATTCTGTTATACTATTACATGTGCAATTAAACAGCAAAAAGAGATAGCTTAAAGGTTTCAGATTCAAATTACCCATATTTATCACCGAGTATCTGTGACTCATACGCAGTCTCCATAAGCTAATTTTTCCACTTACTTTCTTTCAGAACACCAAATAAAAGCCCAGCACTTATCGAAAATAATTTCAGACAATACCTTAAAGAACTTTGTCCTGTATTAGGACTAAGAACCGAATTAACGGAAGATTCAAAGTATTTAGAATCCATAACGATTACAGAATCTCTGAGAGCTCTGTATCAAAAACAAATTTGCGAAACGATAGATTCTGTTGAAGTAGATCAAAATGTCTTGATTGATTTGACTAATTACATAACTAAACCTGCTTTACCAGACTTTGACCTGAAGACCTTACTTAGGACCTCTCCATGTGGTAATAGTGTTTTGAATTTCTACAATTCTACTGGACGCTTGGATAACACACGTCGTAATCGATTAACTGACATTATAGCTAGACATGTTTTTACTCATGCTGTTAATTAGTAAGTAGACTGTGCTAATATCTAGATTTAGGTACCTTTTCACATAACATTATTTATAGTTGTAATGTTAATCCACTTTTTCATTTCAGCAAAATAACATTTGATGAGTACAATTTTTTAGCAGCTAAAATTATTACATTATTCCCAGCTGAAAATATTGGGACATACTTTGTTCGACCTGTAAGTAAATCTCAGTCAGCCTGTGGAAAACCAACATTTGCTAGAGGAAAATTAATAGATAAAGTACGCAACTTTTTGTACAAGTCTGATGCACATAAAAGATCTACATCTACGGTTCAACTGGAAAATGAACATATTGAAGGTAATGAAATCAAAGTTTTTCAAATGATTTTATGATTTAGTTTATATCTGTTTTTTGGTTGTTTCATGTCAACAATTAATAATATACTGTTTGTTGTTATGTGAAACAGATTACAATGATGATGACATCTTATGGTTAAGAAACAACTACGATCCATGGCGTACCGTCATTGAGAGATGGCAGAAAACATATTGCGCACGTCAAAAGGAAATATATGATAATGTCGCTTTGTTTGTGAAAGCGTGGCCTATTTTAAATGATCCAAGAAGTATAGAACTGGTAATTATCTCTTCATTACATTATTTGAAATTATGTTTTGTTTATTCGTCTATTTAAAAAATTTTTATGCTACAATGTTTGAGTACTTGTGTAATTTTATTATTTTGTAGATAAACCTGGATTTTGATCGAATGTATCCAGGCAGGACAGAAAACTTTACGTTTTGGGAATCATTTTTGCAAAAAGTCCGTGTTGTGAAAAGAGACGTATTATTGGACTATGCCAAAATTCTTGATGAAGCTCTTCCTGATATTAACATAGATGAAGGTATATTTGAGATAATTTTTATTTTCCAAAAATACAACAAAATATTTAGTTTCTATCATTTTATATGAAATTTATTTATAATTTGTACATAACAAATGCAAATATTTCAATTTGCTTTTGAAAGAATGTAGAGGTGTTATAAATACAATTTATTATTTTTTGTGACATTTGATACTCTTATGGCTGTTTTCATTCACTTTACTTAGAATTATTATATTAGATGCTATGTCTAAGTTGATATCTAGTTATTGTTACAGTATTTTATATTAATTTAATATATTTTTTTACAGATAAGTATCTACCATCACAAATTATATTATTTGCCCATTTAATACCACCTAAAGGCCGTTTTACTAAAAAATGGAAATTTTCGACATCTGATGCTGTAGAAGGCCTTATCGTCCATGTCAAGGTATGGGTCATACTTTACCTTTTGTATTTAAAAAGTAGTTGTATAATAGTTTCATAAATTCTGCAGTTTTAGGCCTAAATGCTTGAAATTTTACAGAAATAAACAGTTGTTTCATGTCATCTGTCATGTAAAGTTTTTATAGTATGTAGGGAAACTATTAATTCAAAATTAAATAATTATTTGTTCCGAGTATTCAACAATGTTATATTTTATAGATACTAAACCCTACTTTATGAAGAAGTTTGCCACCTATTTTGATCATTATTTTTTATTCATAACATCATCCTGTTTATTTATTTGCAGAATCCTGGTGATATCAACATCAGCATAGAAAAGCAAAGAATCAAAGCTTTTGAGAAAAATCAGCATGTACAGCCTTATGTACTAATACAAGGGGAAAGTATTTACTCTACCAACAGCATTTTTATTGTTGTTGACAATATCAAATATAGTTTTGAATCAAGTGTTAAAGCTTTTGACACACTTTTTAAGCTTTATCACGTTTTTCATTGTAAATACCCAAAAGCTTCAGAACACTTATACCTACTCATCCAAAGGTGCGTTTATAAAATCGAAACAAAATATGATAATATTTCACCATTCATTGTTGATTTGCTTAATTTGTAAAATTTTATTGCAGTAATTTCAAAGTTTTCGTGTTATTATATTTAATTTTTAAATTTGTTGTCACAATGAAGTGCGATAAATGTGGAAAAACTTTCCTTAACTTCAAAAAATTTATTTTTCATTTAGAAATAGTTCATAAAGTAACAACATTTGTTTGTCCATTTAATCGGTGTCATAGATCATATTATTCTAAATACTCTTTTAAAGATCATTTGACTTCATATCATAAATTGTATAATCATCGTAAATTTAACACTGACGAAATTGAAAATTCTGAAACTCTAAAAACAAATATTTTTAAAACTGATTTAGATTCAAATACTGTAGAATCAGTCAATGTCGCACAAGATCCTAATATTGATCATGATTCAAAAAATAATCATGACTCTGATATTATTGATTTTAATCTAATTTTAAATGAAAAAATACATATATTTGTTTCCTCTTTATATGATGTTTTGAATTTGTCTAGAGATTCTATTCAAAAAATTATTACTTCAATTGAAACATTGTTAAAATCTGTAGGTGAGGTAATTAAAGAAACTATTACTGGTGTATGTGCCTCAGTATTCAATGAACCCAATATTCAAAGAGTATACAAGATGCTTTGCCAGCTCAGTAGTGTATTTAATGAGTATAATACAGAATATAAGAGATTCAAAAATTTGACTATATCTGATACTTTGTTTAAACCTCTTGAAATAAAGGTTGGAGTATCCAAAGATATTAAACACAAAAATGGCGAAGTTCAAGTAGTTTTAAAAAATAGGCTAATATACCAAATTCCTTTGAAAAATATGCTGAAGACATTTTTAGAGCTTCCAAATGTGTATAGAATCATTATGGATTATCAAACTAATCTCATTAAAGATTGTTCTGCATTGAGAAATATTGTTCAGGGTTCTTTATGGACAGAAACTAATCCAAATGATGTTGTCATAACCTTAAATATCTACTTTGATGACTTTGAAAGTGGCAACCCTTTAGGAAGTCATGCCGGATCATATAGTATTGGTGCTATCTATATTTCAATCGCTACAATACCTCCAGAATTTTCAAGTCGATTGGAAAACATTTTTCTGGCATTGGTTTTTTATACTAATGATAGGTTGAAATTTGGGAATTCTACTATATTTAGAAATTTGATTTCTGAACTGAATAAACTATATTATGATGGTATTTCAATAAAAATAGATAATGAAAACCACACCATTAAATTCCGAGTAGTAGCATTCTCTGGTGACAATTTAGGGCTCCATTCAATTTTCGGGCTTTGTGAAAGCTTCTCAGCCACTCATTATTGTAAATTCTGTACTGTTTGTAAAAGCGAATGTGTTAGTATTTGTACAGAAAATCAATCAACCACACGAAAAGAGGCTGATTATGTAAAGCATCTTGAAACAAAACTAGGTATAAAAGAAGAATGTGTATGGCATTCTCTTTATGATTTTCATATTTATAAAAATCTTACATGTGATATTATGCATGACCTGTGTGAAGGTATACACCGATATAGTATGGCTTTAATAATTCAAAAACTGATTAATGATAAGTTTTTCACATTAGAACATTTAAATTCGCGTATTAAAATTTTGTATATCAAAGTTTTGAAACTAATATACCGCCTGAAATAACGAAACAACATTTGAAAAATGGCTCTATAATTTTTTCAGCAAGTGAAATGTTGTGTTTTATCAGAAATTTTATATTCATAGTCGGTGATCTTGTACCTGAAAATAATGATGTTTGGCAAAATTACTTACAATTAAGAACCATCACTGATATCTTGATGTCACAAACTTTTACACATAATACATTAGAATATTTAAATAAATTGGTAGAAGAACACCATCGTTCTTATTTAATTTTATTTAATGCATCGCTTAAACCGAAATACCATTTCTTAACACATTATCATACGGTTATAAAAAAAATTGGGCCACCAATATTAATAAGCGCTTTTAAATTTGAATCGAAACATAGAGATCTTAAAAAAGTTTGCCAGTCAATTAGTTGTCGAAAAAATTTACCTTATTCCATTGCCATAAGATGTCAGTTAAAATATTCTTATAGACTATTGTCCCAGAATGGATTGAGCGACAAACTTAGTTTTGGGAAGATTATACTTTATGATAAAAATTTATTACCATCTAATTACAATAATAACAAATTATCTTGTCATACTTGGTGTGAAATAAATGGTGTAAAATATGATAGTACAAACTGTTTAGTTTATAAATATGAGAATGACCTTCCATTTTTTTACAAAATTAAGAATGTGTTCTTAGAAATAGAGTTGAACAAAATATATTTTCGTTGTAGAATGTTAAAGACTGTAGGATACTATGCCCACTTTCAATCCTTCATTGTTGAAAAATCGCATGAAGAAGTGTCCATCAATAGAAATGATTGTTATTCATTAACACCTTTGCGGATAAATTCACTAAATAACATTTTATACATATCATTAAGATCATAGCTTTTTAAAGATTTGTTAAGTTGTCGTTTTTACTGAGTTCAAAATACAGGTTCTCTCATGTAAAATTTATTTTTGCATAAATCATGATTGCATTATGCCAGTCTCCTTAGAGTTATTTGAAGTCTGCTAATAATTTGCAATTAGTTATTAAGATATAATCATAATTGTGTGTATTAATCATATATGTGTTAACTGTAATTAGTGTTAAGACAATAAATTAAATATTAATAAATGTTTGAGTTTATTTTCGTATACCTATTTACTTCCAAATACCTGTCACTGTATCTTTATTGCTTCTTTAATATTGTTTTAATCAAGGCTTAAATAATAATATTTTAATTTCATTTCAGGAGGTGAGATATTGTCTTGGAAGCAAATCAATAAATTAACAATGTTATTTTAGAAGTGTGCCAAAATTTCTATTACTATTTGAAAGTTAAATATGTTTTAGTCTACTCATATATGTTGTATAAAAATGTTTATATAGCTATTCAAACTGTTTTGCACTCAAAATAATGAATACCAATAATTTTAGGAAAGGTCAATATAACATTATTTTTATAAATAGTTGTGTATTTTTTTGTTGGTAGTGATTTTAAATAAAGAAAATCAATATTTTAAGAAAGTTATTTATATTCTTATTTAAGACTAAATTATTTTTTAATTACATTTAGTATAAAAATACATTTAACTAATTATATCAATAATGTTATTTTAGAACTTTCCAATAATTTATTTTCATTAATCTGAGTACAATACAATTTGAATAGCTGTAATAATATTTTTCATAAATATATTTTTATGTAGTCTGAAATCTATCTAATTTTCAAGTAGTAAATAGAATTTGGTGCAGTCTGAAATAACGATATCCATTCAAGACAATGTCACATCATCTAAAAACTAAATATTCTTTATGGGAGTAACTCTAATGTTAGATGAAAAATATAATATTTTTACTCAAAACACTGCTCCTCTTCTTCCGAGAAGTAAAACATTAGAATAAAGAACAAAATATTGTTGCCTCAAGTTACAATTTTATCCAGCTTAAGCAACACATTTGTATAATAAATAAAATAATTTTAATATCAAAAACTTTATATTCTTAATATACAATAAGGTTTTAATTTGTGCAAAATAGCACATTTTTAAAAGGATTATAACGCATTTTTAAGGGAAATAATATCATTCTTAAAAGAAAAGAAAAATACTACTATATTGAAAGTATATCTTTTCTAATCAAATGTCAAATATTTCATCAAACAAAATATACTTTTCAATTAAACTACCATATTTTTGGAATAATTATTTTTATGCTGTGTTCAAGACATCAATATTGTTAAATTAAGAAAGTTGGTGATTCTAAGTAATAATGTCATGTTCTCAGTTTAAGAAATTTAATATTATTTATTTAACTATAAAATTATTTTGAACAAGTAAAAGATTTTTTCTTACAATAAAACATTTTTAACAATATTATATTTATATCCAACACAATAAATGTGTTCCTTATATGGAAATCAGGATATTGTTGACCTAATAATTTTTGCTTTGAATAAAGTATTCCTTTTTTACCGTGTACTGACCTGCTACGTACCAAAATACAAAAGCTCTCGACATTCTAAAAAAAATAGTTTAATGAATCGGTTATTAAAAGATACTTGTAAATTTCAATTTATATAAAAGAAAGCACTTCACGATTTCGGGATAAATATATATATATATATATATATATATATATATATATATACTAACCTTATATATATTCTGTAGGTATTTATGACTGCACTTTACCTAAACAAAACTTTCGTCCAATATGATTTTAATTAGGTATGAATCTTGAAACGGTATTTTTTAAGTAAATACGTAAATTTGAAGAGATTTAAATTTTAGAGAAGGTGCAAATGTGGCCCCTGCATGTAATTCGACCCCCTTCAATATTTTCATATTCGAACCCTGCCATCTGTAATTTTCTAGGTTCAACAGATAGAAATGGTGGCAATCGCTTTTTAATTTTGGTATAACTCAATAGATGGCGTTTCCTCGTCCCGCAATTTGCAGATGTCAAAACGAGCTCGAGACAAACTTTGTTCACGTCGTAGAAGAAAATTCAAAATTAATAGAAATTAAGTGTTGTGACATCAAATACTAGTAATAAGAAGGATCAAGCTACACCATCGTGAAGGTAAATTTGCATGATTTGTAAAAATGAATTGCGTACAAAGTGAAGAAATAAAACCGCCGTAATTTTAATATGACCATCCCAGTATGTTTATTTTATGACCCCCGGGGGCCATATTAAATGTATGTACTCGGCTCTATTATTTACTATTTTTTTATTTATTTCAGATGCCTTGTGCGAGTGTGATGAGTCCTCCTGCTTCTAAAAAAAGGAAGACATGGGATCCTGAAAAGATGAAAAAGGCGATAGAAGCTGTTAGAAGTAAAAGTATGGGATACAAAAGGCAGTCAGGAGTTTCAAATACCAGAAGCACATTGAAACGACTGGTGAAAGACTCTGAAGAATCTTTAGATTCTCTTGTTCACAAACCACTTGGCAGAAAACCTATACTTCCGCCTGAATTGGAGGAAAAGCTGGTTGAGTACATTTTGATAATGGAAGCGAAATACTACGGACTTACGAGAATGGATGTCCGCCGAATGGTTTACCAATTGGCTTCAAAAAATAACTTACCCAATCATTTTAAAAACGAAGTAGCAGGTAGGGCTTGGCTCGATCTCTTCCTGAGACGACATAAAGAGGTATCTGTCCGAAAGCCAACGGGAACATCATATGCCCGGGTGCAAGGGTTTAACCGCTTCGCGGTTAAAACATTTTTTGACATATTGGGCGCTGAACTCCAGAAAAGACACTATCCTCCAGATAGAATTTTTAACGTAGACGAAACTGGGCTAACTATTGTCCAATCAAAAATTCCTGAGGTAATCGGCAAAAGGCAAGAGGCAAATAGGGCTTTGACATCAGCAGAACGGGGATCGCTGATGACAGTTGTGTGCTGCATGAGCGCATCTGGTATACATATACCGCCGATGATGATATTTCCAAGGAAGAATTTCACAGACATTCTAATGAAGGGTGCCCCACCTGGAGCTATTGGAAAGTTCATCCATCAGGTTGGATCCAAAACAATCTATTTACTGACTGGTTCAAGCACTTTATCGAAAAACGCATCCAACTGAACAATCCCCGATGTTACTTATTCTTGATGGTCATTATAGCCATACGCGCAACTTAGATTTGTTAGAACTGGCGAGAAAACCATGTGGCCATAATTACACCACGCACATAAAATGCAACCCTTAGACAAAACTTTTATGGGCGCACTCAAATGCTACTACAGTGAAGAAATCCGTAAATTTATTCTGCATTCAGACAAAGTCGTCAACCATATGACATTGCAGAACTTTTCGGCAAGGCATATCTCAGATGTTGTACTGCAGAGATTGCAGTAAATGGCTTTCGTGCTACAGGCATATACCCGATGAACCCAAATATCTTCACTGATGCTGATTTTTAGCAGAAGAACAACAACAAGTGCTTAACACTAGATTCGAAGATGAGCAACCATTACCTGGGGATACAATACAGGCAGAAATACCATCTTTGGCAGACACCGAATTTCGCAGGTGCAACTGCAGTCTTTGGATAATCCTGCTATACCAACATCATCAACAGATTCCTCAAGTCAGCTTATTTTACCGTCAGACATTCGACCAATTCTTCCTGCTAAAACTAAGACATCCAATCGGGCAGAAAAACCTTCAAATCGACAGTGTTAACCTCATCACCATATAAAACGACTTGGCAGTTTCTTTGCAGTTGGCAGAGAGTCTGGGACGAAACCGTGGACAACGTTATGCAGTAGACGTGGACGTGGCCCAGGATTGCTCGTAATAGCCGTGGTGGCAGGGGAGCTAGCACAAGTAATCAGAGGGATACTGTTTCTCTTCGGACTCAACTTCCGAAGATGATGCGCAAATCATATGGAGTGCCTGAAAACGTGGACACTAACTGCATATTTTGTGATATCTGCCTACTCCGCCGACAAATGTGGCGAAGAATGGATTCAGTGCCAAAGCTGCTTGCTGGGCCCATACAAGGTGCGGCCGAAGAGGATATTATATTTGCGATTTCTGTCGTTGCTAGCAATCCAGATGCTGCAAATCGCAGATCATATAAAATTTTTGAACATTTACTGTCATACATTTAATTTGGCCCCTGGGGTCATATATTCCTCTCTGTATCTCATTATTGTTCTTGTATCTTTTTTTAAAATAAACGTTTTCATTCATTGTGTTTAGGAGTTTCATTTATAATGTACTATGTTACTTATAGGTAGATAAATTCCTGATAACTGGGTACTAAAAACATATATTTATATATAATAGTACTAGAGAAAATCTTGAAAAACAAAGTAGGGGGCCGTATTTACACCTTCTCCTCTAGCGTAGGTACTTAAAAATTTATAAGCACAATTATCTAATAAATCTTTTGATAAGAAATAATTTCTCTATAGAGAAGTGTCGGCCCTAGATTGGATAAAGACATATGTCTACCCCAATTAGCTGTCAAAGATAGAAACTAGTCTACGTTTTTGTCATCCCTCAAAGGTCCAAAGCCCGGAGCGGGCTAAGTAATGAAGACATAACTCTTTTAGGCCACGTGACTTGTGTCAATATAAAAACTCGCGTAGACAAAATGTCGTGCCATGCTAGATAAAAAGATAAAACGTATTTTGTCTACCTTCTTGTAGACATGTGTCTTTCTCGTGTCATTCATGCTAGCACTGCAGGAAACCCATTTAAAACCACATTTTTCAAATTCCTGCAAATTAAGTAACTTCATTTTACTACGAACAGACAGACAAAGCGCTCCAAAAGGTGGAACCGCGACATATTACAATCATTCACTATACTGTTGTCCGATTGACACTCCACTATTCATTAATATAAAAGCCACAGCGTGTAGACTTAGTATGACAGGTCATGGTATTCTGATTTTAGGATCAGTCTACCTTCCACCAAAGAAAGAATTGCTCCGGAGCGATTTAAATGCACTCTTTGCATGCCGTCAATGCCGGGATGCCGTCATTACCTTTGGCGATTTTAATAGTAAGAATTCTAACTGGAATTGTAATTACTCTTATAGAAATGGTAGAGAATTGGAGGCTCTTTGCGAGTGATCTCCATTTCAACATCGTTACTCCACTCACTCCGACATATTATCCGAATAATGTTAATCATAGGCCTAATATCCTGGATATCGCCCTCATGAAAGGGGTAGCCCTGAAATTTAGCTGCATTGAGCCCCTCCAGTGGCTCAATTCGGATCACCGACCTGTACTCATGAGGTTAGGCTCTCTTATCGGGGACTGTCCTCCATCCACTAAAACCATTACTAATAGGCAAAAGGTGTCGACCGCGCTTGAGGAAATCGACACCCCGATTTTAACCCTAGAAAGATAACCTACGCCGCAGAGGCGCCCGCGTCACAATAATATTGTTGTCTCTTTTCATTCCGCGCGTGTATTAACTTGTCCTTCTCAGCAAACTCAGCCGTCGGTCAGACCTATCGCGGGACGAACGTTTCTAAGCGGTGAATACTATATTTTTGAAGTTATGAGTTTTTATGCGCTCGCGAGACGTATGGTTATCTTTTATGTAACTTTTAGTGTTGTTTAGTACTTTTACTTTATGGATATGAAAAGTTATTTATACATGTTTTATTTTTGTTTACAGGAAATATTATTAGCGTAGACCATGACAAGTAGAAGGGCACTTGCAGAAGACGAAATAGGCCTATTATTGGCCCAAGAAGATGAGAATGATGATACTCAAGAAAGTGATAGCGAGGTAGAAGATCATGAGAGCAAAGATGATGTTCAGAGTGATGTCGAAGATGAGTACATCGATAGCGCAGCGATTGAAGAGGCAGACGATGTAGGATGCCATAGCCTGGTTCTCCAGAGCCTAGTGAAAGTTCAGAACGTGACCAGCGTATTATTGTACCTACAGGCAGAGTGATTAGAGGTAGAAATCGTTACTGCTGGTCTACTACCAAGGCTTAAAATCGTGGGCGAACATCTGCCATCAATATAATTCGTAGTACCAAGGCCCAACAAATAGGTATCAAATATATATGATTCAGTAATATGTTTTAATTTAATTATTACTGACGAAATAATTGATGAGATTGTACAGTGGACAAATATTGAAATTTCGTCAAAACGTAGTGCTTCTATGACAAGTGCCACATTTAGGGACACGAATACGTCAGAAATACGAGCTTTGATTAGAATTCTAACATTGAGTGCAGCAATGAAAGATAATCACTTATCAACTGATGAGTTGTGTGATAGTACCTTCTCAGGAAGACGATATGTGGCAGTGATGAGTAGAGATCGATTTGATTTTCTGATCAGATGTCTCAGAATGGATGATAAATCTCTACGGCCCCTGTTCGTCAAGAAGACCCATTCATTCCAATCAGAAAAGTTTGGGAACTATTTATAAGGTAAACAGAACTATACACCGGGAGAACATGTGACAATTGATGAACAATTACTAGCATTTCGAGGAAGGTGCTCATTCAGGATATACATTCCAAATAAACCTAGTAAGTATGACATCAAGATTCCAATGATGTGTGATAGTGGAACAAAGTATATGTTGAATGCCATACCATATATAGAAAGAGCCACAAATACTAAGGGCTTACCCAAGGGGGAATACTATGTAAAAGAGCTGTCCCAACCAATTCATGGGACAAATCGTAATGTGACATGTGACAACTGGTTTACCTCAATACCTCTTGCGAAGAGTCTGCATGAAGAACCGTATAAACTGACCCTTTTTGGTACTATAAGATCCAATAAACAAGAGATACCTGAAGAGTTGAAAAACACTAGATCTCGACGAAGGAGAGCCTCCAATCAAAAAAAGGCGATACTGCAGCTACCGCATGTCGAAAAAGAAGAGAATGTTAAAAATGAACTGCGCGAAATGTAAAAAACCTATTTGTGGCGAACACAAAAAAGGCGTTTGCTCTGATTGCCTCTAAAGCCAATCATACCAAAGTTTAATGTTTTTTTGGAGTTAATACTCTATAGTCTATTAGTTAATAAGAAAAAAAAATGTTAATTTGTGATATCTCATAATAATTTGTTCCTATAAACAGAAGACTGCTAATTTTTGTTACTTTTCATAGAGGTTTCGTAATTATATGTTAAAAATTACTATAATATAAAATATATTAAAATATATGTGTTTTATTTTTAAAACATGAGTTTTAAAGGTTTGTATGAACAAACCTTTCATATTTTTAAATTAGTATAAATAAATATAAGTAATTGGAATAAAAACACGCATTTGAAAAATGTGCGCCTCTGAAGCGTATGTTTATCCTTTACGTAATACGCAGTATGGTTATTTTTCTAGGGTTAAACAATATTCCAAATGACATCGTATCAACAGACGATATCGAAATTGCAATAGGTGCCCTTACCAACCACATCACGACAGTGGTCGAAACAGCTCTAGGACAGTTCCTGCGAAATCCGATCGCAGGAAGCTACCTAGAGATGTTAGCGAAGTGATAAAGGCTAAAAATGCGATTTTGCGTAGAGCGGGTAAATATCCCACCTGCGAGAATAAGTCCCATGCGCACGCTCTCCAACGTAAGGTGAAGGCCTAAGGTGAAGGATGAGGGAAGTTAGAAATGAAAATTGAAGCGACCTTATGTCAGAAATCTCGCCCAGTCATCAAGCCTATTGGGGACTTGTTAAAGCTCTCAAAACGGAAGGAGCTGTCCCCACTCCCGCTCTCAGGAAACCTGATAAGTTTATAGCGTTCGATGACCGGGAAAAAGCTAGGTGTTTAGCTGACAGCATGGAACATCAATGCTCAGAAAATCCCCCATACGACTTGGAACATGTTAGGAGGGTGGAAGAAGAGGTTCGTCATAGAGTCTCCCTCCCACCCAAAGACGATCTGGATCCAATTACGCATGACCAAATCAGCAAGCATATAAAAGGTCTAAAAATTAGAAAAGCACCTGGTAGGACCACCATTAGCAGTAAAGCACTTAAATGCTCTTCTGCGCCGTTAGTAGCTCTTTTGGTCGCGATTTTTAATGCGTGCATTCAAAATTGTTATTTTCCTACAGCTTGGAAAGAAGCTGTAGTCGTAGGTATTCCAAAACCGGGGAAACCACGCGACTTCCTCGCTGATTATAGACCTATAAGTCTTTTGAGCGTATTAGGTAAATTATTTGAAAAACTGCTCAAAACTCCCTTAAGTAATCATCCCATAGGAAAAGGCCTTATAATTAATGAACTATTTGGCTTTAGACCTAATTATTCTCGCCCACAATAAGCCCTCTGTCCTGTAAAATACATCTCGGAAAGTTTAAAGTCAAAAGAAAGACAGTGGCGGTCTTCTTTGACGTAGCAAAGGCCTTTGATAGGCTTTGACACGCAGGTCTTATACATAAGCTTTATCAGTTAGAGCCCCCAGATCGTCTAGTTTTAATTATCCACAATTATATTAGCAATCGCCACTTCTCTTCCAGACTGGACAATGTACTCGTCAATGAGACCTATCAGAGCTGGAGTACCTTAAGGCTCCACGCTCTCTCCACTGCTGTACTCGGCGTACGTAAACAGTATACCGCGTCCGTCGACAGTTGTCCAACTCGCGTTGTTCGCGGACGACACTGCACTTTATCTTAGGTCTAATAGTATAGGGAACATTCTCCCGAGGTTACAGAGACTCCGACTCTGGAGAATAGAAGTCAACCCTCATAAGTCAGCTGCTATCTACTTCAACTATAGCCCACATAAGATGAAGTTTCCAGTACCCTTTGATACCCATAGCTTACGTATATTAAATCAACCAATTCCATGGCAACATCACCATAAATACTTAGGTATCACGATTGATAAACACCTCCATTTTAGAGATCATATCGCTCGTGTTAAAAAACTAGCGTTATTCTACCTGTCTCGATTATACGGAATGATAAGTAGAAAAAGTAAAATGTCGTTACGTAATAAAGGTACGATACATACGAAGTGTATAAGGCTTGTCACGACATACGCGAGTCCAGTCTTTGCTCATGCACGACCTGATAGACTTAACGATCTGCAAATATTGCAGAATAAATTTTTTTAGAAGAGCAGCTGACGCACCATTGTACGTCAAAAACTCTGTGCTTCACCGTAACGTAGAGCTCCCTACCATTTCCAAATTTATGAAGGACGCATTAGAGCGTTTCTTCAATATAGCGAGTAATCATCCAAATCCATTATTAGTTTCGGCCGTATCATACGAGCCACCTCCTCCACATCATTTCTGTAGAAAACCACGGAATGTCCTGATAGATCCGCCCGACGATCTCACAGTCGAGGTGGAAAAACTTTTAGAATTAAATAAGATGGTTATTGATTAGGAGTAGGGACTTCCCCAATCATTACGACCTTCAAAGTTTATCATTCCGGTGCGCTCCCCGCGCCTCCCGAAACTCCCTCCTGAAGTTTCAGTCCATAATGCAAATT
Organism: Eumeta japonica; assembly: GCA_005406025.1. Lineage (NCBI taxonomy): Eukaryota > Metazoa > Arthropoda > Insecta > Lepidoptera > Psychidae > Eumeta > Eumeta japonica. The sequence continues at coordinate 353,563 of BGZK01000429.1, read as the reverse complement.
TCACGTGACTTCCTATGCCGAGGTGTCTATTTAAAAGGACACCCATAGGGCAGTCACGCGCCGACGGCATCCCTATGCCGTAACAGCCGCGTTCCCGATGAAGGAATCAAAGCTTTTAGCTTTCTACACTGCAGCCATAAGTTGTTCAGGAAGTTTTTAGTCTGTGAGAGTCGGACACACCTGTGTGCCCGGGCGCATGGACGGCCCATAATGGATTGTTCTCCTCCATCCCCACCCCTTTCGTACGGGGAGAACTACAAAAAAAAAGCATATCCGACACAGTTGCAATCGTCACACACGAAGCTTGGCTGAAATATAGAAATTTTAATCACCTGAAAACACTGTCCACCATTTGCCCACCACACCGCAAGAAATCCGTTCTCCGAAGCTCGTGAAAGAAAGCAATCCGAAGTGTGGGCTTATGCGGTGATATCATAAATCACCGTTATAAAACGGAAAAAAAATTTACAGCATTACAGTAACTTTTTTTATTAACTTAAAAAAATCATTATAAACAAAGTATTAAATTTATTTAAACTTTTATCACGCTATCGTCTTCTGTGTGTATATAAGAAGGGCTCCACGAAGCGAAAAAAAATTTATGGCATTTATTTAAATGTTTTTTTGTAGTTTGCAATAATAAGGGAACTCCCGGAATTTTTTTTTAATTAACAATCGTCTAGTTTATTAAAAAATTAACTTAAATAAAAAATTCCAACGGGAGTCAGTTCTTTGAAGTGTTTGGATCATACGATAATTTTTTTATATTTTTAAACCTAGTTTAAATACCTTAAAAAAATTTTTTATTGTAACTAACTGACTTGCGACGCCATGTGCGCAAGCGCGCCGTGGCGCGCGGACGGTAATTTTCAACGTTCAATTAAAATTATTAATAACAGAGGTAGAGTTCCGTGAGTTAGGAGTTTGTTTTTTAATAAATTTCCTCCTCTTTAAGAATCTTTTTTTCAAAATCCAAAAATATTATTAGTTTACGAATTATAAGCAAAAAACCAAACATTACTTTTTTTCTATATTTAATTGTTTATAATTTTTGGTATTTTAATGTGCTAATTCAATTATCTAGCATAATGATCTAGACATGATTCCGGATCGAATGAGCCATAACGCATAAATTTAGCACCATTATGTTGAATTAACACCATTTTCAACTTATCGACTAGACTAAAGTGTATGTACTATGATCGCATCATGCCTACCTGCTAACTTGCTTAGACAGCCAATTTTCAGGTATCAGGTAATCAAGGTACATAAAACATTACTTGCCTCGTGTAAATTCTCCATGTTGATTTTCACGTATATTTTAGACAATATCCTTAAAAATAAGTCGCCAATAGTCCCAAGAAACTTTTCGTCGGCCGTATTGCTTTGCAGACGTTTTAAAACTCCCAAAATAATTACTTAACTTCTCGTAAATTCTGGTGCTCCATTTTAATATATGTCTGCCAGACAACTATTTTAAAACCTTTTACAAGAAGACAGACGATCTAAGGGGCCAACATCCCCTAAACTCAATTTTAATGCTTCTATGGGTAGGAACGCGAGGGCATTATCCACGCGCATGAAACTGAGACCGATTGCGCTGTCAAGGCTCCCTTGGAGCCAACAGCTTAAGTCACTCACAAAAGAAGTATTCAGTTATCTACCGTGTCTGTTGAGTGCAGCTGTGATATCAGTAACAACGTGTGACAAAAATAAAAATATTTGCAAAGTTTTAAAAAATATAATTGCTTCTCCATCAAATTGTGTTTTGTAAAGATTCTGATGTAAATTTAATATTTTTCACGGAAGAGGCATTAAACAAGTGTCGAGTAATTTCAAAACACAGAATAGAATATAACCTTAAATTTAAAGACGTTGTTTTGCCGGGTGATATATTCGAAAGTGGTTATTACAGACAATGTTATAAATCATTTACAGGGTTAAATAAAAAATACTATTTACCAAAAAATAAATCAATCGAGAAATCTACTTCAAAAGAAAAATCATTAAATATTGCAGAAAATTCATCTGTAGAATCCTCAACGACAGTTGAATTAAACATACAAAATATTGAGCTAGGAGCATCTACTTCTTAACATTTCAATTCAACAACCACTCTTTTACTTGACCCTATAACAATACCTAGCCCATCTATTTTAAGGCTGCAATACACAATATTGGCGTTCGCCGAGTGAACGCCAATACCAACGTATAGACAGTATATTTGCATTGTCTTGCCATCGCTCGGTGTCGCTCGTCTAGTTAGCCGAGTAAAGTCAAGCGCCAATGTGTATAGAGCTCATTTGGCTTAGCTTGTCACAACTTGCGGTAGCTCGCGACCACTTGCAGCACTTCGGAGCGCTGTCGGTTTTTCTGCATAAATCAAAGGCGTTCGCGCTCACTCGGCCAATAGTGTCCACATGTTTGTCAGCGCGCCATTACGCGGTTGGTGTCGGTCGTGTGTATACGCGTTCAAAATGTCACTCTCAACAAACGACGATGTTTTCAAATTTTTGGAGTTTTACTAGAATGAAGAGGTTATTTGGAACCCTAAACACAAAGATAAGAAAAAGGTAACTAGGTACATAACCTACACACTTTTTAATTTTGTTAAGTTGCTAATTTGTAGTTTACCTATTTTATCCACTGAAATGGCCACGAAATCGCGCATTTTCACGATTTAACGACAAAAATGAGGGGTGTTAAATAAGTTTGCCGCTAATGTTTGTCGGACTGTGTGTCTATCTCTGGCATCGTAGTGCTCGAACAATTTTTTTAAGGTGAAAGCAAGTTCCTTTCTTTCTTTGTTCTTAGCTATGTTTGATAAAAATCAGTTTTAACAAATAAATTTGTTTTACCTATTTCAGGTGCACGATGCTTGGGTAAGGATCTCTAATGAAATGGAGATTCCTATTCCTTAACTTAAGAAAAAGAAAGAGGCTTTAATGGTTTATACAACATTTAGACAACACGTTTAGACAACATTTGAAGAAGAAAAATTCATTACCTTCTGGTTGTGGTGAAGAAGATGTATACAAACCCATTTGGGTATTTTATAATGCCATGGCATCATTTCTGGGAGATGTGTACGAGTGTTCCAGTAAATTAAATACTGTAGTAAGTATAGCAATAACAATAAATAAAAATACTTGAATATTAATAATGAAACTTTTATTCATATGTACCTACGTAACAATAAAACAATTTAAACAGAGTGCACAATACATAATAATATTATGTACTACGTAGGCACATCACATTAGACATTACATTTTTTTTTACTTTCTAGTTTTAATTTTTGATGGTCTAAAAAAAGTACCTAGGCAAGATATCCATTCCTGTTTTTAAACAAATAATTCGTAAATTTTGATCTAACTTCTATTGCATTTCTTGGAGTTCTGCTGGGTACAACTTGTAAGGGAAATAATTCAAAATGATCTCTTTGTCTCCAAGAGCCAGGTTGCACTAACTCTCCATTTTCATAAATATCCAGCGCTCCTCTTGAAGTATAGATATTCCGAGATTTGCTGCTAGTCCTCAGAAAATTATGCAGTAGAACGCATGTCACTGTTACAATAGATGCTTTTTCAACTTCTAGAGCTATTGGCTTTTTGAATATTCTAAATACGCTAGCCACAATACCGAACGTGTTTTCAACAACGACGCGAGAGCCAGATAGTTTTTGGTAAAGATTCTTTTAGGAGTGCCTGTCTCGTGATTTCCAGGGTATGGTTTTAAATATTTGTATGAAGAGCAAATGCACCATCACCCAATATAACATATGGAAATTCTATATCTGTGTCTGGTAATGAGCAAGGTGTAGGGAAATGAATACTTTTATCAATAATTTTTTCCCATAATATAGTCTGTCACAAAATACCACCATCACTAAGTCGGCCTTGAGCACCTACATCGGCAAATAAAAAACAGTAATTACTGTCAACTAGACCTAATAGAACAATACTAAAGTCTCCTTTACAATTGTAATATTCTGAACCAGATTTAGGGGGGCTTTGTATTTTAATATGTTTCCCATCTAGTGGCCCTACACAATGCGGAAATCTGAATCCTCTTGAGACAGTAAGCCACTCCTCTTGAGACACAGGAATCTGAAAAAGAAAAATATTTATATTAGTTTAATTTTTTTCAGATACAAGCAACTGAAGAGAGTAGTAGAACAGATGGGCAGCTTGACTCTAGTCAGGCCGTAAATGTACAAGAACAACATTCGAGCTGTTCAAATGTTACTATGCACGAAGGTTTTCCACCTCCCTCGAATAGAACTACTTTGAAGGGTCGTTCGTCTAACCCGCCTGAGTTAACAAAAGCATACGAACAAATGCAGGACGCATTAAAAACTATCAATACCGTATTTACCAACAAAACTGCTCAAAAGGAAAATATGTGTGATATTTATGGAAAATTAATAGCTTCCAAATTAAAGAAATATTTCTCAGATATCGAGCAGCAGAAAGTCATGTTTGAATTGGATGAATTGTTGACAAAAAGAATTAGAAATAGCTTCAAACAACGTCCTACTTCATCCTTGATTGCAATGAGCTCTACCAGTTCTTTTGATAGTACATCACTGGCTGAAATGCACCGTCCTTCTTCCTCTCAAACATTCTATGTTCTTCCATATTTACCTGTACAAATATCACAACGGTCATTTTCTTCTCAAAGCTATCCAATATTACATGTGCCTGAGCAAAATAATATATTTACTCAAAGCATGACATTGTCCCCACCACAAAACTAACAGCTACAGCAACCATCTGACCTACAAAATAACCAAGTCCAAGTTTTATCTGATGAAGTCATTAATTCAGCACGACTTAAACCAATCTTACAAGAAGCATTTTTTAAAGCAATGAATAAGTGAGCAAGAGACATAATATTCTCTTTGTAATAAAAAATAATATTTAATATGTGAAGTTCAATTTACATGCCTTAACAGTATCCTTTATAGTCCAGTCATTTTAGTCAAAATAGGGCAAGAATCTCGGAATTTAAGATAACCGGCTGGAAACTTGTATAAACATTTCATTTAGCGTCCTAAAACTTGTCTCAAAACCTACTTACGATAGCGTGTACGCGACTTGTAGATAATTAAGGTCGAAGGTCAAAAAATCGATTTTTTTACGCATTTTTTGCAAATATCTCGTTCCCTGTAAAATTTACGCTATTTGTATTTATTATAAACATTGTAGGGGATAAAATTTTCTACAACTTTTGTTTCAAAAATTATTTTATATCTAAATCCGTTTTTGAGATAGAGGGCGGTGAGCGCGTAGTCTTTCACTATGTACGGTATCATGCAAGTTCAACCTATAATCTCGTACAAAAACACGCCGCATAAAGCCCGTAAATTACATAAAAATATATAATTATTAATAATTTACATTTTTTCATTAAATATAACATTTAATACAATCATTTTTTTCATAAATTAAATATATCTTCATTTAATAACACTTATCTCTGAACAATTAGAAAATTATTAACAGAAATACTTTAATTTTTAATTATATTCAGATTTATGGTATTTACATTTTAAGTAGAAAGTAATTGAGTACATCTAATCTTCCATAAAATCCGTAAACTTTTAGATTCTTTAATAACGTTAAAACTTTTACCTGGGAATACGGACCCCTACTATATACTACGAATTTTTCTATTTATAGTCTGTATTACCGCGGCCACACACTCGACGAGTGGCGAGAGAAATAGCGAGGGAAGTGGGCAGAGACGTAGTGTGGCTGCGTTACTCGTCATGCCGCTCGTTCTGCTACTCGCCCTGCGCGGCGATCCATCTTTTGTCGGTTTTTTAGCGCGAGTCAAAGGAGCGGCAATAGGTACGAGCGCGAGTGACCGGCCACACACTCGCGTTGAACGCAGTTCCCATCGAGCGCTCGTGTTGTTAACACCGTTAAGTGATTTAATGATGTCGCAGCCGCCGTTATTCAATGAACATTAGTAAATAAAAAAAAATTTCAATTCGATCTGGATGTTCGGCTGATGAAGTCTACCAACCAACCTGGTTTGCCTATGATGCAATGGAGATTTTTTTAGGATCTATTTACGATGTCAATGAAACAATAAACACAGAAGTCAATGTAAGTATTTTATTAAAAAAATTAAAAACAAATGACAAAACAGGAGCAACGGAAGGCCTAGCTCTGCAATGTTATCTTGCAAAAAATCCTAATTCAAGCTGTAAAATAATTAGCAAACTCGTTTCTAATTTCGGTAATATCCCTTGAACGCGTCTGGGTATCTGACGTATTGATCTGATTCCTGTAGTATTAGTTTCGTTTTGTCTCCAAAGGCCATCAATACAGGATTCATTAGAATCGAAACTTCCGGGTGGTGTATAAATGTTTCTAGAATATTTACTATTTCTTAAAAAATTATGCAACAATATACAAGTCATTACTACATGTGGCACTTTTTCTATATCTAGATCTATTGGTTTTCTTAAAATTCGGAAAACTGATGTCAAGACACCGAAAACGTTTTCTACGATTATACGATTACTTGATAGCTTGTAATTAAAAGTACGTTCTTTTGTGCCAACACTATGATTACCTGGAAAAGGTTTCATTATGTGTTTATGTAAAGCAAACGCTCCGTCGCCAAGAAATACATATGGGACACTTTCTTCTCTTCCGGGTAATGGGCTATCTGGGGGTTAATTTAAATTATCCGTGTCAATTTTTTGCCACAGTAAACTATTTTTAAAAATTCCTCCATCGCTTATGCGCCCCTGGCCTCCTATATCCGCAAAGATGAAACGATAATCACTATCAACTAAAGCCATTAATACGATACTATATGTATTTTTAAAATTATAATATTCAGAGCCACTATGTGGTGGGCATTGAACCACAATATGCTTTCCATCTATAGCTCCAACACATCGTGGAAAACGTTTCCTAAATCCTTTTTCAATAACTAACCATTCTTCTGGTGTCTGTGGTAACTGAAATAAAAAAACATCTTTACATTAACTACATCAATTACTTTTTTATTATTATAATAAAATAATATTATCTTTTTAGGTTGATAGTATCCAAATTGACAATACTCAAAATGACAATGAGCCTGAAACTACACAGGATGAGAATACTGAGAATGAAACCACACAGAATGTAAATACTTTAAATAGAGTTGCAACACATAGTGTACAGAAAAAACGTCGCCAACATTTTGATGTAGAAGATGCTCAAAAAAAATTAAATTTGAATTTTCAAACTCTTAATAATGTAGAGTAAAAATAACGCAGAAGACGAATGTGACATATATGGCAAACTTCTGGCAACAAAGTTACGAAAATACCCAGAAAGCATCCGTCAAAAAATCATGTATAAAATAGATGGATTTCTTTTAGAAAATCCACCACATACTGCAAATATCAGATACCATAGTTTGACACCATCTCCAGGCCATACCATTCCACCCTCTCCATCATACGTCATTGCTCAATCACCAGGCCACACCATTCCACCATCTCCAGTAACAATCAGCATACCGGAAGATCACGAGTTTACAGAAGCCGAACTTAACATGATAGAATCAGAACCACAAAACAGAATAAATATATTATCACAAGAAATAATTGTACCACCTAATAACCCGAAAAACATAATAAAGACTGCATTCTTGAATGCAAAAAATAATAATGCTATGCAATAATGAAGGATTAATAGCATACCATTATTATTTCAAACATTATTTTCTCTAAATTTTTAAATACATTTCTTAAAAATACACAAGTTTTTTTTCTTAATTACCCTAATTTGATCCTTTAAAACAGAGTTAATAGCTTTGCAAACTTCAGGAACTATTAAAGAAATTACTTGATGGGAAACTTTGAAAAGAAAGTGAAGACTTTGGTAACTGTCTCCTGTAGCTAAATAGCGTAACGTTATCGCTAAACGTATTTTTGTTGATATAGCTATTCTCATTTGAGTATCTTGTTTCCTAATCAAGGGTTCAATTTTAGGCAATAAAAATTCAAAATCTGTTGCTGACATTCTGCAGAAGTTACTAAACTCTCCCAGAGTCTTCGCGAGTCATGTCTATGAAAAAGTTATCCATACTGTTTCTGTAACAAAAAGATATAATTAAGTAACTACTATTTAAATAAAACAACGTTTCCGATTTACTTTAATCAATAACTAAAATAAATAATTAAAAACAATGGTAAGTACCTGCCTAACTCAAATGAATAGACAATTATAATCCATAAAAAATATAATAAATATACTATCCATCTGAAGTTGGCAATCATGTAATTCATTTTAATTTCAATAAGTAAGTACTTGCACTTACCTCGTCCTGTTCCGATGAATCGATGTCACCCACCATCTTTGACAACGACGATGACGTCGTTTAAATAAATTGTTTTGTTTTAAAATGTTTAAATAATTCGCTATGCTGTATAAGCATAATGCGCACGCTGCCACAATGTTGTCGTCCATTGCAAGGCGAATACTGGAATGCGGAGCAACGCGATGAATGTCGTGAGTAGGGAAGTGTGTGGCTGCTAGGGAAATATTCGCGGCAGCGCGACGAACAGCGCGAGGAGCAGTGCGAGGAGCATAGTGTGGCTAAGGCATATAGTCATAGTCAGCAGTAGGGACAGATGTTCAATTCTATTGTGACGACTTATTTTTTCAAGGAACCACTTTCTACTAACCTCGCTTATTCGTTAGTTTTAAATTGTATCTTGGTAACTACGGACGTACGATTTTAAGAGCTATGGCTGATTTGTGTTTTATATGTAATAAGTGTGATTCGGAAGGTGAATTAGTTAGTTAATTAGTTCGCGGTATAAAAACTTTAATAACTGCTAGTATCGAACAAAACGACGGTCACATATATTATTTAAAAAATCGTAAACTCTGTTAAAGTTCATAAAAGGTGTCGAAGTGTGTACATTAGTAAAAATTGTATTCAAGCAGCAAAACGGCGACTAGAAGAAGACGAAATGCCATCTTTTCCATCGGTATCTTATAAAACACGAAATGAAGTGTTTGATTTTAAGAAGCAATGCTTATTTTGTGGTGAAACGGCTGATGAAGCAGCAAAGAAAAAAAAAACATGAAAGTATAGGCGTAAAATCAGTAAAGTTAGTACTCTTGAGTTTAAAAACAACATTATGAAAAGAGCAGAAGAACGTGGTGATACTTTAGGAGAGGTAGTGAAAATCGGATACTATTAAAGTATGATTTAATTGCTGCTGACGCAAAATACAATTCTATTTGCTACACTAATTTCTCAAACAAAGCACCACCGCCTCATCAGAAACCTCGTCAAGATAATCAAGCCTCAGAAGCTATGTCTGAGATTTTTTGAGAATATAGAAAATAATAACGATTCACAATTTACATTGAAGGAGCTTAAAGATGTCTTGACAGGGTATGTACCTGATAATAAAACCATTATTATAAGACTACAACAAAAATACTTAACTGACATAATTATTACAAAAAAATCGGAGCCTTTACTATTATTTCTTTCCGTGATGTACACACAAGTATACTATCAAAAGCTTGGTATGACAATAAAAAATTAGATCCCGAAGCAGAAAGGCTGAGAATGAGAATTGTAGAAGCTGCAGCAGCAATCATTAGAAAAGATATTCGATCATCTATAGTTAAAACTAAATCTTATCCACCCCCCAGTAAAATGCTAGATGATATTAATCAAGACGTTCCAAAGACTATTACATTTCTTAGAAGTCATTTTAAAAAATAGAAAAGGGAAGTTAGATCATTTAAAAACAGAAAGCACTTCAATAAGCCATGCAATAATGGCTGCCATACGGGAACGTTCTTTCTCATCACAGCTACTATTAAGCCTTTCTGTATTTCTTCACAGAAGATATGGATCTAAAAGACTATGGATATTCTATCTAATTTGGGATTCGCAGCCCCTTATAGTGATACAGTACAATATGAAATTTCAGCAGGTTATCATCCTCAGCCTCGTATTTTACCATCAGAGTCAGGTTCGCTTGTACAATATGTTGGAGACAATGACGATATAAATGTCCATGCTCTTAATGGTAACAATACTCTTCATGTTATGGGGATGATTAAGATAATTACTCCAAAAAACGCTGTTATCTACGATGAACGGATACAAAAATGCATAACGAAACCAAGTGCGAAATATTTGGCAGCTATATCACATGTGTCTCTCCAGGTCTATGAAAAACCAGCTGTACCTGGATACAGTAAAGTTCAAGTCGATAATCTGCATGATGATAAAGCGTTAACGAAAAAAAACTTTAATGAAATTGATTTTTTGTGGTTATAAGAAAAGTGGAGGAATCTTGTATCGTTGCCAGGGTGGAATGGATATCTTGAGCAGCTTACTAAAAATAATACGAATTTTTCAACATCTCAGGTTATATTTCTCCCTTTCATTGATAATCCTGTCAGTAACGAAGACACAATTGACACAACTTTACGTTGCGCTGTAAATATTGCCAAATCTCATGGACAAAAAACCTGTGTAAATACTTTTGATCAACTCCTCTATTCAAAAGCACGTGAAATGATAGGTGCGTCAGATGCTAACTCAGAATTAAGTAATGTAATTGTGAAATTAGGAGGATTTCATATGCTCATGTCTTTCCTTGGAAGCATAGGGTACATAATGGATGGCAGTGGACTCGAGGAAGCTCTTGATAAAATATATGCAGAGAATTCTGTTGACAAGATGCTGAATGGTCACGCTTACGCACGTCAAGAAGCATTAGAGGTCATACATTATTACGACTTGCACTATCAATGATAATTTTTGAAGACATGAAGATTGAAGATGGCATGTTGGATGAGTTAATACAGCAAATAACCTGTCGAGATGTTTCCTACGAAAACGTAGAAGGGTGTGAAAAACTCTAATCTTTTTCCTTCGACATTTTTGAATAAACTGGAGGAATTAAAAGCTCGAGGTCCAACGGCACAGTTATGGGTCCAATATCTTGAAATGGTTACAATAGCACTAGACTTTGTTCGCGCTGAAAGACTTGGGCTTTACGAAGAACACCTTGACGCAGTGCGCAAAATGCTGTCATAATTTCACGCCAGTGGTCATTTTTTATATGCAAAATCTGCTCACTTATATCTGTAAGACATGATCAAGTTAGAAGAAACAATGGATCCACAAACTTTTGAGAATTTCAAGAATGGATTCTTTACCGTTAAACGAACAGAGAAATTTAAATCAGGTACATGGACAGATATGGTAATTGAACAAAGTCTTATGAAATCTATGAAAACAGAAGGAGGTGTATCTCGTTGTCGAAGTACGCAAGATAGTGTTTTGTGTAAATGGGTATATGCTATGTACGCCACAAATACTATTTGTGAGGAAATGGAGAAGTTTTGTAATATTTCTCTGGACTCAACAGAACACGTAGATTCTCGGGACTCTAGAGTAAAAAGAGATAATATTGACGTAAATAAACTAATTGAATGGTTTACACTTCATAATCACTTTCCAAGTATGACACAGATGATATCGTTAGCTTCTGGAATGGTTGGAAATGACCAAATTAACTGTCACAAAGCTTATGAAATTGGATTAGTATCATTGACGAAGATAACTGGTTTAAAATTTCATGATGTAAAATTAAAACGCTCTGATAAGGTATTACCGCTTTCAATAAATAATAAATCTGTCAAAGTTTATGATTGTCAAGTTTCAGTAGATCCATTGTTACTCTTTCAAAGAATCACAGTAAGCAAAAAATTTGAAAGAAATCTTGAAGAATATCTTCAATACGAATTGAGTCCATATCCAATAGCATTATTTGATAGTAATGCTTTGAAAAAAACCACAAAAGCGTCATTATATGACAATATGACACCTACCGATACTGATCTCACTGAAAATAATGTAACATTCATTATTGATTGTGGATTTCTCCTGCATTGCGTTGTATGGAGTAGAGAAGATACATTTTCTATATTTTTTGATAAATACGCCAAGTATTTACAAAAGCATTACGGTTCTGACATTGTTGTTGTATTTGATGGACATTCAGACTATTCTAAAAACATCAAAGCCATGGAGCAGCTAAGGAGCACTGCTGCTCTTTCTAAAACATACGAAATTTGTTTTGACGAAACGATGGTTGTACCTGTTACCCAAGAAAAATTCCTATCTAATCGAAATAATAAAGAAAAGCTTATTAATATGTTGATTGAAAAATTAAAAGCTGTTGATATCAAAACAAAACAGGTCACAAATGATGCAGACGTTCTAATCATTGAAACCGCTATTGAAGAATCGAAACATGGAAACACTGCAGTAATAATGGGAGAAGATATAGATTTGCCTGTCATCGTAATTGTACCGACCCTATCTCATCGAGAAGAAATTTTCTTCAAAAAAGTTGGAAAAAGAAATGTAAAAACAGAGATATACTCTTCCAAAAGTTTTAATAAGTATCCTAGTTTGAAAAAGCAATTTTGTTTTTACACGCAGTGAGTGGCTGTGACACGACTTCTGCGCTCTTTCAAAAGAAAAAAAAAACTTATATAAAACACTTGAAAAACTTCCGGGTTTAGATCAACTTGCTGCAGCATTTCGAGAAGAAAATTGTCCGGTTCAAAGGTTATTTGAGAATGGTGTGCGAATTTTGTTGGCAATCTATAATGCTCCTAAATCTGAGGACAGTATCGATCATCTTTGTTATACATAATTTGTCAAATCCACTAAACTTAATAAGTCTGTGCAGTTATCTAATCTTCCACCAACAAATACAGCAGTTCACCAACATTTCAACCGGGTTTACTATCAAGTTCAAACTTGGTTAGGGCATGATTTTGAACCCCAGGAATGGGGTTGGATAATGCATCATGGATTCCTGGAACCTACCACTACAATTCTACCTCCAAATGATTTGTTAAACACAATATTCTGCAACTGCTAGAATGGTTGTGGTTCGCGATGTGGATGCAGGAAATCGAGATTGCAGTGCTCTTTAGCTTGTGGCCAATGTAATGGGCAAGCTTGTCTCAATGCTTCACCCTATCAGAGTGATATCAATGAAGATGGTACATTTGACCCCGAAATCCTAGAAGACTTGAAAACAAATGTCATTGAAGATGAAAATGAAAAAGAATTTGAAATTCCCCAACGACCAGACGACGATGATGACGAAGAAGAAAACTAAAAGAAAAAACATGGAGTTCTTTTTATTTTTATTCAATTTTTTTTAATTTCAACCGTGAGCAATATATAAAATCGGATTTTTTAACTAATAGAAACGTATTATTTTCTATTTTCACAGATGGATCGGCAAGAACAACAAATTTTAGCGTGGTTGGAGGAATATGATTTAGATAACATCGAAGAAGAGTATTTCAGGAACGATGACATTGAAAGCGATGCTGAGAGTGAACACAGCCGCCATAAGACCGATACAGAACAGTCATCAACGGAAGATGAAGGTGTTTATGCAAATTCTAAATTTAATAATTCACTTTGTAGTAGGTTTCTTGCAAATGCCAGTTTTCGTGTACCTGTTTGACATTGAATGCCGTAAAAAAATATTTCACGACTTCTGGAATCTAGGAGATTATAACGAACAGCAGATTCACCTAAGAAATCTTATACGGCTTTGTTTAATAAACAGGAGACATGGAAATTATGAAGATGCAACCGAAAGCAGACGACGACGTACATTTAAATAATAATATAATAATAAGCCCTTTTTTGTTTCCTGTTTCACAATGGATACGTAACAAAATATAATAAAAATAACAGTTATTGGTCAACAAGAATCCCGGTTTAAGTAAAGGCCTCCTCCAAAGATGTCCATTTCTGTCGGTCCTGTGCTGTGGAGTACCAGTCTGAGCCTGCTGATCTTTTGAGATCTTCTTCCCAGTGGGTTAAGGGTCTTCCTCTCCTCCTCTTGCCTGGTGGTCCTTTCCACTGGGTTACTCTTGTTGTCCATCTTTTGTCAGGCATTCTCGCTACATGTCCAGTCCATTGCCATTTCCGCTTTAGAGCAAAGGGTTCAATGTAACAAAGTAGAAAGGTGCTATGTTCTTCTATTTTGTTATCCTGTCGTCTAACTTCCGAAATGCCCATTATATCATAGTTAATTTCATTAGGCATTCTTCTAGTTCTAATAGCCGATCGAGTGACGGTTTAGTTGTTTGAGATTCAAAATTTTTAAGGGTAATTTTGAGTTATCAATCTTTGGAGAGTTTTGGTCATAATCTTCCACGGGGACCAGCCGGGTTGGAAGATTTTCTATATTTTTTAACTTAGTTTATTTGTTTATGGTATCAGTTTTCAGAGAGGGGAGTAGTTGCTATGCATTTTTGGTTGTATTTTTATTAGTTAAGAAGTTCAACATGTTGGGTTTTATAACTCCTTCAGTGACACTATTTGACCATGTGACCTTGAATTGAGAACCAGACTGTTGATGTGTATTCTTTTTTGTTTTATTTTTTTGAGCATGATTATTTTCCGGGGATATTGAGAGATTTCTCTTATTTCCTGTGTTCTTGTTTTTGTCTAGAATAATAATTTTATCGTATTTTAATATGGCGTTGTCACCTTTTTCTCTTTCAATCTTTAATTGCTCTTGTAATTCTTTTCTTTTATTTAATATATAGCGTGGATAGTCTTCTTTTATGTAGTATGGTGTGTCTTTCAGTGCAATTTTTTGTTTAAAATATCGATTTTTAATCCTAGCGTAGAGCAAGTTACAACAATTGGTCTGGGGCTTTCTCCTTTTGTACCGATTCGCTTTAATTCTTGTATGCCTCTTCGTTCAATGCTTAGATCAAAATGTTGTTTAATAAACTGTAGTAAAATATTTCCAAATTTATGTATGACCTTTCCCGCTCTTCTATTCCAAAAAATACAATGTTTCTTTGTCTTGCTTTTTTTTTCCAGGAAATAAAAAAACACGTGTGGCACTCGGGGACTGCCGCGGTAAAGCTATTGCATAGTATTTTTTATCAACTTTTGCAATTATAATTATTTATTTATTTTATTTATGCAGTATTTTTTTGAGGAGGTGCCCTAACGCCGAAACTCTAAGCAGGCATGAGTCACCAGATAGCGAGGTGAAGAGAGGGATTACGCATGCGCAGTAACGCCGATACAACCAATGCCACCTAGAGGCGAGTTGCTGAACTAAAGAGACAAGCGTGATATTTCAAAAAAATCATTAAAAGTTCTGCTATTCATCGATAGATGGCAAAAGTAAAAAGTATCACCGCTGTGCCGGTCGGATTGGGGGGTGTCAGGTTATTTTCGTTACGGAATTTCGGATTCGGTCTCTACGCTCAAGGCCCGCGATAGAAGCTATGCAATAGCTTAATAGGGTTTTCTTGATTTTCGACCTTTAATTCCAGATTATAATATTTTTCTTTTAATATTCTAAACTTTTCTTCCATAACACAAGTCAACAAAAAACAACTTTTTTTTGGGTCTGTTATTAAATTAATATTTTCCGATTGTCTACAACTAAAGGTAACCACAGGCTCCATTTATAACAAATAAAGTAAGCTTTTTTTACATTTTATAATGAAAAATAAATATTTTAAGATTTTGAAATAACGTTTGAGGAACAACGATTTTAACACGCAAGAGGCGGGATTGTGGATTACGGGCGTGCAGCGGGGAGCGGCGGGTAGTCTGGGCAATATGCGTACGAGCATTGCAGAGAAACGACGCCATTTGTGTTGCGCGGAGTCCATAATGGCTTCCAGAAAGTGTAAAAATGACGTAAACTCTTTTTGTTACATTTGTGGCGAATTCATTAAAGTAAGGGCTAAAAAGTTTAGTCTTTCGACAAATATAAGACTTTGTGAAGCTTATAAAGATTATTTAAATCTTACTATCCGAAGTCAAGACATAAAATGGGTCCCTAAATTCTCGTGTGGTAACTGCAAAAACACAGTAGAAGGTAAGAGAGTACATCATAACTTTCAGAGATATAAATTGTAAAAAATTGCGAAATGTAACGAATTTACAAGTAACGTGTATATTTATATATGTATGTTATTTTTTTCAGCTTGGTATCGAGGAGAAAAAAATGTATGAAGTTTGCAGTACTAAGAATATGGAGGGAACCCACTAATCACATCAATGATTGCTACTTTTGTGTAGTTGATCCACGCAAGCGTCGGATTGGCAAAAATGTCAAGAAGATTAAGTACCCAGATCTACCATCAACAACCGCTCCAGTACCCCACAGTGAACATTTTCCTGTGCCTTCCCGTTCAAAACCGAAGGAACAGCTGCCGCTATCACAAATGTCTAGTTGTAGCGAATCCAGCGAATTTTTACTCGAATCAGTATATGTTGAACCACATCTTATAAATTCAGAAGAGTTTAATGACTTATTAAGAGACTTAAACCTACCTTAAAGCAGAAATATTAGCTTCCCGGCTAAAACAGTGGAATTTGCTCAAGAAGGATGTTAATATAAGCGATCAAAGAAAGGGTTATGAAATATTTTCTGGATTTCTTACAAAGGAAGACGGACTTTGTTATTGCAATGATGTGAAAGGTTTATATGTAGCAATCGGAATCCCTTGCGTTCCTTCTGAGTGGCGTCTTTTCATCGACAGCTCTACAAAAAGTTTAAAAGCAGTCCTCCTTCATAATGGAAATAAATTTTCATCTCTACCTCTGGCTCATTCTGTAATGCTAAAAGAAAATTACGAAAGCGTTAAAATAGTGCTTCAAACTTTAAAGCATGAAGAGTATGCCTGGCCAGTAATAGGGGATTTTAAGATGGTAGGTTTACTGATAGGAATGCAAGGCGGATATACGAAATATCCATGCTATCTTTGCTTATGGGATAGTAGAGCCGACACACTTCACTACAAGCACAAGTCATGGCCTGAACGGATCGAATTTCAGATAGTAAAGAAAACATAATGTCAAGAATGAACCCATTGTGAAGGCCGATGATATTTTGATGCCCCCGTTGCATATAAAATTACGCCTTATGAAACAATTTGTGAAGGCTCTTCGTCAAGACTCTCCAGCTTTTAAATACTTAAAGAGTTTTTTCCCTAAATTGTCAGAGGCTTAAGTTAAAGCTGGCATTTTCGTCGGTCCACAAATTAAGAAAATAATGGCCAGTGAAGAATTCCCAGAGTTACTGAACGCCCACGAAAAACAAGCGTGGCTCAGCCTTAAAGCAGTGATCCATGGCTTTCTTGGCAATAAAAAAGTTACAAATTATGAAGAGCTCATTTCTAACATGCTTGATAATTTTAAACTCATGGGTTGCAGAATGTCCCTTAAAGTGCATATGCTACATGCTCACTTAGACCAGTTTAAAGATAACTTGGGGGCATATTCAGAAGAGCAAGGAGAACGCTTTCATCAAGATGTGATGAACTTTGAACAGCGTTATCAAGGACAATATATTGAGAACATGATGGGTGACTACATTTGGAATTTAATACGAGAAAGTTCTTACTTACACAAAAGAAAAACAAAAAATGTTCATTTTTAAAGCTATTTTCTGTTTATTTTACATATTTAGATATTTACCTTTATTGTTCTTTCTAAATAAAAGTGATTAACATATAAAGTTCTTTTTCTTACTTTTGTATTCTATTGAATTAAAAAATTTAGATTTTCTTTAAATTTAATTAAATTTGTTTCCAGACTTTCGAAAAGAAAAGTAAAGTGAATCGATATTAGTGATTGCCAATGTCGGAAAAGTAAATACCTACCTGCCTATTTGTTATAAGCATATCGTTTTAACCCAGATAAGCCTACTGTCCTATATTTAGGACAGTAGAAATAAAAAAAAATATCAGAATACCCTCTTTATCTAAGATTATTTAGTCTTATGATTTGCAGTAAGAAACGTGTCAGCTTTATTAGAAAAAATAAAAAGACAGTTATTTTAACAGTTTTTACCTTATATTTTACCTTATAAGTGTGTAATAAAAGTGCGTTGCAGACATGGCAAATGACAGGTATGTATAAAAGTTATATTTTACTCGTGAGTTGTTTTTCTGTGTTAATATCTAGTTGATAACCTTAACTTTTGTACTAAATAAATATTCTAGCAAAATAATATAAATAAATTACGTATAACTTGTTACAAATACTAGCGTACTATATATAGGACAGTAGGATAATATACATGATTTTAGTACAATAATACAACTTTTTCTTTACAGACCGTTAGCTGCGCATGAAATTTTAGATGCTTTAGAAAATGTTTCTGATAATGAAGAAGATTATAGAGAACGACTGATATGTATTCTACCTCCTCCTGTTGATCCTGACTGTCTCACTGACGAAGATTCGGGTGAAGAAGATAATGTAACTTTGAATAATTTGCCACGAAACATTCTGCTTCAACCGGCTGAAGTAATGATTCAAGGGCAGATTATGGTGAGTGATACAGAAGAAGAACCTTCTGATTCTACAGGTCGAACTAAACGTAGGCGTACCTACGCATGGAGAAAACGGGACTTGGCAAAAATCCCGTGAATTGCCAATGTTCAAGGCGCTTGCCAAGATAAGCGCCCAATTGAGTGGTTTGAAAACTTCTTAGATGAAGATGTTATTTCGTTGTTGGTGTCAGAGAGCAATAAATATGCTGTCAAAAGAATTTGCCTGGAGACATAACCACTGAAGATATGAAATGTTTCATCGGCATATTGTTGGTTAGTGGTTATTCATGGCTCCCCGTAGAAGAATGTATTGGAAAACTCCCTGATACAAAGAATGAATTGATCAGCTCGGCTATGACTAGGGATAGATTTGAATTTATTTTTCGCCACCTTCATGTCAATGATAATCTGGATTTGCAAGACAAATACACAAAAGTACGCCCCTAGTTACACTTCTAAATAAAAGTTCTTAGAGTTTTCTCCTCTTGAAGAGCATTACAGTGTAGATGAGGCCATGATCCCCTACTATGGTAGACATGGCTGCAAACACATAAAAGGTAAACCTATTAGGTACGGGTTCAAAGCTTGGGTTGGTGCTACACGGTTAGGGTATGTTTTATGGATGGAACCATACCAAGGTGCTACAACTATGTGCAATCCAATATATAAAGAATTGGGGCTGGGTGCAAGCGTTGTTCTCACTTTTGCGATGTGCTGATTTCACGTGGCTTCGACCTTCCTTACCACGTAGTTTTGATAATTTTTACTGGGACGCCCTTGCTGGAAGAGATAACAAAGAAAGGCCTTCGTTGCACTGGGACAGTTCGAGAAAACAGGACATCTAGTTGTCCTCTGATTACATCGAAGTTACTGAAAAAAGGAACGTGGTGCTGTCGATTACAGAACGACACATGACAACACGTTCATTATTGCTAAATGGCATGACAATAATATATTCAGTATTGCTTCTAATGCTGTAGGAATAAATCCTAAACAATCTGCCAAACGCTTCTCACAAAGTGAAAGAGAAACATTGTCATAGAAGAACCACATATGGTGTCCATCTATAACAAATATATGGGAGGAGTGGATCGGTCTGATGAAAATATTTCACATTACCGAATTGGTATACGAGGTAAGAAATGGTACATGCCGTTGCTCACACACATGATCGATCTTGCCGAACATAATGCATGGCAGTTATATAAAATAAATCATGGAAAACTGGATCATCTTGGCTTTCGCAGAAGGGTAGCAATTGCTTTGATTGAATCAAACAGAAAAAATGCCAAAAGAGGGCCTAGCCGACCCTCCCATCATGAACATGCTGATAGTCGTAAAGACCAAATGAATCATCTGGTTATTCCTCAATCGAAGCAAACACACTGTCGTCAATGTCACAAAAAATGTTTGACACGTTGCAAGAAATGTGATGTTGGAGTGTGTCAAGTGTTTTGAAACATATCATTCATAAATAGTGTTAATCTAGTAAATTGCATATAACAATGGGTAATATAATCAATAGTTATCTAATAAACTACACTTTTTGATTACATTCTGTTTTGTCATAAATGGTTTTTTATTTCCTCTTATTATCCTACTGTCCTACATATAGGACGGCTGTTTCCCTGAAAGCCTTACACTTAATTTTTTTTTTATAATTTTTTTTATGTTGCATAAGATCTAATAAACTAAATAATGTAACTTTTTTCAAAATTTTCAGAAAATTTTAGTTTCAGGCTTATCTGGGTTAAGCCGAGAAAGATTGAACTTATCGTCCATACTTTATTTTTATTACATATCTAATTCATTTAATTATTGCGGAGTTTCGATATCAAAATATTGTTTAAGAAATATATTAAAATATATAATAATAAAGGAAATAATAATTTTATATCACATTAAAATAATTCTAGCCGTTTTCATAAAATTCTACTATGGATCTTAGCGATTTATTGCTTTTAATAATTAGAAACAGTTTGCAGCCGGAACTTCGTTTATTTCATAATATTTATAATAATTGATTAATCATATTATATTAAAATAGCCATATCCTGTTAAGTTCAAATCGCTTTCAGATTACCAAAACAAAGTTTTTTTAATTTATTTACAGGTAGGTAATTGACACAAAACATGGCCGAATCTAAGAAGAAGTGTCGTCAATACAGTGTTAAATATTTAAAATTTGATTTTCTTCCATCAAAGGCAGACAAACGATTGCCCACATGTCTTTTATCCAACAAAGTTTTGAGCAATGACTCTATGAAACCATCAAAGCTGGAAGATTATCTAAGAAGGTGTCATCCTGATAAAATAGGTAAAGATTTGAAATATTCCCAAACATTAAAGGAAAAATTTGAAGAGACCCACCGTGCACACTATGTTCTCTTCAACGTCTGAAAGCAATGATGATGGCTTGCGGGGGTCTTACAATATCTCATTACTTATAGCAAAATCTGGAAAACCGCACACCATTGGAGTACAGTTAATTTTACCTGCTGTTGAAGAGGTTTTAAAAACTGTTCTGCACAAATCTTCATTTGACATACTCAAAAAAATTCCTTTAACTAACAAACTGTACAAAAACGTATTGATGAAATGAGCTCTGATGTTCAGACTGTCGATCCGACTGACATCTTTCTAATATAGTAGTTATGTAACTCTTCTGTTATGCACCACGACTGGGGCATACTGTCCCTCAATATTCTTATATCAGAATTTGGAGATTAGACTCAAAACGCTTCACGACGGCCCAGTGCGGGTCGAGGCCGCTAACGACCGTCGTTATTAATTTTATGAAAATGACGGGGACAGATGGCTTAAGGTGGGTTTATACTTATCTGATGTGTCGTGACGTGACGCGTCAGAACGGTACCGGTTTCATACATTTAGTATGGTAACGTTCATACTAGTAATGCGTGTTGTGTTGTGATGGCTTGTGTCGTGTCGCATCAGATACGATCGCGGTTGAATCAGAGCGGAGGGCCGGGGGAACGGTGACGTCACGACACGTCAGACATATGTACAAGCGCCAGTTCTGTGTTGTGACGCGTCATCGCTCATAGCCCTCTGCATATTCGTTGGTTCACTTTTAAATATGGACGAGTTAATTGAAATAGTACGACAATATAATGTAATTTATGATACAAAGTGTAAACAATATAAAGATCATACTATTAGGACAGCTGTTTGGGAGGAGATAGGGAAAAATTAAAACAACCCGTAAGTAATCTTCACCGCTTTATTTAATTATTCCTAGATGTACCTTGTGTAATAATACTTTGCATTTGCCATGGAACTTGTCCTTCTGGACTTACAAAATAATTTTAAATGCCTCGAACATGAATAGCTTCCTGAGTAGGATTTCTATTTAATGGTCCAATGTCTGTTAAGCCGTTACCGTCGCAAATTGCGCCTTCATCTATAAACATTTCTTCTCTTTCCGGTGTATTTTGGGTTAAAAGGTTATGGAGACAGCAAGCAGCGAGTACGATCTTGTCCACCATATTTGGTTGTACTTGTAAAGGTCCTTGAAATACTCTGAATCTTGCTCGTAATATTCCAAATGCATTTTCTACAGTGCGGCGAGCACGAGATAAACGATAATTAAATATTTTATTTTGAGTATTGTTGACTAATTTAGCTTTACTGTACGGTTTTAACAAATACGTTTTAAGGGAATGCTGCATCTGCCACAATAACGTGGGGTAAAGGTTCTGTATTTTGATGCAATGGTTTATTTGGTGGCAAGTTTAACTGACTATTTTCAAACATTTTTCCCATTAACGACTCTTGGTATATGCCACCATCACTATTGCGACCATATGCTCCTACATCTATCGTAACAAATCTGTAATGAGCGTCAACCAGCGCAAGCAGTACAATAGAATGCTCATTTTATAATTGTAAAGGTTGAGCCTGCATTTATAGGACATATTATAGTTACGTGTTTTCCATCCATTGCTCCAATACAGTTCGGAAAATGCCATATATTTTCGAATCCTTTTGCAATTTCTCTCCACATTTGTTCTGTAGGTTGAGGCATTACAATAGGGGCTAATTTTTTCCAAATTGCGTTACATACTTCTTCGACTATTATCTTTACTGTGGCGAATCCCATGCGATAATTGAACCCCAAGGACCGAAAAGAGTTGCCAGTTGCCAAAAATCTGTAAATATAAAAAAGCATAATTTATTGTTTCAGCGGATAAATGCAAAGATGACTGGGATAAATTACGAAATGCCTACATTAACGCATTAAAGCGTCGTAAAAATAAAAAAAGTGGGCAAGCCGCTGTTCTTGTTACGCCGTGGAAATATGAAGAACAAATGAGTTTTTTACAGCCATTTATAAAATCAAGACCATCAACAACAAATCTTATGGCGCCTCCAGACTCACCAGAATGTTTGGAAACATTAAATCTGATTGAAAACTCACCAGAACCTGAAAGCCCTCAATCAGATCACCGTCCAGAAACACCACAGTCTGGTACGTCTTCACATGCCACAAGGTCTAGTCGCAACAAAACAAACTTACAGGACCTATATGATTTAATGAAGTCTTCACATGATTTAAGAGTCCACAAGCACCATTCCAAGCAGCAGGACATGGATGAAACAGACTTATTTTTTTGAGCATGAGTAAAGCTCTTAAAAACTTCCTAAACTAGATCAGACAAAAATCAAGTTAGATTTGCACAGTGCTATATCACAAGCCGAAATACGTAACCTTCAAAGATTAGAACAAATGAATGTGGCTCAACAGATTATTATTTCTCAGCCATCCACATCACAAATGGCACAACCGATCTTACATCATAACACTGACGAAGTAAATATCTCATCATATTATAGCACTGTAAACTTTAGTGATATGTGATTTTATTTTCCCTCATAAATATTGTACTTAAGAGATACCTACAAAATAATAAATAAATGCTTACCTTAAACATACTGCAAGTCTTTCTCTTGTTCCTATAGGCTTACGAAATCTTGTATGTATTTTCTTTACATCATCTTCAATTAAAGAATGTACTTGTTCAAACTGTGCTTTCGACAATCTGAAATACTGATGAAATTTTTCGTCATCGTTTTCAAGCACTTTAATGAGACAATGAAACTCGCCATTAATTTCTCTTGTTCTATTGAGGGATGAATCCAATGTCTTCTACTCTTTCTTTCTTTTGTTAATAAAGCCAGTATCATAAATTGAATGTCTTCTTCATAATCTGAATCAGAATCTGAAGAATCGGACAACTCGTGGGAAAACATTTAAAACGCGTCGCCTTTTCTAGAGCTACGGCTGTATTGATTCAAAATATCGTCAGGGGGCGTCAGACCACGACAGATAAATGTGAAAACTAGCCATCACGTCACGACACGACACGTCACGACACATCAGATAAGTATAAACCCACCTTTAATGTATTCTTCGAGGCATAGAGCGTGTGGTTTAATTTGCCTTAAGTTACAACCTCATCGGTCAATTCGCTCATGGTCAGGATCGAATCCGGTGCCTTCTGGTTCGGAGGTGATGCTCTTAACCGTAATGTATGTATTTTTTAAAATTTCTTGTGTAATTATCTACGAACAACTCATTTTTCTATTCAACTAGACGAGTCAACTTTACCTGATAATGAAGCATTATTATTGGCATATATATTTAGATTTGTTATGGGCGAAGAAATTCATGAAGTGCTAAATTCGCGAAAACTTTGAAGACGGACACTAAAAGTGAATCAATATTTAATGTTTTAAGTGATTTTTTAAAGAAAAATCAATTCCATTCAGAAATGTTATTTCGGTGGCAACAAATGGAGTTCCTATCATGGTCGGACGATATCGTGGGTTTATAAGCCATCTTTAAAGAATTATACCAGAGATTATTGCGATTCACTGTTATTCACCGACAACATCTGGTAGCAAAAAATTTGAGTGATAGATTGCACCAATTGCTTCAATTTGTGATTAATACAGTTAACAAAATAGGAAGCAATGCTTTAAATACGCGTTGCGATGAAAATGATGAAGACTTCCAATGATTGCTATTACATACCGAAGTACGCTGGTTGCCAAAAAGTGCATGTTTATCAAGATTTTATTTACTTTTTGACACAGTTTTAGAGTTTTTGGACAGTAAAGATCCCGATTTAAAAAAAAAAACTTGATCAATCTTAAAGCGGACATCACATATTTGACATATTTGTTCAAAAAATTTTAACGACCTCAACTTACAATTACAAGGGAATAGCCTCAATTTAATAAAAATAAAGAGTGTAATTTCAGCTTTTCTTGGTAAATAGAAATTTATGAAGGAAAATATTGTCGGCGCGAATTTCCACAGTTTTCAAACTTGTCGCAGGTAGAATGCCTTGATGAAGATATTCAGACATACGATTAACATTTGATTGCCCTGCATGATGATTATAAATTCAGATTTGAAGATATTTTGTCGATGAAAATACCACCATGGATCATAAATCCATTTGATGAAACTGAAGTGGAGAATGTGATATTACAAGAGGAGCTACTCGAGCTTAGCACGAATGAGGAGCCGAAAGTGACATTTAAAACAGGGTATCAAAAATTTTGGCTGCAGGCAGAAATACCTGAAAAATATCCTTGACTGTGGAGAATTGTACAAAAGCTTCTGATAGCGTTTCCCTCCTCATATCTCGTCGAGAAAAGTTTTAATGCCGTTACAAACTTATTAACAAAAAAAAAGGAGCAGATTGAATATCACAGAAAGGGGAGATTTACGGTTATTCCTTACAAAACTCAAGCCAAATATTGGTAATTTGCTGTCAATTCATCAAGTACATCCCTCTCATTAAAATTATATTTTTTTTTGTAATTACCATTGTAGAAATTACATTACGTTATAAATGTTTAATTTTAATTATATTACGTTTGTTATAACAATAATAATTAATAGTGTAATCTATATACATAAAGAAGGATGTGTATATTATGAAATCGATAGACTCAGAAACTATTTGACCAATCATTCTGAAAATTGGTATGTATATGTATTTTTCACGGAGAAAGTTTTATACTATCCCCATTGACGTAGCTCGCCACCAGGCGGAGCTCCGCTGTATCGACTTTTCCTTCCTTCAACCGATTATCATGAAAATCATCATGTATATATATATATATATATATATATATATATATATATATATATATACATAATGATTTTCATATATATATATATATATATATATATATATTTACGGAAAAAATGATTATGCTATCCCCATTGACGTAACTCGCCACCACATGGAGTTCCGCTATATCGACTTTTCCTTCCTTCAGCCGATTATTATGAAAATCATTATGTATATATATTTTTTACGGAGAAAATGATTATGCTATCTCCATTGACATAACTCACCACCAGGTAGCGCTACAATGTACCGACTTCCGTATCGTTTAACTGATTGTTATGAAAATTAGAACGTACCTGTATTTTTTTATGGAGAAGACGATTATGCTATTCTCATTGATGCAACTCGCTATTAGATGGGGCTACGATGTATAGATTAAATAATAAAATTTATTCACAAAAAACATAAACTAACTTCATATCTGTCATCTGTCAATAAATCTTAAATAATAACACAAATATATAATACATGATGATTTTATACAGAAAAAAGAAATTAGTTAATTCGTTAATGGTAAGTATATTGATAATTTTGGTTATCATGAATAACTCAACACGTGCGTGCGTCAACTATGCGTGTGCATTACTTAAAAATGATTCTGCAAAATTATTTGCCCAACAACTTTTAAATATGGGCGATGGTAAACTTCCGGTACATCCTTCAACACAGGAAATATCATTTCCCCAGAATTTTTGTCAACTTCAGTCATCAATAGAAGATCTCGAGGATAAAGTTTTCCCGAATATCGCCAGCAACTTTAAGAATCATGATTGGCTTTGTGAGCGTGCTATCTTAGCTCTTAAAAATACAATAAATAATAGGATTCAGTTAAAAATTCCTGGAACAGTTACGGAATATAAATCTATTGACACAGTTACAGAAGAAAATGATGCTATTAATTATCCTGTCGAATTTCTTAATTCATTAAAGCCACCTGGAATGCCACCACATAAACTGAGGCTAAAAATTGGATCTCCAATAATTCTTCTCCGAAATTTAAATGCGCCAAAATTATGTAACGGATCTAGGCTTTCCATTAAAAACCTTATGTCAAATATAATTAAAGCTACGATAATAGCAGGAAAATTTAAAGGAGAAGATATTTTGATACCACGTATTCCGATAATTCCCACCAATTTACCCTTTACGTTTAAGCGCTTACACTTTCTTATTCGTCTTGCTTTTGCAATGACGATTAACAAAGCTCATGGCCAGTCGCTGCAAGTTACTGGATTAAATTTGTCAAATCCATGTTTTTCACATGATCAGCTATATGTTGCTTGCTCAAGTTTGGGTGATCCAAAATTTTTGTACATTTATACGCCTAAAGCCGCCTCTTCACATTGGCCAACATTATGGCGAAGGATATGGCCGATACCTATGGCCATAATGTAGAACGGGTGTTTGTGTTTATTTTGGTAGGTTTTTAACAAAAGATTAAAGGATTGTGACAGAGTTATGGCTGCCGCGTCCACACGTTGGCCGCGCGTTTAGTTTGCTACGAGCTCACGGAGTGATAGCACGCGCGCACCTGATTTACGTGTTGTATTTGACAAATGCCAGCGAAATCGTAATTAGTGTCTACAAAATGGCCACAATGACCAATGAAGAAACTTTTCGCTTTATAGATCTCTACTAAGCCGAAAACTGTTTGTGGAATCCCAAAAATAAAAATCACAAGAATAAAAACATTGTAAGTACCTACCTACATAACCTAGTCTACTGTCTAGTAATAATTAATAGGTGCGTCTTCCCATTATCACATTTTCATAATTTCGAGGATACCTAAAATATTGTTTCCCTTTAAATATGACTACGCATTCAAAATGCGTTTTTCAAATACCCCCCCTGTGAAATACAATTTAAAATGCGCCGTGCAGAACTGATTTGATGTGTGCCACAGATGCGGCGCGCGCACAAAAGTGATACTGACAGTGATAGATAATGTACTAAATTATAACCTAACAATAATTTTATTTCAGGTCAACGATTCTTGGAAACGCATTGCAGATACGATGGGTGTACCAGTTCACGAGTGAAAAAAAAGAGCTTAATGACATACTTTCGGAATAATCTAAAAAAAAATTGACATCGCTGAAGTCAGGGGTAGGAGAAGAAGATACTTTTAAGCCTTATCTGGCAGTTCTATGACGCCATAGAAGTATTTTTAAAGGATGTATACGAATGCAAAAGCATCTGCAATAGTGAAGAAAATGTAAGTTAAACAAAATATAATTTCTTATGAATATTTTTATTAAATGAAACATTTTTCATAAAATTAAAGTCTTTCGTAAATATGATTCATAAAATTTACCCTCGTTTCAAGCGCATTCATTGCACTTCTACGAGGTACAGCGTCTAATGGAGTAATACATGTTTCTCTATTATTACGTCTCCAAGATCCTCGCTGAACTAACTCGCCATTAACATAACTGTCTACTGTGCCTGGAGGAGTGTAAGAATTTCGAGAAGATATATTTTTTCTTAAAAAATTGTGTAACAAAACGCAAGTCATTGTAATTTTAGAAGCTTTAACTTCTTCAAGAGGTATACTGCTTTTAAAAATTCTTCAATTGCTGGACAGTATACTAAAAGTATTTTCTACGAATACACGAGAGCGAGACAGTTCTTGATTGAATATTCTCTGTGGGGTACCTAGTGCATGATGTCCAGGAAATGACTTCATGATACGTGTACTCAGTGCAAATGCCGAATCGGCTAAGAACACATAGGGCAAGTTAGTGGTACTATTAGGAGGTGGTAAATTGATGCTATTTGTTTCAATTTTCCGTCGTAAAACACTTTAGTTATATACTTCTCCGTCACTAATACGTCCAGGGCAACCTATATCTTCAAACATAAAACAATAGTCACTATCAACTAACGCTAAAAGCACTATACTGAAATGCCCTTTATAATTGAAGTTTTCGGAGGCAGTGTGCGGTGGTGGTAGAATCATGATCTGTTTTCCATCCAAAGCGCCCATACAATTGGGGAAACTAAAACCTTCTGCTTTAGACAACCACTCGTCTTCGGTTGTGGGAATCTGAAAAAAAAAACCTCCTTTTTATATTAAAGTTGTATATGACCCGCAGATGTAAAAAAAAAACTATTTAAAAAATAATATAAATAAATAATAAATAACATATAAATTTTATTTTGTTTCAGACCCAAGACAAGGAAGAAAATTTAGGTATTGATGAACTTGGTGGTGAGGAAAGTAGCAGTACTCCTAAAGTTCAAAATAGCTACACAGAAAGCAACGCCTTACAAGCTTCTTTAGATAACAGTAACCCTGTAATTAATTCTAAAGTGGTACAGAAACGTCGAGCAAAAACCCGCCAGAGTTACAAGAAGTCAACAAGCAGATGAGCGCTACCTTCAATACATTAAATAGTGTATTGCGAAGTAAGCAAAATACAGAAGACAAAGAAAATGATGACGCAGATTTGTATTGCAAGCTTCTGGCAAAACAGCTCTAAGATCTTCCTAAAGACGAAAGAGAAGAAATAATGTACGAAATACATGGAATGATAGTAAACAAACGTCGTCGCCGCCGCGGCCGAGTGTCGCCTTCTATTTTCAATCGCAGTTCATCAGTGCACAGTTCATACTCGAATGAATCGGTGCCACGAAACATTATCTCTCCGGACTCACCTATTGTACAACAGCCTTCTATGTACTCTAATACTTCTCTTTCGCAAATAATAATTAATCGCCTTTCATCATCACGCAGCTCAACGCTTCCACAAAACTTCAATCAAGACATATCACAGCCTAACAATGTACAAATACTATCTTAAGAGACGTTTCAACCAGGAATAAATAATATCTTGCTTGAAGCATTTGAAAAAGCGACAACGAAACAAGAATGAAGAAAAGATTTGCTTACAATTTTAATTTTATTTTATTTCAAATGTGAATTTTAATAAACAGTATTTGTATTCATATAAAAATATTTTTATTTACCTTTAC
The DNA here is from genome assembly GCA_005406025.1 of Eumeta japonica. Taxonomy (NCBI): domain Eukaryota; kingdom Metazoa; phylum Arthropoda; class Insecta; order Lepidoptera; family Psychidae; genus Eumeta; species Eumeta japonica. The sequence goes on along the minus strand of BGZK01000429.1, from coordinate 324,006 downwards.
TAAATCCTTCAAAACTTTATTGAGTGCTGAACATACTTCTGGGATAACTTTTGATATAATTTGACTAGAAATTTTATAAAGATAATGTAAGCTTTTGCAACTGTCCCCTGTAGCTAAGTATCTTAATGTTACCGCCAGTCGTATTTTCACAGGAATCGCATCCCTCCAATCAGTATCTTGTTTGGCAACGATAGGAGATATTGAAGTTATACTTCATTTGGTGCATTTGGATGAGAGTGAATTTGTGAGCTGCGCGCGCACAAACGACATGATGAAGTTAGCCACAGAATAGAAATAATAAAAAAATATATTTTCAACATTGAATATAGTTACAATACTGAGTGTTCATACTATATAGTACATAGTACAGAGTGTTCATGCTATATATTACATAGTACTTATATTCATAACCCAGTTCTTGCAAAATATAGTATTCATATGAATAATCAATTTTGAGTATTAATTTTCTATAATTATTATTTTTGTTCAATTTATTATATATATAAACATTATTTGTAAACTTTTAACATTGTGTTGTGAAAAATTGTGAAAATTTGAAGTGTTTTTAAATATTAGAGGTTAACCATGTAAGTATAATACATAGATATATTTCTAACGAACTTATTATTTTTCTAACAAATAATTGAATAATAAGTACACACTCTTTTTTAAATGTATTTGACTCATTCACATAATGAATAATGATTATATATTTGTACTGTATTGTTATATTGTTACGTTAATAAAACATTTTCAATTAAACAAAATCGTTTTGATTGATTTTAATATTTATTGTCGATTACTACTGCATTTGAGTTATTTTAAATATTATTCATACGCCAAAGAAGTATAACTTCTAACGCGTGTACATAAGTACACACACTCTTTTCTTTTTTTTGTAATGGATATTCAAAATCGTTAACTGACATCCGAACAAAATTATTAAACTCTCCTGATGGGTCAGCGAGAAGTTCTGCTAATTGTTTATCCATGCTACTTCTGAAATTAACAAAAAAATAGTCATCGATTATGGTGTGAAACTTACGAGCTTCTAAAAAACAAACATTATTATAGGTATTAAATTATTTTACCTTGTTCTGTTTCGATGTATTGACAGAATCCACCACCTTTTTTTTTCCATTTCTTTTTGATCACCCTTTTTGTATACACATTCACGTAGTAGCGGTATGTTGAGAATAAATAAACCGCAGCAGCCGTAAGCGCCTCTATATCCATTTTAATAAATTCGTCCGCACATTGGCCTGAGCCGAAGCAAACTGAACGACCTTCCTACGTGTGGATAGATCACAAACTCTTGGCTAAGGTATCGGCCATAACCTTCGCCATAATGTTGGCCAACGTGAAGAGGCGGCTTAATCAAAAAACAAAAAATATTGTCTACCCTCTGGCTTTGAAATAAATTATTAATTACTCGCTGGCCTTAAAATAAGTTCTCACGAATAAATGTGCGCTGATACTTTATATTTTTATTTAGTAACTTCTTAGTTCTATTTATATAATATATTTGTTTTTTTTTTTATTTATGAATTAAAACAAAAGAGTTCAATCTATCATTTACAACTAATAAATTAATTTTAATTGATTTTAAATAAGTATCAAGTCAGCTTTATCTAATTTTAATTATTTGTTGTTTATATTTTTCATTCACAATTATATTGGTGTTTTAATACTCTAAAAAAAAATATCTATTCAATTTTATTCTATATTTTTTAAAAGGACTTTAATTTTTGGAAAAACCTCTGTTTTATTTTCTTGAAGAAATTATTTTTTTTATTTTAAGCTATTTATAAATATTTATATCACAAGTGGAAATAATAATTTCAATACTAATAATAATAACAATGTCAAACCGATTAAGTCTGGAAAAGCTGCATACTTTTGCTGATATTATCGGTCAAATAGTTTCTGAGTTTATCGATTTCATATATACAAACATCCTTTTATATAATCCTTACTCCCGCCTTCCTCTAAGTCGGAATTGTGACTGGTAACGGCATCGGGATTGAAAGCAGAGAATTGCGAACGGGACAAGAATAAAATCTGATCAGAGCTGAATCGCAAGCAGGACCGGGATCGAAACGAGACCGGAACTGGGGTCGAAAACGGATGTGGGGTCGGGATTACAATCAAATGTGTGACCGGCTGCGGAATCGAAAGCGATCAAGGTATTGTTAGAAATCGATCGACACAAAAGATGAAGGAATTCTTTATACGTCCATGCTAGCGCAGCTACGGGCATTAGTTATACGGGCAAGAACAAATAAAAAAGGGCAGAACAATGTCTGCCGGGCCAGCTAGTAATTTATATATTTAAAATTAAATAAATACCTGCAACACAAGCAAATATACTATATTTCTTTTTACCATTCCGAATAGGGAGTTTTCTAAATAAAATTTTTGAGAATTGATTGGTTCTTGTGCTGTGAGTCAATGTAGATTTCAAACAAGTAAAGTTGGATGGAGTCACTTAATTGACCAATTTTCCTTTTCTGACATCCACTCACATTACAATCAATTAAAATTTAACTGAAAATTTGTTTAGTCGATTTTATTATCAAATAATGATGGAGCAGACTCTAGATGCCCTAATTAAGATTTTCGAACGGTTCAGTTTAACCTCCAGCAACAGATGTACCTCCCAACATTAACCCATACACAGATTTACTACAGTGGTCAGCTGGCGTTTGTCAATATGGGAATTTATTTGGAGGACGAAGGACGAAGGAGGACATCATGTATCTCTGGAATGAAACTGTTGGGCAAAGGGATTCCAAAGAGATCGCTTCCTGCCTTTACAAATTTTTCACTTTTACTGAAATAGGATATACTACAGATAAAAAGAAATTAATTTTGTGGTCAGATAACTGTGGTGGACAAAACAAGAACCAAGCTGTACTTACTATGTTCCTCATTTTAATTGCAAGAGGTTTCTTTTCGGAAATTACTCATAATTTCCTGTACAGGGTCATACATTTCTCGCCTGCGATCGTGATTTTGCGATAATTGAAAAAGCGAAAAATTGTGCAAAGCCACTGATTCCAAAAAACCTTATTGAGTTTATTACAAATGCTGCTAAAAAAAAAACCTATTCTTGATTACGCGTTACGATTGATTTTATATTTGTTTTTGTGATTTATCGACTTTACAACACGAATCTATCTATAACAATGGAACCAGGCTTTGTTAAGGCAAACAACTCAAATTTGCCCAGAATCGATTTATTGATGTTGGGCGAGTTCCTCGCAACGAATAAAGAATTTTGCTCGTCCGAATTTAGAAACGTGAAAACCTCTTTCTAAGTATATTTTATTTGTATTTATCTTTAACTCTAGATACAAATTTGACCAAATAGTAATCAGACTCGTTTTAAACTCGTAGAAGTTTATTTTGCTTTTACTGTCATAAGTTATTTTTACAATAACCTTGTCATTATTTTTGAGGTTAGCTCCCTTGCAGTATAGGTATATGATTGCTATTTTAAAGGTATTACCTAACAAAACGAGAAAAATTGTATAACTTCGAAACACCTAAATATGAGAAGTGGTGGTAGTTTTAAACTTAGGTTGACACACAAAATTTTTGACTTGTAAATAAGTCTACATTCAAAAATAAACATGTTTGATTTGACAGTGTGTATGTATTTGTTCTAATTAATTTCTATTATTTCAGGTCTTCAAGACCTTTATATGGAGATGATGCAATTAGTTATGTGCAATTAAAACGGGAAGGAAACATTTGCACAGTCAAATGCAAGATTTGCCCAGAGCATAAAGTCCATGCAAAACTATATGCTGTTACATTGATAGTTGATGAAGATGATGAAAAAGTAACATCAATTCAATGTCATGATTGTGTTGCTGCCCAGGGTGGGTGCAAACATGCCATAGCACTACTTATGTGGGTCCATATAGACGAAGCGAAGAACCTTCATGCACAGAAGTCCAATGTTACTGGCAGAAATCAAAGCTGTCAAGAGTTGGCACTACCTTGAAATTTATATCTGCCAAAGATTTATCTATAGGTAGCCCTATGTTGCCTTCTAACTACACAGTCCTTGAAAAATTTTTAGAGGAAAGAAAAAAGAGAAATTTTAGTAACTGCGAGCTACTAAAGTACCAACACGATTATAATGGTGATGAATTATTTATTGTCTCAATGCACCAACTGGTCGTTCTCCTGATGGGTTATGTCAAGATAGCACTGTGGAGATAAAATGCCCTTTAAGCAATAAAACTTATATACATTATATAAAAAATGGAAAACCCACCAATAAATACTTTGCCAAAATACAAATGCAAATGACCTAAGTGGACTAAAAAAATGTTACTTTTGTGTTGCAGATCCCAATTTTTCCATAAATAAAAATGTAGAAATTATATGCATAAACTTTGATGGTGAATATTTGTCAAGTTTTCTTGAAAGTATTATAACATTTTGGGAAATACCATGTATATCCATTATTATATAAAAGTATAGAATAGAAAATAAAAAAGCAGAAATTTAATCGTTGTTTAATATTTAAAAAGAGATTCTTGTATATTAATCAAACCACAGGCTATAGTTATTACATCGTCAAGAACTTTAACCAAACTTAAGTTAAGACATGCATGTGGTTTTAACATGTTGAATTCACGTAATCGACGTATTACCCGCTCAACATGAATACGTAAGCTAGCTATTTGTTTAGTTTCTTTATTTCAGCTTTGTTAACTTGGCTCCAGATACAACATTTGAAGGCCATTACTAATAGCACACCTATTTTATAAATACACTTACATGTTTAAATCCTCTATCTGCCATAACGCATATATTAGGTTGCAAACATTTTGAGAAATCTGAAATCTCAACAATGAATGTATCTGTTATTCGGCCTCCATAACCATTTGAAATATAATCGATTAAACCATTAGGGGTACAAGATATGAGGTACTTAATTGTGAACAATTGAAGAATTCGAGATCACGTCCCGTTGGCAGCTCTATGTTTTGTTTTGATGGCCCCCTGACACTTGTATCGTATAAGCCAAAACCTGCAAAGATGATATATTTCTTATCCTCTTGCAATGAAAATACAGTAATAAATGATTCACCTGACATGATTCTATTTTACAATCAAACGAAAGGCGGAGTAGACTCATTTGTTTAAATGTGTTCCTTAATTTCGTGCAGCTGCAAAACTAATAGATGTCCGACGGCAGTATTTTATGGTATCCTAAATATGGCTTTTGTTAATTCTGCTATATTATATTGCCACAACATGATTAGGAATACTAAAAAACCATTTAACAGAAGAAAATTCATGAAGCAACTCAGCACAGATTTGGTCACGCCTTGGATAAAGAAGAGACTTGAAGCTCCGACATTGAAAAGATCTTCATGAGAAAATATAAGCCAAATTCTTGTAAAACCTACTGATTCCAATAATGAAAATCTAGAAGAACCCGAGCCAAAAAAACGTAAATACTGCGCCTTTTGGTCCTATAAAAAAAAGAGAATGTCAAAATTAGTATGTTTATAAATGTAAAAAATTTATGTGCGGCGAGCACAAGGTTGATATGTGTGTAGACGGCTCCTAAAGTTTTGCTAATCTTTTAAAGTCTGATTAGTTTTAATGTTTGCTTCAAGAATAACTAATAAACGTTAAAAAATAGATTTTCTAATATATATATAGACATATATGTTTCAGTTGATTTTGATGAAGTTCATTTTTTGTTCCAATTTATGCATATTATTTTTTCGTTGTAAGAAATAACTGTGATTATAGTTAAAATTTATAAGAGTGTTATTTTGTTTTTAATTATTAATACAAATTTTAATTTCTGCTTAATAATAGAAATATCTAATCATTAAATATTATTTCTAAAATAGGGCTTTTATATGTGTATGCTTCTGAGACGTATATTAAGGCTTTGTGTACGTCCCAAATAGATTAAGCTGCTAGGGTTAAAACGCCAAAAAACAATACAGGCCGCCTTTAAAGATATTTGCCTTACTCAGAATCTCGAGTGAAACAAAGAAACTGGCTAAGAGCTGGCTCGACGAAAATATGAAGCAATTTAAGGCATAACCTTAACAACGCATATTTGGTCAGATATCTTAAACATGAAAAGTTTTGGGTATCACATTTCGTAATAGACATTGAACTATTTTCAGTCACTTTAGGTGCATACAAATTGGATGAAAGACATACATCAGATTATCTTGCTGAAAGGCTTGCCAAGACTGGATGTTAACGCAATAATTAGATGAAGAATATCGGACGCCCCCCACTCAACTGCTGCTGACGATTCATTCGACCGCCGATCGGACTACAAAGCAGACATTATTAACGCACGAGAGACTATTAGTTGATCTGTATTATTTATCTAAAGTAAACTTATAATTTAACTACTAAAGGGTCTAATTTAAATCCCAACCAAGTTTTTGACGACAATGATAATTACTGTGTGGAGGCGCAGTATTCGAATTTGCGATCTAACCGAAGGAAAGACGGCGAATCATTAGCGGATTAGCAACGACGTCGACGGCGAAAAAATTTGCGGAATCAAAGGTACAGCAGTGAGCTGGCTTCTGAAGCGAGGTTTACCCGTTCCTTTATCAATTTTCCTATCCCGTATAGCTTGCAATTTAATCAAACTTAGTTAATTACGATAAGATATTTTTATTTGGAGGGTACTTTGCATTTATTTAAATACTTATGAAATTTTTAATCTTTTTAATTTTCATGTTGTAAGATGTGGTTAACAATTACAAATAAAAAATTTACTGTAGTAAAATATAAAAACAGGAATTATTATTTTAATAATTCAAAAAAAAACAACCTTTTTTTTATACTTAAATTTCAACAATTATAAATCTCAGCTTTCAGCTACTCAACGGCCGAGCGCCGTGATGTTGGAGTGTTAGGTACTGCAATCGAGTTAGCGACAGGCGGTCGGTCTATTGTTCTCGTGGGCACGCAGCTGATTCTAGGTTTGCTGTATATAAAGGTGCTTTCATATATTTAATTTCTTTTTTAGCAATATATACAATATTTGTTAAAGTTTTAATCGCTCAGAGCAATGACTGACACAGAAGCTAAGGAACTTAAAGGTCTCACATCTAAAAGATCTTTAATTAAAGGTAGACTCACATTTGATAAATTTTTAAAAGAATTTATAGAATTAGATCATATTAATAAATGCCAATTAAATGAGTTAAAGGTTAGATTAAGAAAATTAGAAAAATTATTTAATGATTACGATTTAATTCAAACAAGCATTGAGATTAAGAATTGGGATTTTGAAAAAAAAAAATTTATTGATTTTTTTCATGTATTTTAAAACTTTATTGTTAATAATATTGATATTTAATGCAAAAAACTAGAAAAAAAATTTTTTCAGTTAATTATATACGATTAAAAATTGATAAAATTTAAAAAAAAATCACGTGACTATAAACGCGCCATGAGTGGTCGCCATAGTTGTGACGTCATAATGTTATAGCTATTTAATAACAGTACAGAGTTTACGGCTATTACACGTTACTAGACAATAATATTGAAAATTTATTGTTAAAAACGTGTCGTTAGTTGATTCCGATTAGCTATGTGTGATAAAGGATTTATAAAGGCAAAGTCTGATAATATTCCTGATGTTGATATATTTATGATAACCAATTTTTAAAACTGACGTTCGGTTTAATTCTGCTGAAGTTCGAGGTGCCAAGGCATCAATGTAAGTCTGTTAAAAATAATATAATAAATGAAAATATTTAGGGTTTATTTTTCATTATATTAATTATAATTATTTATTTCATAAATTGTAGAGCGTCACGTGAGAGTTATGGCGATAAAGCTATAGGTTATGTTCAACTAAGTCGTAAAAATAATATTTGCATTGTAAAAGGACGGGTATGTCCAGAACATCGAGTTCGAGTAAAGCTTATTCAGTTACTTTAACTATTAATGAAAAGTCAAGAAAAATCCAAGATGTTCAATGTCATGACTGTGCAGCTTCAGCAGGTAATTTATACTCCTATTAAATTTAAATTGTTTGATGTTATAAACAATAATAATCTTTTATATTGTGTCTACAGGCGGTTGCAAACATGCATTAGCCTTAGTTATGTGGACCCATCGTAGAAGTGAAGATCCGACACCAACAGAAGTCGCTTGCTATTGGAAAAATCTCGATTATCAGGCATTGGCACAGTTATAAAATATATTGAAGCAGAAAATTGACAAAAACCTCTAATACTCCTGCTGAAAATTTTCCGGATAATAGTGCGTTTTAAAAGAAGTAATTGAATTTGCTAAAATCAACAAATAAATTCTCAAATTGGGCAATTAAATTTTGATTTAGAATCCAAAAAGCGTACAGTTTATCGTTACATCGACTAATTTTTATTTTAATGAAAGTACTGATTTGCGAGTTGAAAAATTTGTGGAATTTGCTACAACTGAAATGGCAGAAGCTGTGTGTGAAGAAGCTGAACAGCTAACCAAGCAGCAAAGTGAATGTGCGATTTGGCATGAACTTCGTTATGGACGCATTACTGCATCAAAATTTTATGAAGCTGCTCATTGTAAAACAAATAATGGTTCGCTAGTTCAACAAATCATTGGTGCAAAAAGTTCATGAGACAAGTGCTATGACACGAGGAAAAGAGTTAGAAAAGATGTAATCGAAGTTCTTGAGAAAGAATTAAGAGTACAAATAACGCGTCCGGGAATGTTTCTTGTACCTAGTCATCCGATTTTTGCAGCATCTCCTGATGGAATGACTAGCAATGCTATTGTTGAAGTAAAATGTCCCTCCAGTCATAAATCATTGGATACTTTTTTACCAAAAGGTAAAATCAGCTTGAAGTGTAATGCACAAATGCAACTACAAATGTTATTGACTGGTAAAAAAGAAGGTATTTTTTGTGTTGCTGATCCACATTTTGAAGAAAATAAAACTATTTACATTAAAAAATTAAAATATGATGGCGCACATACACAAGCTCTACTTAAAAACAGTCATATATTTTGGTCCAAAAATATATTTCCCAAATTATTAAAATCTGTACAAACATAAAGCATCCAATAATGTTATTAATAATTATTCATTATATTTTGATGTTATTCTACAAGTACAATAAATAATAAATATTTTAGTTTAGATAAAACATACACTTAGTAATTTATTTTATAATACAAATACTCTTATAAGCTTAGGTAGAAATTATAGGCGCTTGTAAATTTACTAGTGCTGCAGCAATAACAACAATATAGTCTGTTAAAGGTAACATATTATGATTAACAACTGCATGTGGTTTTAGAAAATCAAACTCTCTCATTCTGCCGATTACTCGTTCTATGTGAATACGTAGAGCAGCGATTCGTTTGCCTTGTAAAACGTCACTTTGTGATAATTTTACTCCTGAATTAACTGAAGGTGGTCGAATTAGTTCAATATTTTTATCGTCAAGAAGTGAAACAATGTTTTTGAATCCTCGATCAGCCATGACAGCACAAGCCTCGGGTAGCTGTTCTAATAATCCGCTTTCTTGAAATAATAGCTCATCTGAAATTCGACCTCCAAATCCTTTTGATACAAAATTTATAAAACCATCTGGTGTACAAGATATTAAGTACTTTAAAGTATTACACTTTTTATACTCTGACCAAGTTAACGATTGGTACTCGGGATCACTTGGTTTTTCAATTTGTATCTCAAATGCATCAATAATAGCAATCACGTGATTATATGAAGTTCTAAATGGTATCGGTAGAATTTTTTTTATATTATTAGGCTCCGGCATATAAACCAGTTTCTTTAATAAATGCGCCAATACAGGAACTGTTTTATTAAAAATAATACTAGCATTGCTGACACTCATTCCAAACTGTTCACTTAATCGTTCAAAAGTATCTTGGCGTCGTATTTTCATCAACGATAACTTTATATTGGTAATATCAATATTAGATATGACACTAATACGTTCTAGCATCATATTCCATTCTTGAGGAACTCCAGTATACGCTTTTAAATTATCGTTGATTAAGTAATTAGTCACTTTCAAAATCTCAGATTTTTTTTTACAGGAGATTGAAAGCTGCTAGAATCCATAGCACTCGAGCCGGTATTTTCCGAAGGTTCATAAATATCTTGTGAACTATTTGAATGCGTATAACTATTAGATGACAAACTTTTCTGAGCGTCTTCAAGTAAACTTGAAAATGATTTTTGACGCAATGGTTTTATTGGAGATGTTGCAGTACTGATGCTACCAGTTTTAATCGGCGAGCAGGATTTATTGACTCCGATTGATGAAATTTTACATTGAACTGACACGCTACGATACTTAGGACGACTATTCACTTGTACAGCAACAGTACGGTTGTTGATATTAGTTTGTGTTTCAACACTGACCTTTTGGTCAGGTGTTACATTTGAAGGAGCAAAATCAACTTCAATATCTTCAACAGTATTGGCTGATACGGCATCAATGTTTGGTTCTTGAGAATTATCAATTTCCATATTTTTGACGACTCACTTAAAATTTCTTGGATGATATCTTGTCTTCGTCTTTTTCTGCAGCTGGTCTAAGAATCAGTGTAGTGCTTTGTCTTTACGATTAGGTTGACAGTCAAACTTGTGTGGTACCACATCAATTTTAATCTTTGCTTTACCTCCCATTGTTGTATAATAAATATAATTTTCCATATCATCTTTCAACTAGAAAAAAAAACAGAAATCATAAGAATTATTTAAATATTATTATAACAAGAGAACAACCACTTTAATATAAAATTAAAAAATTTTGATCTAGTTAAATACATAACCTAGAACGTTATAAAACTATAAATATATCAAATTGAATCCCAATCATTAGATAAAGCTATATGAATTTATTATTTAAGCACTTTAAATTATCAATAAAAAATTTTTTTAATGCTATGATTTTAAAGGTTATGATTTGGAGTCCAGTTCAAAAATTTATTGACTGAACTCTACTTGTTTGATTTGTATACTTAGATAAATAATAATTAATAACAATGGTATTAAGAAATACTTACATCGAAATGATCTTCACAACAAAAAAATTCGATTTTGTTTTGGGATTATCACGGTGCACTGCTTGAAACCATTTATTTCGACGTTTGCTATCTTGGGGAACATTTAAAACATTTTGTTAGGAGTTGTTTTTGTAGTATTCGTACATAATGGTACAAAACAAGAACGATAACTTTTAAGGTTCGACATTATCAATATAAATTTGAATATTTAACTATGACAACAGAATTAAATCAATCAATACACTGTCCATTATTTCTGTATCAACTGCAATGAGTGACAACTAACATTATGACGTCACACGCGCTCGGGTTTGTTCGGGAGCTGTCGGTGTGTCTTCGGTACTGGATTCAAAAATTAATTTTTATTTTGAAATAACTTTTAAACTATTGCGAAAAAAAAAAAAAAAAAATAGTTTCCTTATAAAACTTATATATGATATTTCCATTTATCGCAAAAAAAAAAAATTTTCAAAAACCCAATTTGTCTGCCCAGAGTAATAGAGAAGGAACAGAGAACAGATTTTTTAAATCAACAGCGGAAGCTCAAGAGATGATCGAGAAATATGATAAGTGCGCGTATTCAGAAAGTTCGGTGTCATCACACTCTAATAATAAATTTAATGTGAAGTTACCCACAATAATTTTGATGGAGAAATAACTAAGTAGCTTGAGTTTAGAGATACATACATTTCATTGATTCATAGCAATGACTCTCTACCTAAAATTGCGAAATACCAATATTTGAAAGGTTTTTTGTCTGGCACTGCGGCTAATGTAATAGATTCCTTTGAATTACTAAAAATATGATATAGCATGGAAGTTGGTAATGGATCGTTTCAATAATAAACAGCAATTAGTGTATACGCACTAGGGTGGGTCAAAATTTTTTTTTTTGTTTTATAAAAAGGCTCAGCGATAAAAAGGTGCTAAATGGTTTACTTAATTTATATGTAAAAATTATATTTCATTATTTTAAGTTTAACTGCCTCCGGATTCTAAAAGAAATTTTTGAAAAAGTATAAATTTGACTCTATGTTTCCGACACTTTTTTCAAGCTATTGATGTCCGGTTTCGTACTATACGTATAGTTTTTAATCACTACAAATAAAGGAAGACGTTTGCTTGGCTGAATTCAAGGACATGGGTAAGGAGGGGGGTGGGGCGGAATTACAAGTGACGCTTGATTGACCTGTGAAACAATAGTGTCGCACGTTGTGTTCTAGAGTGCAGTCATTTTTTTTCCCATTGGAAGAATGGAACGTACTCGAAATAGTTGGAAGTGTCCCTTGTTTGGTGATCTATGTGATTTAAAAGACAACATTTTGCCAAGCTATGAAGATGTGATGAAGTTTTATGAGTGGACCAGACACAAGTTAAACATGAGAGGGAAACTAAAAAGGAGCCAACGTATAAAGAAATCGAGGCCATCGTAGTTCCAAAATTGATAGAAATATGGGTGAGATCTTCTATCTCTACTCTAAAACCAAACGTGTAAAGGTAATGTTACAAATATCATTTAAAGTGCAAACTACTTAAATCTCACCGAAAATACCTGAAAACAAGTTGACGGAGTTTCGTCTTGGAAGTAAAGTGTTATTTGATATTGCGGCTTGCAAGTGTAGAGATTTACTCCAATGTGCTTGTCCTAAAAACAAAAAAATACCTCCAAAAGAACACAACTTCATAACAGATCAACGAACAGCTAGGCAAATGGTGATAGGTGGCATTGACGTTCGTACAACTAAACAGATTACAAGATCACTAAAAAGAAAGCTATTACGAGAAAAATTTGCAAGCAAACAACCAAAAGTAACCAAAGTATGTACGGAAAAGTAGAGTAGCTCTTCTGGATCGGAATGCACCCAGTCGGATTGCGAAGAACCTATCCAAATTCAGTCGCGAGCTTCGAAACGAAGTACGAGCATCAAAAAATTATGATGATATTGTCAGACAGGGCAGGAGCAGCTATCGCATCTGTAGTTCTGCATGCGTCGACTTACAAGTAATAGACAAAATAAGCTGCGCCGAGAAAGGAAAAACTAGAGAAATCATAACTTCACAACAAAATGTGTCACTAATACCGGCATTGTACTTCGATGGAAGAAAAGACCAAACCTCGACTATATCTGAGAAAGACGGAAAAAGGTATAGACGACGCATACTTGAAGAACATATTTCTTTGATTAAAGAACCTGACTCGAAGTTTTTGGGTTACATTACACCTGCTTCAGGCACTGCAAAGTGTATAGAACAAGAAATATTTAACTTTTTCATGAATAAGGATATATCGATGGATGATTTGAATGCAATCGATGTTGGACAGCACCAACGTAAATGTTGGTAAGTACGGCGGTATTATACGGATGTTAGAAAAAAGACTGGATCGACCCTTGCAGTGGATTATTTGTCTTTTGCATATGAATGAACTCCCATTTAGACACTTGTTTGAACACATCGATGGCACTACGTCTGGACCACGGACATTTTCAGGAAGCATTGGCAAAGAGCTTGAAAATTGTGAAAACGACCTATAGTCCATTTTCAACCTATTCCAACGGATTTACCAGAACTTTCCGCTGAAGATATTAGCACAGACCAGAAATACTTGTACAAAATAGTTGAAGCAGTTTCCACAGGCACCTTTCCTAACGATTTAGCGAACAAATCGCCAGGCAAAATGTCCCATGCCCGATGGCTAACTCGTGCCAACAGGATTCTCCGTTTGTATGCTTCAGTGGAAACTCCTTCTGAAAATCTCATCACTCTGGCAACATACATTGTCAGAGTTTACGCTCCAGTATGGTTTGCTATAAAAACGCACCCTAGCTGTAAAGATGGACCTCGACACTTGTTCAAGCTCATCGAGCTCACCAGATATTTACCGACAACTTTGAAAAATATTGTTGACCCAGTTATTCAAAGAAATGCTTATTTCGCACATCCAGAAAACTTATTGCTTGCAATGTTGACTGATTTCCAGCCGCACATACGTGAATTGGCTGCTCGTCGAATTTTGAAAGCTAGATCAGCAAAACCTAAAAGATTGCGTCTGTTTCAGTTGCTACCAGAGGTGAACTTTAATGCGTCAACGTATTATGACATTTTAGATTGGCAAGAAAATATCACTGAGCCACCAATTTTAAAATCGAAGAAAATCTGCGATTATTTGTTGCACAAAAAGGAGAAGGCGAATTAAATTTATTACGCCTCTTGTCACACACAAGCAGTAGAGAGAGCAGTTAAAGCAGTGACTGAAGCTTCTGCTACTTTATGTAATAGAACAGCAAGAGAAGGATTCATCAAAGCCCAGATAGATTCGAGAAAATCAATGCCGAAATTCGACAGCAAAAAGGATTTTTGCCCCTAATTAAACTTCGATGATGAACGTACTGTAATGATTATTTTTGATTTTATCTGCAGTTATACATATTTGAGACGTTAATTCACCTTTAATAAACACAATTACTATTGATTTAAGACTTTTATTTATAAATAGCGTTGATCAGTATAACTGTTTCTGCCATATCATTAGGACCTTTCAAACCACATTTTCTGAAAATTTCTACGTGAAACCGGAGGGAGAAGATTGATTCCGAATACCATCAAATTTCATAGTCTGTTTACAATTATGATTTGGCACCTTTTTATCACTGTGCCTGAAAGAAAACTAACATTTTTTTTTCTCCATACTGATGTGACGCACATTAAGTCATTATTCGATATACCAGCTATCAATAAGGAATGCGCTGTATCTATACCTTAGAACTTAGTTGATCACATCAAAGAGATCAAAAGAATGTGACAGTTGTTACTGACAACGCTGCGAATATAGTTAAGGCGATCGACTTAGCGTTCGGTAGAATAAAACACATCCCATGTTTTGCCCTTACTCTGAATTTGGTGGCTGAAGGCATAGTATGTACTGAGTGAAGAAACATTGTTTCTAAAGTAATAACAATAGTAACTTGATTCAAACAGAGTTGCATTGCTAGTTGCGTTAAGCTATCGCTGCGGCTGCGAAGTTTCCTGCGGGGCAAAATTGATATAAAGCACTCGTTGGAACGGAACACATTACATGTTACAAAGATTTTTAGAACTCCGTAGTATCATAAATGATATTCTCTTCCACCACCCTAGAGCACCTACAATGCTCGCATCAAAAATATTTACTGTATCTTGTCATCGTGGCACTGCGACCGTTGGAGGTGACTACAAAAGAAATTTCGGGTGATAAATACTGCACAAGTAGAGAAATTATTCCCTTAGTTCGCTGCATGCTCTCTAAACTACCTTCAGCTGTTATAGAAGATCCCGTGGCGAAAGAGGTGCAGAAACTTGCTATTAATGAAATAAATAAAAGAACGGATCCAATAGAACATGTGACTGCTCTAGCTATCGCAAGTATTTTAGATTCACGGTTTAAAAAGATGCGCTTCAATGATGCGATAGCTTGTTCAAATGCTGTATCGAAAATTAAAGATTTGACGAAAAAGAATTTGCAAAGAAATGAAGAAACTGAATCCGATTCTGATAAATCCGATAAAAATGAAGAGACCTTCTCGTTATGGAGTGATCACCATAAACTAGTGCATAACTGGTACAGTAACAAATCTGAAGATGTTTTGTCTGACGAACTTTCAGTTTATCTCAGAATTCCTGTTGGAAGACTGAACGAAAATCCGTTAGAAATCTAGAGAGATTATAAAATACAATTCCCGAAGCTATAGAAAATGGCTTTTAAGTACAAGGTGTCAGGTGGCAAATTTATATTTTTAAATACGATTATTTTAAAAAGTAATAAATGGTGCGGGGGGGAAGGTGGCGCCGTTGAAATTGTCCATCATGCGGATTTGTCAGTTACGATGTCACAGTGGTCGAGTGAGCATCGCGCGTTCACTGTGGAAACATTTTTTAAAAGTAATGATTCTTACGTAATTGCTCGTTGACAATTTTGTTCAAAGTCCGGTATTCGGCGAATACGTGATGGACCGTGTGTAAATTTAATTAGTTCATGAGTGCAGAGATTCCGCACAACTGCTTTGGCTATGAATGTCCCATTGCCAAGGCCCAGTCGATTTTCAAGGACTCCCGAAAACATTGAACTGGTTGAAAGCAATTTACGTGAAAATCCGCGACTTTCAATACTGAAAAGGGCAGCCTCACTGGGAGTTCCAAGAGCGAAAATTCTTGAAATTTTAAAAAAGGATCTGAAGTTCCATCCTTTTAAAATTCTAATCGTTCAAAAACTGAAAGAAAGTGATTTTAATTTACGGAAAAATTTTTGTGAAACGATGATGGAGCGTTTTCGCACTGTAAATCCCATTTTTTGGAGCAACGAGGCTCATTTTCACTTAAACGGCCACGTCAACAAGCAAAACTGCCGTTACTGGTCTCCAAGAACCCTCAACTCTCGATTGAAACATTAACAACCATTGCACTGCCCCAGGTTAACTGTTAGGTGTGCCTTATCTACGCATAAGATAATTGGACCATTTTTTTTCGAAAATTCTTGAGGCCAGGCGACGAATGTCAACGGTGAAAATTATCGACGCATGATTACGGAATTCTTTTTGCCAAATCTGCGATCTCGTCCATCGTACTCTTCACACACGTGTTTTCAACAGGATGGGGCGACTGCACACACAGCCGAAGCTTTGATGAATTTGCTTCGGGAAAATTTGCTCCAAAAACTGATCAATCGCTTTAGGGACATCCCATGGCCACCGAGATCGTCCGATCTAACTCCAGTGGATTTTTTTTTATGGGGCTACCTCAAAGAGATTTATAATGACAATCCCCAATCTCTTGTGGCTTTAAAGGAAAATATTCGTCAAGAAATCAGCTCCCCCGACAGCCCCGCGAGACGGCAGCCCCGCGTCGCAGACGGAGTCGAGAGGATCACGAGCAACGAAGCTGAGCAGAGCCAGCCGAAATGCTGCGCGCCGTACTGCTGAATTGGAAGCTGCGAAACAGCTTGCGGAGGTGCGCGAAGATATTATAAGAAAGGAGCTCGCTGCGAAATTACCAAACATAGAAATTACAGCGATCGAAGATGAAATGGATGACGAAGAACCTCAACCCGCTATATCATCCGAGGACGCCGCCGCCCGAGTCGAGGATTGGCTACGGGACGCACCGCCGGCGCTGAGAGTCCGGACATACAGCGCGTGTGACGTCACAAGACAAGGTACCACGCACATGTGAAAAAACAAACGGTGAAAGTGAACGTGTTCAGAATGTGGAAATAACTAAATTAGCCGAGGCTATCGGGAAATTAGCCCGACCCCGGCCTATACCGAGACAGGCATATGAACTTCCCACATTCACGAGTCACATCGCTGACTGGAGAGCGTTCAAGAGTGCCTACGAAGAAACCACGGCTACATATGACTACCAGCCGTTCGAAAATCTGGCCAAACTACGTGTACCGCTGCAAGGTAAGGCTAAGACGGCCGTAGCGCATCTTCTGGCAGCAAATACGAGGCCGGAAGAAATCATAAGAAATTTGCAAACGAAATTCGGCCGGCCTGACCTCATCATCGAAGACGTGATCCAGAACGCCCGATCGCTACCCCGAGTAACAGAGAGCGGCCGCGAACTCAGCGATTTCGCCGTGGCAGTTCGAAATTGTGTAGCAGTATTGTCAGACATCGATACCGACGGTTACATAAACAACCCGCAGCTTGTGAAAGAGTTGCTCGAGAAATTGACACCATTCTTACGAAATAAGTACGCCGAGCAGCTGGTACGACGCAAGCGAGACGGAGTACTTTTTTTTTTGTAGTTCTCCCCATGCGAAAGGGGCGGGGAAGGAAGAGAAAAACCCATTATGGGCCGTCCATGCGCCCGGGCACACAGGTGTGTCCGACTCTCACAGACTAAAAACCTCCTGAACATCTTGTTTCTGCGGTGGCGAAAGCAAAACGCTGTGACGCCGTCTTCTAAAACGCGGCCTTTACGACATGGTGATGCCGTCGGCGCGTAACTGCCCTATGGATGTCTTTTAAGTAGACACCTCGGCATAGGAGGTGACGTGAAGTTCACAGCACGGACTGTAACTTCAAAAGGGACTCCGGGGGCGCGGGAAACGCTCCGGATTGATGACCTTTAAATGTCGTAATTGTTGGGTTAGTCCCTACTCCTAGTCAGTGACCATCTTATTTAATTCTATTAATTTTTCCACCTCGATGGTGAGATCGTCGGGCGGATCTATCAAGACACTCCGTGGTCTTCTACAGAAGTGATGTGGAGGAGGTGGCTCGTATGAAACGGCCTCAACTAATAGGGGGTCCGGATGGTTACTCGCTACATCGAAGAAACGCTCTGATGCGTCCTTCATAAACTTGGAAATAGTTGGGAGTTCTATATCCCGGTGAAGTGTAGAGTTTTTGACGTACCATGGTGCGTCAGCTGCTCTTTTACAGAATTTGTTTTGCACTTTTTGCAGTTCATAAAGTCTATCAGGTCGTGCATGAGCAAAAACTGGACTCGCGTATATCATGACAGGCCTGATACACATCGTATATGTCGTACGCTTATTGCGCAACGACATTTTACTTTTTCTACCTATCATGCCGTATAATCGAGACAGGTAGAATAACGCTAGTTTTTTAACACGAGCGATATGACCTCTAAAATGGAGATGCTTATCGATCGTGATGCCTAAGTATTTGTGATGTTGCCACGGAATAGGCTGATTTAAAATACGTAGATGGGGGGTATCGAGAGGTACCGGAAATTGTTCCTTGCGTGAACTATAGTTAAAATAGATGGCTGCTAACTTATCAGGATTGACGTCGATTCTCCAGAGGCGGAGCCATTGCGTCAGCTCATCAATGGCTCTCTGTAACCTCGGGAGAATATTTCCTATGCTATTTGACCTGAGGTAGAGAGCAGTGTCGTCTGCAAGCAACGCGAGTTGGACGCCTGTCGACGGTCGCGGTATATCGTTTATATACGCGGAGTACAGCAGTGGGGAGAGCGTGGAGCCTTGAGGTACTCCAGCTTGATAGGTCTCATTGACGAGTACGTATTGTCTAGTCTGAAAGAGAAGTGGCGATTACTAATATAATGGTGGATTATTAAAACAAGACGATCTGGTAGCTCTAGTTGATAGAGCTTGTGTATGAGTCCTGCGTGCCAAACCCTATCAAAGGCCTTAGCTACGTCAAAGAAGACCGCCACTGTCTTTCTTTTGACCTTGAAACCCTCCAAGATGTGTTCTACAAGTCGGAGGGCTTGTTGTGGGCAAGAATGATGAGGTCTAAAGCCAAATTGTTCATTTATTATAAGGTCTTTGCCGATGAGTTGATCGCTTAAGCGCGTTTTGAGCGTTTTTTCAAATAATTTATCTAGTACGCTCAAAAGACTTATAGGTCTGTAACTGGCGGGGAGGTCGCGTGGTTTCCCCGACTTAGGAATACCCATAACTACAGCTTCTTTCCAAGCTGTAGGAAAGTAACAATTTTGAATGCACGCATTAAAAATTGCGACCAAAAGAGCTACTAACGGCGCAGAAGAGCATTTAAGTGCTTTACTATGAGTGATGGTGTCCCTACCTGGTGCTTTCCTTATTTTTAGACCTTTGATATGCTTACTAATTTCGTCCTGGGTGATTGGTTCCAGATCGTCCTTGGGTGGGAGGGTGACTCTGTGACGAACCTCCTCTTCCACCCTCCTAACATGTTCCAAGTCGTAAGGGGATTGTCTGAGCATTGAAGTTCAATGCTGTCAGCTAAACATTCTGCTTTTTCCCGGTCGTCGAAAGCGATAGACATATCGGGTCGTTTCAGAGCGGGGGTGGGGACAGCTCCTTCCGTTTTCAGAGCTTTAGCAAGTCCCCAATATGATTTGTGACTAGGCGAAATTTCTGACATAAGGTCGCTCCAATTTTCGTTTCTTACTTCCTTCATACGCGCCTTCACCTTACGTTGGAGAGCGCGCGCACGGGACCTATTCTCGCAGGTAGGGTATTTGCCCGCTCGACGCAAAGCAGCATTCTTATCCTTTATCAATTCGATAGCATCTCTAGGCGGCACCCTGCAACCAGATTTCGCTGGGACTGTTCTAGAGCTGCTCTCGACCACTGTCCTGATGTGGTTGGTAAGGGCACCTATAGCATTGTCAATGTCGTCTGTCGATACGATGTCGTTTGGAATATTATTTAAGATCGGGGTGTCGATTTCCTCAAGCGCGGCCGACACCTTTTGCCAATTAGTAATTGT
This sequence comes from Eumeta japonica, assembly GCA_005406025.1. Classification (NCBI taxonomy): domain Eukaryota; kingdom Metazoa; phylum Arthropoda; class Insecta; order Lepidoptera; family Psychidae; genus Eumeta; species Eumeta japonica. The sequence goes on along the minus strand of BGZK01000429.1, from coordinate 303,718 downwards.
TTTAGTTGATGGAGGACAGTCCGCGATGAGAGAGCCTAACCTCATGAGAACGGGTCGGTGATCCGAATTGAGACACTGAGGGGCTCAATGCAGCTCAATTTCAGAGCTACCCCTTTCATGAGGGCGATATCTAGGATATCAGGCCTGTGGTTAGCATTATTTGGAAAATGAGTCAGGGTGAGTGGAGTTACGATATTGAAGGAGATCCGATGCGAGATCCTCCATTTCTCTGCCGTTCCTATTAGTATAGTTGCATTTCCAGTTCGTATTTCTACTATTGAAATCGCCAAAAAGAATGACGGCATCCCCTAGGGCGAAGAGTGCTTCTAGATCGCTCCGGAGCAAATCTTTCTTAGGCGGCAAGTAGACTGATACTAAAATCAGAACACCATGCCCTGTCATGCTAAGCCTGCAAGCGGTGGCTTCTAAGTTAATTAGTGGTGGAGTATCATTAGGGCAGCAGTATAGGGCCCGATTATAGTATATCGCGGTTCCACCTTTTGGAGCGCCTTGTCTGTCTGTCCGTAATAATATGAAGTTACTTATTTTGCAGGAGTGTGAATAATGTGGTTTCAGATGTGTTTCCTGCACCATAATAATGTCTGCTTTGTACTCTTGCGCACACTTGCCTAGTTCATCGGTACTACCGATTAAGCCGTTAGCATTGAACGAAATTGGGGAGATATTTTTTGGTTTATGGCGTCCAACTGAGTTTAAGTTTAAAAGACCAGGCGTGGACATTATAAATTTTCTGACCTATTGATTAGGTCCTGGTTTTCTAGAATAATTTTGAGACGATCCACACCGTGTTTCGCTTTTCTAAATTTCTGCTGCGAGGTCGGAAACGTCGGCGCTCCTTACCACCTGGAGGATGGAAATTATTGTGGTAATGTCCTCACCAAGGGCGGATGCCGCGGAACCCGCATGTCGGAGAGGAATGGACAGCTTTGGAGGCTCCCGCCTATTAGTCTCCTTAGCCATGAGTTCTTCCTTACGCCTAGTCCAAGGGTTGATGCTTGGAACAGGCGCGGGACGGAAACCATCGTCGCCGGCACTATTTTTGTTTGTCGGGGAAGTGACCGTGGCTTTACGTATTGTAGGAGCAACAGCTTGGCTTATTCAATCTAGGTACGGGCGCAGTTTGGGTGCAAACGGCATCCACCGTAGTTGGCCGTATGACTTTACACTGCAGCAGGAGGGTTTCTCTCCCGCTTCCTGCGTTCGCACTCTTTAGTCCAGTGAGGGACATTGCATTTTACACAACGCGGCTATGCGTAACAGTTAGCGGCCGTATGGCCGTATATTTGACAGCGATGACACTGCCCTGGCATACCCCTACTATATGGAGCCTCCGCCCTTATCCCGGAGAGGCCGCATATTTTTGAAAGGTTTTTGAAAATATCCTTGGCTTTTTCGGACTTATCCAAAATAGCCAGGACCATATTTAGAAGTGATCCGTCCCTTCTGTGCATACGGTGCACAGCATGGACGGAGTAACCTTGTTGTTCAAGGTCATGTTTAATGTCGTCCGTCTCAATTTCAGTCAGTATTCCTTTAATGACTGCTTTGGATTTCCGCTCCTCCTCTAGAGCGAAGGTGTGAAAAGGGATGTTGTTATTAATTAGGTATTTATTAATCTTTCTAAAGTCGTCAGTCGAGTTTAGTAAGAAATTAATACCGTTGGCGGTATTTTGGGCTTTATACATATTGGATATGCAATCTCGTGCATTCGCTCGAGACTGTATTCCATCTGGTCTTGTCCCTGAAGTAGACCGGTGGTGGTGGTTTCGCTCTAGGTGGGGCTATCGGGGTGTTATTTTAGATGTTGGTGTTAATTGGATGGTTTGCACTATTCATGCTAACTCCGGTATTCACCTGTTTAGGAGAGGTGGAAGCTACGCTATCTGTATTTTTTGGTGAGCCTGACGATTCTCTAGCGATCGCCGAGGCTACCGGGATTTGCTCTGTCTCCATTGGGATGGAGTTGCTCGTGATGTCTGTCTGTTCAGCGTGCCGGCGAACAGCCCTGCGTTTTGGGTTACGCCTTTTTTTATTATAGACAACGAACGAGTTGCCCGTTTCGTCGTCCATTCCTTTGATCGTGTCATCAGAATGATCATCGGACTGTTCCGATGAATAATTTGACGACATTGCGCTCGATGATCGCTTTCCGCTGCATACGGAAAGAGATGGAGATGGCTCGCGGCTATGAAAGTTATCATTTATCGGTTCTAGTAGTTGCTTAGCTTCTTCAGGGATTACGTATCCCTGTTCGACAACGAAACGAAAAAACATATTTTTCATTTCCTTGAAACTTAATTTTTTCGAACCACTGGCCCCTACGGGGCCAGAGGACGCGCCTGCCATGATTTTTAATCGTCTATCGGACAATAAATACTATTATTAATGATACCTATAATGTGTGGACACTGTACTTTAATAAGAATAAAACTAGAATTTTTAAAACTCACTATTCGTTCGATGTCGAAACCACTTAGCTGGAGCCCTGTAGCGAGAACGCGGGTCGGCAGCAGGTAGCTGCGCAGGTAGTAAAGCCGGACCGAAAGGGACGCGCGGGTCACGGCGCGCGGAACGGGGGCCGCAGGTAGCGGCGGCGGGCGGCGGCACGTGGGTCGGCGACGCGAGGGTCGGCGGCGTGCGGGCGGCGGCCGCAGGTAGCGGTGGCGCGCGGGTGGGCGGCGTGCGAGGCGGCGGCGCGCACTCGGGCGGTCGTGAAGTTATTGCAAGACGCGACACTGATATTATACAGAACGGCCTCGTTTGACTAATTAAGGATTAATCAAAATGAACATCGCACTACACATACACACGTAATTTCGAATTAACGAAAAGATCGCGGATCGCATATGAGTAAGCATACGCTATCGTATAATGTAGTTTCGAGAAAGCCTGTGGGTGGACGTGCGAGCACGTCCGTGCGCCACGAGGCTGAAATCGGAACTGTCGAGACGGAGCACGGGAGCCAAATTTGATAATAGGGCGGACCGGGGGCCTTATTACGTAAAAGTAGAAATCGATTGCGATTCCGGAATCGATTTGTGAGTCGAAATTGTTAGGTATAAAAAAATGTTATTCTTATACGCAATTTTGAGTGACTTTAAAGAGTCAGATTAAATTTAAACTTTGCGCACTTATCGAGGACCGATAGCTGTACAATAATATGGTATAATTGAACTGATCTGATGAATGAGCCAAAAGGTAGGCACAGGAACTCTATAACGGTATAACATATCCTAGTCGTATTTGAGCTTGTTAGAGTTCTCTTGAGATGTACTCTCCACCATGAGTGATTTTCAGGTCTGATGATGGAGCGGAAGGTTAGTACTCCATGATAGAACAACGTAACTTAGTCGTATGTGTTCTTATAGAATTTTTATGGACTTTGGCCATATGGCTTTCAGGGTCTGATGATGGAGCCCGACGGTTGGTACCGGAATTAACATATCATAACGGAACAATATATCCTAACCATATTTGGGCTTGTTGGAATTGCCCTGAAATGGATTTTACCACGATTGACTTCAGGGTCTGACGATGGAGCTCCCAAACTTCCAGCTCCGTTATCAGACCCTGGAAATCAATCACGGTTAAAGTGCATTCCAAGACAATTCCAACAACCCCAAACACCGCTTGGATATGTTGTCCTATTATAGAGTACTAGTGCTTACCTTCCAGCTGCATCATCAGACCCTGAAAATCGTTCATGGTCAAAGTACATCTCAAGACGATTTCTACCAGACCAAACACGGCCAGGATACGTTGTTTCATTATGGAGTTCCTGTGTTTACCTTCTGGCTCCATCATCAGACCCTGAAAGCCAATTATGGTCAAAGTCCATTTAAAAAATTCCATTAAGCCCAAATAAGACCAGACTACGTTGTTCTATTATGGAGTGCTAATGCTTACCTTCCGTCTCCATCATCAGACCCTGAAAATCACTCATGGTGAGAGTACATCTCAAGACAACTCTAACTAGCTCAAACACGTCTAGGATATGTTATTCCATTTTGGAATTCCTGTGCCTACCTTCTGGCTCCATCATCAGATCAGTCCAATTATACCATATTATTGTAAATTTTAGGTCCTCGATAAATGTGTAAAGATTTTGTTTAATCTAACGATTTACATAAAAAATATTATTCACTTTGTATGAAATACGAATGACGGAAAATCGATTGTAAATCGCTTGAGAATCGCTATAGACCAGTCTTCGGTTTGAGAGCGTAATTCTCGAATAATTGCGAAATCGCGATCCCTAACGGTTTTTGAATTCAAATATGCGATTAAATTTCATTATGATAATTTAGTGATTTCATTGTAGAGGCAACACTGTTAATAGAAAGACAATTAGCATTTCGAAATATCAACTTGGGAATTAGTAAAATAAATTTAAAATCCTGCGAAATCAGAAATCGATTTCTTTTAGGTAATAAGGCCCCGGGGCTAGTTGAATATAGGGGTAGGTAGACTAAATGTCAATATCAACGCAAGAGCGCGACTGAGAATCCGCCATCTTGCACTCAAAGAATCGAACGATGCGAGCTCTCAATCGCCCTAGTCGAGACGTCACTACCGCACATGGTTTGTGTATTGAAGGAGATAATCGATTTACGAGCTACGTAAGTAACTATTATTTCTTGTTAATTTTTTGTTCTCATGTCGAAAGTAGCAATAAAAACCAGAATGTAGTAGAGTTATAATAAAGTTCAGTTATTAGTAAAGTGATTTCTAAGCAGTTATGTTCAAGTTTATGAAATGTTTAGATTAGATATAGGTTTTTAAATAAAAATGGCTTCTGGGGCTAATAGACTAACGTCGTTCGGGGTTGGATGACTTGGTGGTCAACCTACCCCAGTGTAGGAGCCGTTCGTTACATAGTTTTTTGTAATCCTTACACTAATTAAATAAAAATAAATGTTAAGGTTTAATTATTGTTATTGTTACAGAATAATGAGGACATACAAAAGAAAGACAGAGCGAGCTAAAACACCAAAAGATATAATAGAAAAAGCATGTCAAGAGGTGATATATGACGAAAAAAGTATTAATGGGACGGCTCGAAAACATGATATACCTTATAAAACACTTCATCGATATGTTATTAAAATGCGACAAACACTGCAGACTAATCCAAACATCGTAAGGTCACAGTTAGTGTTAGACCATGTTGCATACCGGAGGAATAGACAAGTGTTTACTGACGAAGAAGAACAAACTTTAGTCGATTACCTAAAAGAGCTGCTGACATTTATTATGGGTTGACTCCTATGAGACAAGAAAATTCGCGTTTCAATACGCTATGAAAAAGATAAAAAATACCTGATTCTGGAAAACCAAAAGATTGAGAAGATTGGTTGGGGCATTTTCTTAAACGTAATTCAACATTATCAATTAGAACACCGCAAGCAACCAGTTTGTGTAGAGCCACGTCGTTTAATAAAAATAATGTGAATTTGTTTTTTACCAACTTAAAAACTGTTTATACTCGCTTGAATCTAAGCCCTGGTGACGTTTGGAACGTAGATGAGACGGGCCTTACGACCGTTCACGTTCCTAACAGAGTCATTGCGCGACGTGGTATGAAAGGATTAGGAAAAATGACTTCAGCTGAACGATGAACCTTGGTCACCGTTGCGTTTGCAATTTCAGCTCTTGGAAATACAGTTCCTCCATTTTTTATTTTCCCAAGAGTTAACTATAAAGATCACTTTGTTAACGGTGGGCCTATTGGGTCAGATGGCTCTGTCAACCCTTCAGGATGGATGAAGGAGGAAAATTTTTTAAAATATGCCAAACATTTCGCGAAACACGCAAAACCTTCTAAAGATAGACCACTTCTTTTATTGCTAGATAACCATGATTCACATTTATCCATAGAAGTTTTGGATTATTTTAAAGATAATAGAGTTACTGTCTTATCTTTCCCTTCTCACTGTAGCCATAAGCTTCAGCCGTTGGACAGATCCGTTTATGGCCCCCTAAAGAAATACTTCAACACAGCGTCCGATAATTGGTTAGCCAGTCATCCAGGCAAGACTTTAACTATATATGACATTCCGGAGTTAGTCAAAATTGCACTTCCATTAGCAGCAACTTTGGAAAACATAGGAGCTGGATTCAAAGTCACCGGAATTTCTCCTTTGAATGAGAATATTTTCCCAGAATCGGAATTTATGGGAGCTTACGTAACAGATAGACCACTTCCTGAACACACAGAAAATGTCGTTCCATCAACCAGTCGATTAAGTTAACCTGTTGCTACTGTAACTGTACCGGATGCAATTACAGTACCAGAATTGTTGTTATCCGATACAGTGACAGAACCCGACACTGAAACACGTGAGATATTAATAGATTTGACTAACTTACCATCAACTTCTCATGTAAGACCAGAAGATGTACGTCCTTTTCCCAAAGCTGGACCACGCCAAAAAAACAAAAGAAATGTTCGAAAAAGAACTAGCACAATATATACAGACACACCCGAAAAGCAAATTATTTTGGAACAAAAACAGCAGCGAGATCATAAACAAGCTTTGAAGAAGATGAAATTAAACAAAATCATGCAATTAAATAATAAGATTCAAAAGAATAAAGGAAAAAGAAAGACTAGTGTAAATACAAAAGTAAAAGAAAAAATAGAGAATATATACGACGCAGGTTGCTCCTCTGATGAAACTGATAATGAGATTATATGTTGAGAATGCACTGAACCTTTTTCTAATAGCACAGCAGGAGAAGGATGGGTTCAGTGCACTACCCGCCAGATGTGGGTTCATTCAAATTGCGCCAAAGGAAATTTACTATTCTACCAATGTAAAAATTGCACATCCGACGATGATGATGAAGATTATGATTAGTTTTTTTAATAGAAGTAGGCAGAGAATTGTTTCGTGATTATTACTTTCAAAGATATTTTTAATTATAAAAAAGAACTTATGATTATATTATAAACGAACACCTTGTAAAACAAATTATATTTAAATAAAACAATAAATATACAAGTATTTTTACTTTTACGCTGATATTTTCCTAAATTTATACCCATAGGTCTTCCTGCCCCGTACTGTTAGTCAACCTACCCCTAACCTGGGGTTGGTTGACTACTGTGGAAGGGTTTGAAAATACATTGCAAAATTAATTAAATATTTATAATATTCCACATTTAGGAATTAAGTTACATAGTTTAAACTGTATTTTAGCGCATATAACTCTTTCTGTAATTATATTCTGTAAAACTGTTTAATTAAAAATCAAAGACTGAAAAACTGGCCTACTAACCCCGGTCTGCCCTACTTGCCGACTTCCTCGATCACGAAACCGAACTCGCCACGGTATACGCGCGCGTCAGCGCCGCATCGCAGGAGATCACAGGCCCGGTACCCCCACCACGGCACAATCTAATGCTCGAAAAACGAGCATCAAAAGCAGCTCATCGAGTGCACGCTCAAGTGCAGTGTAGAATTAGGTGCGCGAAGTGCTCGGAAGATCACACTCTAGTGACATGTTGACAATTTAAATCGTTGCCAAACGATAAAAAAGTGGGATCTAGTTAAAGAACAATAGTTATGTTTTAAGTGCTTAATACAAACACATCCGCGTATGTATTGTAGGGCGAAACCATGCGCGAAATGCAAACGAGCACATCACACGTTGCTTCACGCCGACTCCAGCGCGACCGCGAGTGCCGCGAGTGACGTACCCGCCCGCGATACCGACATCACCGCTACAGCGACTGAAACAGTGATGAACATCGGCGAAGACGCAAGTGAAGTGTTATTAAAAATAGTGCCAATCACTGTCGCGTGTGATAACCGCGAAATCGACACGTACGCGCTACTGGACGACGACGGTATCCCTGTTGGACAGCTCCGTATCGGATGTGCTAAAAGTGGCGGGACCGAAGTCCACACTAAGAATCGTGAGTGCGCGCGGTACGAACATAATCGATAATGATTCAAAGAAAGTGACAGTACGTGTGTGCGGACCTAGCGGTATACCTCACACGATAAAGTGCCGAACAATCTCGCGTCTAGACCTGCCAACACAGTCGCTCGGTGCTTAAGAAATAGAACGACACCGACACCTGCGCGAGTGTGAAGTGAGTGCGCTACGACAAGCCAAACCGCTGCTGCTCCTGGGCCAGGAAAACTGGGAACTGATCACGAGCCAGCAACTACGCCGAGGAAGGTCAGGTGAGCCTGTGGCATCATACTATGGATGTTACGGACCTTCGCATACGGCTCCGATATACCGAAACATTCGGTTAAATTTACACCTCCGGCTCCGGCTTCGGTTCCGATGAATTTCAATCGGATGTTATATCGGAACCGAAACTTAGCGGCCGGGGTGCGCGGCGCGTGCCGAGCGGTACAAACAGGTTTTGACTTGTCTCTCCGGGAATCACCTCACGTGTATTGCGTAATATTTTTTTCATTCGTTTGTTTGTTATTGTTTTCGGCGGTGTGTTTGCGTACTTTGGTTCGTTGTTTTTAAAGTTTTAGTGGCTTTAGTGCGTGTGTGGGATGTTATTGTTTTTTTTCATGGTGGATTTTAAAAAAATACTGCTATGAAGCCGAAAGTAAGTCCAATATGGAAATACTTCCTAGAAGTAGACGCAAACTCTGCCAAGTGCAAATTTTGCGATAAAACCTATTCAAGAAAAGGAGGTACAACTACTTCGTTAAAGAACCACTTAAGATCAATTCATCAAAATGAATATGAAGAGTTTAATGAAGTCAGAAAGTGATTTGAAGTTGAAGAATACCGCATCACAATCGTCAACCGCCTCTTCGTCGACTCCGTTACAAGAGGCCAGGAAACAATTGATGCTAAAGGACTCTCTTATGAAAAATCAAAAATGGTGTACATCAAATCCAAAATCCAAAGAAATGATAAATTAATAGCCGAAATGATTGCACTACAAGACCTTCCATTCAATTTTGTTGAGGGAATTGGATTTAAGCGGCTAATGCAATTCATAGCCCCAAATTATCAATTAAGGGGAAGACAGTTTTTCACAAATTATATATGTGACGACTTATATCCAAAATTAGCTGAAAAGATCAGCCAATTGCTGAAAACTTTTGATAAAATATCGTTTACTACGGATATTTGGAGTGAACCAAGTGCAAATGTTTCACTATTAAGCTTGACTGCGCACGGCATAAATGAAGATTTTAACAGAATAAAAGTAATTTTAAAATGTCTCACATTCGATGGCCGACATACAGGAGATTTGATCCAAGACAAATTTAATGAAATGCTTACGGAATGGGGTATTATTTACGAAAAAATTCATTGTTTTATTCGCGACGGAGGATCCAATATGGTGAGGGCAATGCGGCTAGCCGACATACCGGACATCACCTGCAATGTACATCAATTACAAATATGTGTAAGACATATGTTAGATTATGACGAAGATGTCAAGAGTTTGATAGGAATATGCAAAAAAATTTGCACACATTTTAACCACTCTCAAATCGCACAGAGTGAACTCCATAAAATACAAAGTGAGCAGCTTAATCAACAACCTTTGTGCTTGTTACAGGAGTGTAATACAAGGTAAATAGTTTTTTTAATTACCTATACTTATATATTATTAACAACAGTAAAAAGGACAGTGACTGCAGATATAACGACCCCCCTTATCTAGAAATTTGTTCCAAGGGGGTACTGTTCTCCAGCTGACTGTACCTAAATAATGTGCAAAATCTGTTCCTTTCCTTCATTGCTCAGTGCTACTCTATAAAAACTGTATTTTACCAGTCTTTCTGTAATATAGAATACATACTGGATGTACTTTTTTCATTCATACCTAAATAGGTTTTTATAACTGAAATTGTTACCTATCTTAAAGGGACAAAACGTGGGTCATAAAAATGTGTCTAAGAGCTGTTATTAATGAATGAACATGTTTTAAAAAGACATTACACGATATCTTTCGATATGTGTTCCATAATTATCTCGCCAAATATTATAATATGTTAATTTATTTACAGATGGAGCAGTACATTTTATATGATCGAGCGAATGATCCACATACAAGATTCCTTGTGCTTGTATGCAAGTAAACACAACATACCACAAATTTCTCCTCAAGAATGGCAACAGCTGAAAAAACTAATAACATTAGTTCAACCTTTTGAAAAAATAACCAGAGAAATGAGTGGCAGCAGTACTAGCATATCGTCTGTCATTTCTTTGATACACACTCTAAAACATACGTTACAGATAGAAAACAATAAACCAGATACAAATGAAAATTTAAAGACTTAATAAAATCTACCATTGACCAATTAAATTCAAGATTTGGAGAGCTTCACCTTAACAACTTTTATTCAATTGCTACTTATTTAGATCCGCGTTACAAAACAAAATTTTTTAATGAAGTTACTAAAGAAAAAGTCGAATCGGAAATCATAACTATGCTGGGTGATGTAGGTGAGTCTAGTGACACAAACGAAGCTGAAGGCACGAGTTCACCAGTAGCGAAAAGGGCTAGATTACCTGAAGGAAATGAGGCTACCACATCTACCAGAGATAACATTACATCAATACTGTCCGATATCTTGATGAGTAGTGATGAGGACGATGATCACGCATCAGCCAACGGGAATGTCGTGGATAAGTTTTTAATTCTTAAAAGTTTAGTAAATGAGTATAACAGAGAAAAACGTATAGCTATACATGAAGATCCCTTGATGTGGTGGAAATGTAACACTAAATTTCAACCTTTGTATTTTATAGCAAGACAATATTTGGCATGTCCTCCAGGGTCCGTGGCAAGTGAACAATTATTCAGCGGTGCAGGCCTCATTTACGATCCTCTGAGAAATAGATTAGAAGGAAACAAAGCATCCAAACTTTTATTTATTAAATATAATTTGTTGCTGCTGGAGCAACTCAATTTGATCTGACCAAAATAGGTGTAAGTTTTTCTTGTTGATTGATGATTAATTTTGATAATACGGGAGAGAAGTTATTAAGTATTACTAAATAGTTAAAGACTTTATACTTACATTATGTACCTGTACCTACTACTACTTAAAGTTAATTTGAAAATTTGTGATTTACCTCATAAACAATAATTTCTTATAAATACATAGTTATTATAAGTACAAGTTTATAATAAAACTTATTGTTTTGACTAAGTTTGTTCCATTTCTGTCTAAAATTTCTTAATATTAACCTTAGTGTAGAGTGTAGAGGTGCTAATGCACCATATCTGTTGATTATGTTCCAGACTTCCAGACTCCAGACTATGTTCAGGTAATAGTAGTATTAAAAATAAACAAAATAATAACATCATGGTTTTATTTTATTCCTTGACCCAAACTAATTTCACCTTAGCCAGCCGGGTAAGATGGTAGAAAAGCGCGTAAATTTCCTTTTCCTATGTGTGGTATTAAACCCTACGCCCTTTCATACAAATTTGAAATTTGCGGTTTCTACTGACTGTACTGTGTGTGTAGGTTTTCAATAGATCTCTCTTTATCTGCCTCTTCTACCATCTATGGTTCTGGCTCCGGTTCCGATTCCGGTTCCGATTCCGATTTCGGATCCGTTAAAACAAATAAAAACTCCGGTTCCGGCTTCGGTTCCGATAAATCACATCCGTAACATCAATACATCATACACTGAGCTAGGTTGGTTGTACACGGTCGCCGCCCGGGTGAAAGGCGCGCGGCGTACGAATCGGTTAATCATTTGACCGACTTGCATGATCAAGTGAAAGCCCACTTCGAACTAGACGCGTTAGGCATAGAGGTTAGGCCGCCGCGCAACATCGAAGAAGAGCGCGCATTAAAAATATTAAATGAATCAAGCCGCCTTACCGGAGGTGGCTGGCAGACGAGTCTACTATGGCGAGCTGACGCGCCTCCCCTCTCCGATAAATATGACAGCGCGCGATCGCGACTAAAAGGCATCGAACGGAAGATAGATAGTGACGCGATGTTGAAAGAGGCCTACAGCGCACAGATACGCCGACTTATCGACAAAGGGTACGCCGTCCAGATCGAACGCGACAGCGTCCCCGAACAACGCTGGTTCTTGTCACATTTCGCGGTCGTAAATCCTAATAAACCCGGGAAAATACAGTTAGTTTTTGACGCCGCGGCGAGACATAACGGCGTATCATTGAATGATCGCTTATTGAGCGGACCCAATTTACTTAATCCACTGTTAGGTATATTATTAAAATTCAGAATCGGAAAAGTAGCTGTAACGGGCGACATCGAAGACATGTTTCTACGAATTAAAATTCAGGAGCGCGACCGCCGTGCGCAACTTTTCTTATGGCGGGACGACCAAACAAAAGAACCGCAGATATTCGTCATGGAATCAATAATATTCAGCGCAACATCATCACCGGCGTGCGCTATCTTTGTGCTGAATAAGAACGCCGAACGCTATACCGACGAATATCCCGAAGCGGTTGCCGCGATAAAACACGGGCATTATATGGACGATTGCATTTATAGTGTCGACTCCCCGGAGATCGCGCGCCGATTAATCGAAGATGTTAAGCGGATACACGGCGAAGGGAACTTCCGTATTCGCGGCCGGGCGACGAACTCGGCCGAATTACGCGAACATCTACCCGCGGCCGATTCGACTAACGCGCATAAGGTGTCCCTAGCAAAGACGGAACCGCACTTCGAAAAAACTCTCGCTTAATATGGACCCCAGATGCTGACGAATTATGTTTCGATCTAACGTTTAAAAAACTGCCCGCGGGAATAGTAGAAGGGAAAGAGATGCCGTCCAAAAGACAAGTATTAAGTTTCGTCATAAGCATATTCGACCCTTTAGGTCTGTTGAGCCCTTACACAATAAAAGGGAAAGTGATGCTACAACGAATATGGCGGTCCGGAATATCATGGGACGGCTGATTGTTAGACAGGGACGCGCGAACATGGCTCGACTGGTTACGCGAAATAAGAGAGCTTACCACGTTAGCGATACCGCGGTACTACGAGCTCGAAACACGAACAGTGGAACTACATGTGTTCGGAGATGCGAGCGAGCAGGCGTACGCAGCCGTCGCGTACTGGCGAGAAGTACGCGCCGACAGCTCGGTGCATATCGCGCTCGTGGCGGAGAAGGCGCGCGTCGCATCAAATAAACCGATCTCTATCCCGCGACTAGAATTACAAGCGGCTTTACTCACGTGCCGACTAGCCTCCACCGTAATAAAAGAGCACGATGAGATCAAAGTTTCGCGACGTGTTATGTGGACGGACACTAAGACCGTGTTACAATGGATACGCTCTAATCCGCAGAATTACAAGCCGTATGTCGCACACCATCTCGCGGAGATCGATGAACGGTCAAAAGTAAACGACTGGCGCTGGGTCAATTCGGCTGATAACCCCGCCGACGATGCGTTACGGGATAATACGCCGTATAGGTCCAAAAACGATCGATGGTTCACGGGACCGGCCTTTCTGAAAGCACCTGAATGCGAATGGCCCGTGGACAAAAACTTAAGTCGGAGCGATGAGTCAGACGACGAGTTGAGACCCGAGACCGTGTGCGTCGTAACCCAACCTGGCGAGGTTATTGATGTTTACAGGTTCTCCTCCTGGACACGGCTGATACGCAGCCTAGCGAGCGCTCTCCTCTTCGTAAAGAAATGTCGACGGCAGCAAGTCGGCGCCCTCACCGTCAGCAACCTCCGGGAAGCAGGAATGCTTTTAGTTAAATGTTCACAGGCACGAAAGTTTTCCTGCAACACAGCCACCATCAAGCAAGGGAGGCCGCTGCTCACCACCAGCCGGTTACAGCACTCGACCCCACACTCACAGACGACGTACTCAGAGTCGGTGGACGAGTGCGCCACGAATCCGCACTCACCCCCGAAGAGAAACATCCCGTCATTCTGGACGGGCGCGACCGAACGGCGCAGCTGCTGGTCGACCTCTATCACCGCGCGGCTGGTCACGGAAACCACGAGAGCGTGATGAACCTACTGCGTGAGCGATACTGGCTGATACGCTTACGCCCCACTGTCAAACTAGTAGCCGCCCGCTGTCAACTGTGTCGAGTGCGGCGCGCACAGCCTCGCCCACCCAAAAAGGTGACTTGCCGCCCGCTCGAGTAGATGGCGGCCACCGACCATTCACGTACTGCGGGATGGACTACTTCGGCCCGATGGAAGTCACCATCGGGCGGCGTCATGAGAAACGCTGGGAGTGCTGTTCACGTGTCTCACGACACGCGCGGTACACATCTAACTGGCCGCGAGGAGTGATCACGCGACGTTGCCCGGGAAGGACGGTCAGTTTTTTTTTAGGTTTCTCCCGGAGAGGGGATAAAAACTAATGTACTATCCACGCACCCGCGTGGGAGGTCCGACCTCACGGACCAAAACCCCGAAGCGACCTGATGGTTGGTTGTCCGTAGTCCCAATAATTTGGAACTTGAGGACTTCATCTGTCGCGACCGATCGGCATGGGATGCCGTCGGCGTGATTGCCTTATGGATGCCTCAAGGTGGGCATCTCGCCATAGGGAATCACGTGGAGGTTTAGCTCGGGCTTAACCTCCTAGCAGGGTGCCGGGAGCGCGGGAGGCGCACCGGTTGGATGACCATTTACGGTCGTAATGTTGGGAGGGTGTCCGCGCCTAGAGTTCTGTCATGTCTTTGTTAATGTTTGTTAGCCTTTCGACCTCAGCGGTGAGTTCGTCCGGTGGGTCTGAAAGGACATTCCGTGGCCTTCGGATGAAGTGATGTGGAGGGGGAGGCTCGTAGGATACGGCTGTTTGTAGTAATGGGTTGGGATGGTTAGCAGCTGTGTCGAAGAACTTTTCGACATGTCCTGCATGTATTTGGAAATCGGGAGTTCTAAGTCCCTATGGAGGATATCGTTCCGGACGTACCAGGGTGCGCCGGAGGCTCTTCTGCAGAAGTTGTTTGCAGAACCTGAAGTTGGTAGAGTGCCTTTGGGTTGGCGTGGGCGAAGACTGGCGCCGCGTACGTCATCACCGGCCGTATGCACACTTTGTAGAGTGTGCATTTATTTCTAAGGCTCATTTTGCTCTTTTACCGATCATGCTGAGGCGTGATAGGTATAATTGAGCATTCTGTCAACACGCTTGATATGATCTTTGTGAAGATGTTTATCAAGCGTGATTCCTAAATATTTATATTTGTGATGCCACGGAATAGATGCTTTGTTTATGCGGAATGTTGGTGAGTTGTATGGTACAACTTCTTTCTTTGACTCGGCTGTAATTGAAGAAGATGGCAGCTGATTTTTCGGGATCAACCTCGATTCTCCAGGTTTGGAACCATCGCGTCAGCTCGTCGATGGCCTTCTGGAGGCGAGGAGTAATTATACGGAAATTACTACCGCTCAGGTATAGGGCGGTGTCGTCGGCGAAGAGCGCGAGTTGGACGCCTGTTTGCGGGCGCGGAATGTCGTTCGTGTACGCGGAGTAAAGCAGGGAGAGTGTGGAGCCTTGAGGAACTCTGGCTCTAATCAGTCTTTTGGCAGAAATGCTTTTTTCATGCCGGAAGGAGAAATTTCTGTTCGTCAGGTAATGTTGGATGATGAAGACGAGACGATCTGGGACTTGTAGCTGGTGGAGTTTGTAAATTAAGCCGGCGTGCCAAACTTTATCGAATGCCTTTGCGACATCGAAGAAAACTGCTACAGTTTTTCGTTTGCGTTTAAAGCCCTCCGAGATGTGTTCGACAAGTCGGAGGGCTTGTTGGGGGCAGGAGTGGTTTGGCCTGAATCCGAACTGTTCGTTGATGATCAGGCCTTTTCCTAACAGATGATCACTGAGTCGTGATTTGAGGACTTTTCGAATATTTGCCTAGACCGCTCAGGAGGCTGATCGGCCTATAGCTAGTGGGGAGGTCGCGAGGTTTCCCGGTTTCGGAATTCCGATAATGACGGCTTCTTTCCATGCTTCGGGAAAGTGACAATTTTGGATGCAAGCATTGAAAATTGTGACCAGTAGCGCCACCAATGGCGCAGAAAAGCATTTTATTGCTTTATTGTTTACCCCATCCAGGCCCGGTGCCTTTCTGGGTTTTACCTCTGATGAGTTTTGGACCTCGTCTGCCGAGACCGACGGTAGATCGTCTTTGGGAGGTAACGAGGACCTACGGAGGACTTCGTTTTCGACACGGTTTACGTGTTCGAAATCGGGGGGGGTTGAGCGAACATTGAGTTCGATACTGTCGGCGAGATACTCAGCTTTTTCCTGGTCATCGAACGCTAGATCGTTATCCGGTTTTTTGAGGGCAGGCATGGCCACGCACTCGTCGGATTTGAGCGCTTTGGCCACAGCCCAATAGGCTTTGTGGGAAGGAGTAATTCCTTCCATTAAGTCGCTCCAGTTATCATTTTTGACTTCTCTTACGCGAGCCTTCACTTCGTGTTGGAGGGCTCGCGCTCGAGACCCATACTCGGGAGTGGGGTACATGCTCGCGCGGCGCAGGGCTGCGTTTTAGCTCTTATCAGTTCGCGAACGTCCGCGGGCAGGCCCCGGCGATCTGAATTCGCGGAACCTTCCTTTGGCATCGCTTGACCACTGATCTTATGTGTTTGGTAAGAGCTCCTATGGCTGTGTCGATGTCGTTGTTGGATACTATGTCGTCCGGGATAACGTTGAGATTTGGGGTGTCGACTTCCTCAAGCGCGGTCGATACTCGCTTCCAGTCTATGATTGTTTTGGTAGCGATATTTTGATTTTCTCCGGTGGAGGGGCCTAGTTTGAGCAGTACGGGTAGGTGGTCTGAGCCGAGGCAGTGAACTGTCTCGATTGAGTTCAGACTTAGTACCACGCCTTTTAATATCGCGAGGTCGAGTATATTCGGTCTATGTCGTACGTTTGCTGGGAGATAAGTTGGGGTAAGGGGCGCGATGATGGCGAGATCGTGATCCTCGGCGAGCGTTGCGAGCATTCGTCCACTGGTATTCGTAGTGTTACTACGCCAGTCCGTATTTTTGCTATTAAGGTCGCCAAAGAGGATGACGGCATCCCCCAGTGCGAGCAGGGTTTCTATATCGCTCCGGAGCAACGGTTTATGGGGCGGCAGTAGACTGAGACTATGATCAGAGTGCCGTGCCCAGTCATAGCCAATCTGCACGCCGATGCTTCTATGTTTATTAGCGGGGGGGTATCTACGGGACAGCAGTAGAGTTTTCTTTTGTAGTACACGGCAGTACCACCTTTTGGAGCGTTTAGTCTGTCATTCCGTACTTGTATGTAATTTGCTAGTTTGCATGCTCTCGGCCTGTTTGGCTTTAGGAACGTTTCCTGTACGAGGATTACGTCCGCTGAGTACTCCGTCGCACATTTTCCTAGTTCTAAAATGTTACTTTCGAGACCGCGCGCGTTGAATGATATTAACGATATGGATTTCGGTTTATGGCGTCCAATCGAAATTGTGGCAGAGCACCCGGGTGCGTTTGCCATTATATTTTTTCAAGTCTGTTAAGCAGATCTTGATGGCGTAGGATGACCATTAGGCGGTCTTCCCCGCTCCTTGCTTTCCGGAAGTCTGCGGCCAGTTGGGCAAACTCCGGGCTTTTGACCATTCTCAGCATCGACATGATGGTGAGGATGTCTTCGCCGAGTGGGCCGGCAGGAGATTCCTGTTTGGCTGAGGCCGGCTTGGGGTTCCCGGATAGCCTCCTTAGCCGGTTCAGATACGGCCCTCGCGGGTGTTCTGGACCATGCGTTGGTGGCGGGCGCGAACTGCGTGCGTGACGTCACGCGGGGTTTTCCCGCCAGGGCGGGAAAGTTTTGTTATTAATGATTGGGCGGGGTTTGCTGGTAACTTTTTGTTACCGGTTACGTTTTGAAGAAGTGGGGGCTTTGGGGCAGCCTTTATAACTGGCTGGATGACCCTCGCTATTGCAGTTAACGCATTCTGGGATGTCACCAGAGTCTTTGGAGCGTTTGCACTCTTTTGTCGAGTGCGGTTCGCGGCATTTAACACAGCGGGGCTGTGCGTAGCAGTTTTGAGGGCCGGTCAGACGAGAGTGGTGGGCGTGAAGACGAACAGTGGAGTGCTACGGCGACCGGCCACCCGCATCATCGCCCTGCAAACCGACGGAGAGGTTCTCGCTGCGGGGGCTCTAACCGGGGGTGGAATGTTGCCGGCCGATAATGCCGGACTAACATAGCGATAGATTAAGTTAAATAAATTAATGTAAGGCCGTGGGCTAAACTAATAAAGGGTCGTGCCAAATAAGCGGTAGTTGCCCAAAAAACACAAAAGACCGAGAAAGCACCCACGGCCGAATAGAATAAGTAGTGTAAATAGCGCAATATGAAACAATAAACAAAGGTCGGAGGGAGATGGAGCATTGAGTCGGTACTGGATGCACAGCGCGTCAAACAGGTAGGGGCCGCGCTCGGACTGGAGCGCATAAAAGCGCGAGCGCGCGCCGCATTCAGTCAGTCGCAAACCGCCGCCCGAACCGTGAACATCTAGTGCCGACCAGTGCCGCCCGCTCTCGCCGCCTCCCGTGTCAACTAAAGTATTGTGTTTCACTAGTGCACCACCTTGACGACAAAACGAACCCTGCACCCAAAATTGTGAATACTGAACATGTTGACTTGACCACGATTATGTGACCCAAAGCTGGATCTGCCCTTGCAATAGTTCTGTCTCTTTGTTTTTGTGATATAAAACAACAAACTTTTTGCGTCATCTAGAAGTCACTGAGTAGTCCAAAGTTAGTAAACATGTGCGGTTAAGCATCCACAATGAGCGAATCTGATAATGAAATTCCGAAAAAAAAAGAAGAAGAGAGGTGTAAGAAATACCGAGAAATATAAACAAGTAGGCATAAAAACCGCTGAAATAAAAGGTTTGTGTCATGTAAACCATAGAGGAAAACATTTACCAGGACGACGAACGGGAGAGACTTGCAGGTAAGATTCATTGATTAATATTTAAGTAGTTTTAATTCTTTAGAAAAGTAGGAAGGTAGTTCTTTATTTAGATAACTATTTTTCTTATTAAGTGGGTTTGTATTTAATACTTATTTACGTGTTATTTTAATATATGTGTAATAATGTGTTTTGGTGACGACTGATTTTATTATTGTATTCTAAATGTCCCCAAAAATGTTTCGATGGTTTGTCTGAAGACGATAAAGCTGGTTTGATTGAATAAATCAATTTCTTTGGAACGAAAAATTAACAAGATATTTATTTTCAATGTATGATCGAGTTGTTTACACCCAAAGACACTTCAAAGCGGGCCAATGATCTAGCAAACACAAAATGATATCTTGCAAATATTATGTGGAAATTAGTACAAGTAAAAAAAAGTATGTAAATCTGCTTTCATAAGTTTACATGGAATAACGGCTAAGAGATGCAGACGTCTAATAGAACTAAAAAAGGAGAATGAAATACCACAAGATCTGAGAGGCAAAGCACTTGGTTCAAGAAGTAATGTAATTTCTGGGGAATATTCCTTCGAAATTCACACCTTCATAGAGTCTCTTGACAAGAAAGAAATTCATTATTCAAATGACGTTAAGAAGCAGTATTTGTCATCGTCATTAAATATTAAAAAATTACATTAAATGTATTTGAATAGGAATCCTAAAATAAGAGGCAAAGTTAACTATCAGTTCTTTCGGCAATATTTTAATGTAAATTTCGATTTATCATTTGGTAAACCACAAATCCACGTTTGCATTAAGTGTGAAGAATTAAATGTTAAAATAAAAGATCCCCATTTACACGACAGTGCTAAACGAACAGCAACTGCAGAATTATTAGTACACAAGCGTCGTGCAAGCAAATTTTATAAGAAAGTTAAAGAAATTGAAGAAAAATGTGCCAATGACGAAACAGTTTTAGATTTATCCTTCGCTTACATGCGAAACTTGCCTTTACCTACATTGCCTGTACAAGAATTTTTTTATTATAGACAGGTGTGGGTCTATGAATTCTGCATTCATAACATGAAAACTGGCAGAGGAACATTTTATTCTTATCATGAAGGACAAGCATTGAAAGGCTCCAATGAAGTATCAATATTTTAAACGATTACGTCAATAAGTTTGTTTCAAAATCAATAATTGATCTTCATCTTTTTTGTGATGGGTGCCCCGGACAAAATAAAAACAATACTGTTATAAGATTTTTGATGGCATTATCTATACAAAGAAATATGAAGATCCATCTATATTTTCCAGTGCGCGGCCACTCTTTTAATGATTATGACAGAAATTTTTCAGTCGTGAAAAGGAAAATTAGACACGAAGATCGTGTGTTCACGCATCAACAATATATTGGTCTTATAATACAATCCAGCAATACCGAAAAATTTAACGTTAAACAAGTAAATACAGAAGATATTATCGATTTCAAGAAATTGGCTCAACTAAATTTTAAAGCTAAACCTTTATCAGAAAGAAGTTATGGAAAAGATGTGCCTAAAAATCAAAAAGTAAATTTTCAAGTATCGACTTATTATGAATATGTTTTTGATCCAAACAAACGTGGTGAAGTTATCGCAAAAAATTATATAGATAACATTTCTCAGGAAATTTTTGTCCTTTCTAAAGTAAAAGGTACTTGTAACTTACCAAGCCGAGCTGATCGAGCTTACAATGGCAAAGTACCAATTAATCATTTGAAAATTGCAGATATTGCAAAGGTAAAACAATATATACCGTCAGAATTCACAGAATTTTATGATTAATTACTGTAATGGCCAACAACACACGAACGAGAGTTTCCAGAAGAGGATTTTTAAACAAAAAACTAAATTATTTCTTTTGTTTCAGTATTATATTTAATTTTAAATTACTAAAATAAAAGTTTCACCAAATTTACATGTTTTTTTTCTATAACCTCCTGAGACCCCGTGTTCTTAAAAAAGGACAAAGTCATAAACTCATATAGACCCAAGTTTTAAATCACCTACATGTAACCATGAGCCAATGTCATAATACTAGAACTTAAGTTTCGTTCGTACTTTTGTTGTTTGAATATCGCGCCACGTCAGTTTGACACTCATGTTTTGTTTAATGTGCCATTTATTATTGTGGTAGAACTGCATTTTCTTCTGTGATTGGTTAGCATTCCTCTGCCATTTTGATAGAAAATCCAGGTAAAATGCCACGTTCGTCGAGGAGAGGTACGTTAAATCGACATTTATTTGTAAAGTCTTTTAATTAATTTAGTATACTTTGATTGTTTTTTTTGGAACAGTAAAATATAAATTAAAAGTAACAGGTATTATTTATCTATTTCTTCATTTTAAACACCAAAAATATCGCAAGTTAATTTATTTGTACTAATACTAGTACGCTGGGCATTTAATATGTGTGCTGGCATACTTCGTCTCACACATTCTAAGGATTTTTTTCATGCGCTAGAAAGGGCTAGTTATATGTTTAAATCGAAACTTTAAATAAATCAATTTGTGGTAGTATTAGGCCGTTGGGCTCACATTTTGTCACATTTATGTTACAGATTTGAGTATCAGATAAACGAAATGTCAGATAAACAGCAACGTTGCCGCCATGCAGGCTGTAACCAAAAAAGCACAGTAAAGTGTATTTCCTGCAACCTTTACCGGTGCCTAACGAAGAAAAGGAACTATTTTAAAGAATTCCATGAGTAAAATGACTGATTGAAGGATATTTTCACAAGTTTAGTTTAAAGCATAAAGAAGAGAAAATGTTTTGTTTTTTTTTTTTATGAAGAGGCTGTGTAACTTACTTTAAGTACCAATACAGTAAAATATGACACTGATTTGTGCCATTTATATGAATAAATTTGTATTTCAAAAATATCTTATCTTTATAATAATAGCCCGATGTCCTAAAATTAGAACTTTTATTTTAAAGAATATATTTAACGTTTTGGTATCTCTAACTTAATCTAAGAATACCCTCAAAGTATTGAAAGTAATTCGTTACGGAGTTATTAGTATTTTTATGTGTGGGTCTATAGGGCTTGATAATTTGGTTCTAATATTAGTACAGTGGGACAATATTCAATTTATTCATTCTAATTCTGGGTCTCAGGAGGTTAAGTTATGACTACTCAAAGTGGTAAATTTCGAAAAGGGCACATCTCATAAATTTATAATATCGAAATATACATATATAATAACGTTAACATCGAAATATTTCTGTAACTTTCGTATGCCCCAAAATGTAACTCAAAAATATTTTTGCTTAATATTATACTTAATTAGACAATAATTATTTTTTTAATTTCCTGGAAAGTTTAAATATTCAGATATGTGCCCTTTTTGAAATTGCATATTCAATTTTTATGATGATCGTAGATACCTTGGAATCTGCTAGAAAAGCAGTCGAGGATTCTCAAGATTCATCAGCACCGGAAACGTGTGGACGAGGGCAGAGAAAAAGGGAGGTCATTTCGCCGGTTCAAGAAGCTCTAAATATATATAAGAAGAAACATCTACCAACTCGAGCTCTGCTCTGATGAAGATGATGTCCATTAAAATTTTTAATACATAAATATTTAGAGTTTCTGTACTTAAAACAATACACTTTACTTTAAATTCTATAAATAAATAATATAAGATGTTATTCATGTAGTTATTGATTATCAATGTTAGAATAGCAATATCTTTTCTCGACTAAATAACTTGTACGTATTGACTTTTATGAATATTGTGTACACTTTTTTAATTTTTTTTTTTTATTTCCATTGCCAAATTTTAACAATAACCATTCATCAAAAAGTATGAGTAATTTAAGCAGAAAAGACTGAGGAAGTTCGGATTCAGGAAGTGAAACTCCCGATGATGGTGACACGGAAATAGACGCAGATATTGCTAAGAGGTTTTTGGGTACATATGAAATTCTAGACGATCCTAAATGAAATAGAGGTGAATCAGAAGTATCGATTTCGAGAATAAATGGAGATAACGAGAACACAAATGCACAATTCAATCGCAAGCTTGAATTTCTTGAAGGTAATATTATCACTTGAATTACATTACTGTTACGTGAATGTATGATTAAAATATTTATAAGTATAGGTGTACCAGAATCTGATGGCAAAAAAAAAGTTTAAAAATAGCGATTCTCATATGGCAACAAAAAAAATGTCATCTGTCAACTGAAATTTCGAGGAATTGTTTTTGGTTTGGCTTCAAATTTCCTTTAAAAAATGGTGAAAATGTCGAAGAAACCTCTAAAATCGCAAGCAAGAAATATTGCTTTCAATGTTTATCAAAGAATACTTGATGAACAAGGTGCACAACAAACACAATCATCGATATTGAGCCATGTTCAAGCGTTGACTGGTTAGTAAGAATGACACGTCTTGATACTTTGGCTTATTGCATTTTTCGTGTGTATTATATTATGTATACTAAACTTTGGTTTATTTCAGGGGGTTTCTAATACTACCATAAGACGAATTGCTGCTGAAGGCAGATCTAACAGAGGCGTATTTAGTACGCCCGGTAAAAAGAGGAAATGTGGCAAAAAAAAATAAACTTGGATAATTTTGATTTAGAATTGATCAGAAACAAGATAAATGAGTTTTACACTGTACAAAAAGAAATACCCACCGTCATGAAATTGCGACAAATTTTTCGGGAGGAAATCAATTTCAATGGAGGAAGAGAATCATTAAAGTAATAAAAATGAATTTCATTTTCTTTCAGTTTGAATATAATGTAAAAACATAGTAATCTAAAAATAACAATCTTATTTTGTCTTCAGACTTATTTTGAAAGACATCGGAATCGAATTCGTGAAGTGTCAATCAAAAAAGGATATTTTAATGGAGCGACATGACATAAAGATACACAGATTCAAGTATTTGGAGCGTATGCAAAAGAATCGAGAAGCCGATGATAAGCTAGATGTGGTTTATTTAGATGAAACCTACAAACACGGTTCATGTTCAGTGAACAAGTTCTGGCAAAATAAAGATACTGCAGGCCCATCTAAAACTATTTCGGCAGCGCCTAGATGGATCATTGTACATGCTGGTGGAGAAAATGGTTTTGTGCCAAACTGTTGTTTGGTGTATAGGTTGAAGAGTACATCTGCTGACTACCACCATGATATGAATAAAGATAACTTTACAAAATGGGTTACGGAGAAGTTGATTCCCAACCTTACAAAACCTTCTCTAATTATCATGGACAACGCCAAGTACCATCCTGTACAATTAAACAAACTGCCTACACAAGCCGACCATATTGCTTTTATAAAAGAATGGCTTCAATCAAACAATATCCCTTACGACGATAATTGGCGTAAATGTAAATTACTAGAAGCAGTAAAAAATCATAAGTATGAACCTAAATATCAGATAGATGAGATTTTAAAATCACACGGCCAAGAAGTCTTGAGGCTCCCACCATATCATTGTACGTTAAATCCCATAGAATTAATCTGGGGAATAATGAAACAAAAAGTTGCGGGTAAAAACGTCAATAGACCTGCAAGTGATATAAAATCTTCAACAGAAGAAGCTTTCTCTCAAATAGGGATCGATGAATGACGAAAATCTTGTGAACATGTAATAAAAATTGAAAATCAGTTCATGGAACAAGATCGATTAATTGAGATACAGGAGGAAAGGTTTATCATAAATACTGCGTCTTCCTCGTCTTACTCTTTCGATGAAGACTTTTTTATGGATGTGCAGTATTTGGAACCATTTTCAAGTTCTGATAGCCTATAATTACTTAATAAACTCATGAACAGAGTAATTGGAGTTTTCATCTAAATTTCGAACCCCACATTCGCCACAGTAAGATTTTCAAAAATTATCCTTAATCATTAGATATTTTTTTATATTTGCATGTATCACACACAGAATCAGCCGCTATAAGGAAAAAAAAGTATTAAAACGTTTTACTTCAATTTTCCCAGTATTGCTAGCGTCAATTTCTTTTTTCCCTTTTTGCCATCAGATCCTGGTTGACCTTTACTTTCAAACATTTATACGGGATTAATATTTTTATGATTATTTCAGAAAAATTAGATAGTTGTGTTCATTTGTTGGGTAAACTCCTCACAGAAGGGATTTGAAGCAAAGATGCACATCAAACAATATTGGGAATTCTGGCGTGGAGAGTGCTATTTCTGCAGAAGTAGATACCCACTTAAAACTTGATACCCGAAATAAGGTAACTGCTTTCGAAAAACGATTAGAATCTAGCGCCGAATTCAAGAATGAATTTGTAAGTTACTTTTGATTATATTGGTTAATAAAGTTGCAAAATTTTAATCTAAACATAACTTTGATCAAAATTTTATCTAGAAACGAAAAGTCAAGCAAGTTGAGGAAACTGATGGAAAAGAATTCACCGAACGGGCTTTAGCTTTCATATTTTCCAACAAATTTGCTAAAAAAAAATACTTGGGAAAGAAAAATTACTAAGTATAAAGTGAACGCTTTAAAAGTGACTGAGATTTGTGAAAGTAAAACATGATTTATCTATAAATTTAAACTACAAGGAGTCTGTAACACCACTAACAATTCTCAACTGCTTCAAAAATCCGGTTTCTTAAAAGAAGATCAGGAAAATCTTCCAATACTTATGGATGGCGAAGAACCAACAATAGGACCATTAGTTAACATCAGCGGTGTAAGTTTTTCTGACTCTGTTCAAGTGGATGAAGATGTTGCTGTCTCAGGTTCACTAACCAATGGCCAAATTTTATCTGCGACAGGTACGAATGAAAAAAGTAACGATGAAGGACGATATATCAGAACCTTTGGCAGAGGTGTCAGTTAAGAAAACAAAATCTTCATTCGATACCCTAGAAAGCTTCTGTCTACAAAACGAAAGTGATGAAAAAGCATTTCAGGCACTTTTTCTCTCAAAAAAGTTATTGAACAGTCTGAACAGCAGCAATGTGCTTTGAAGCAATCCAGCAGAGTTCTTTCGAAAGATTAACTAATTCACATTATGAATACATGTATGTACACGAGTGTACCTCTTAAACTTTTGACATTGTTATTGAATAGCAGTTAATAAATAATAATTGATCAACACTTAATAATTCGAAGTTTTATTTTTCTCACAAATTTCGTGCAATTTGATATTTCAAACACTCGATAAATCGTAATATTTTAAGAGTCCCTCGAGTTTCAAATTAACGAAAGTCGACCTTATAAAACTTAATACTATATGCTGACTGGAAAACGATACAAAGTAAAATGTATGGCTTTCACCGGTATTGCTTCCATATTATTGCCTAATGGAAGTACTTCTCATAAAAATTTTGGACTAAAAGTACCACTGACACCAGATTCAGTCTCAAGTATTAAACCTAACTCTTCTAAAGCGAGACAACTAGCAGAAATAGATATTTTTCTTATAGATGAGGCTCCGATGCTTCCAAAATATGGTTCGCAGAACATTGAACAACTTTTGCGATCCATTGGAAATTCGGATCTACCTTTCGGTGGAAAACTAATAGTACTAGGAGGAGATTTTCGCCAATGTCTGCCTGTACAGCCGCGTGCAAATAAAAGTGAGTTATTAGATCTTTCTATTAAGCGACGCTCCTTATGGTGTTTTTAAAACTTTTAAACTAAAAGAAAATATGCACGAACTTACCCTAAATACTATGGAAGAAATTGAATTGCCACAGAATATCATTTCAAGCAACAATCTTATTGATGAAGTATTTGGTAACTGCTTAGCCAATGGAAATCATGAGGGGATGAAAAACAGAGCAATACTCGCGCCTCTAACAAAGATGTTGAAATAATTAATGATGATATAGTTGCCAAACTTCGCGGAAAATACAAAATCTACTATAGCCATGACTCAATCAAAGATCAACCTAAAGGAACAGCCGAATTTACAACAGAATTTCTCAATAGTGTCAATATTTCAAACTTGCCACCACACGAACTACAATTGAAGAAAATGCTTTAATAATGTTGTTGCGTAATTTAGACGTATCAGAAGGACTATGCAATGATGTAAGACTCATTGACACAAGTCTGTGTAATCACATAATGAAGGCAAAAATTGTTACTGATGAACAATCCGGAAAAAACGTACGTATACCAAGAATAACCCTTGACTCATCAAAAGGACAACTGGGATGCACCATGCAACGTCACCAATTTCCTGTTAGATCTGCATTTGCCATGACTGTCCACAAATCCCAAGGGCAAACATTCGAATCTGTTGGGGTTGACTTTAAGTGCAGTCCGGTCTTCATGCACGGCATGTTATATGTAGCATTTTCTAGAGTTAAGTGACCAACTACGTTAAAAGTACATCTTTCAAATGAAAATCCTTGACGTACCCGCAACATAGTAGGGTAGCCCGGGATGGTTGACTATAGGGTTAGGTAGACTAACCGCCAAAAACACGCCAACGATATGAATATTACGTCATCTCAGCGCAGCGCGGAGGCACATCGTTTTCGAGCAGTAACACCTGATTTGTTTTTAAGCTATGTAATATTTTCACATTGTATGTTTTTTGATCTGATACCTACACATTTCATGTTAACCGTTTGCTATTAGTCAGTGCGCTTCATGAGTCCATATTAATCATATTTCATATATTATTTATTAAGTTGATAGCAGTGTTTAGGTTATCTATGCCGTCGAAACTTAAAACAGCGTCTGGGGTTGGTAGACTAAATTCTTTCGGGGCTGGTTGAACAGTTTGTCAACCTACCCCAATAAAATTTGAAGTTTAAAAATCTCCGAAATTAATCTTTTATTCGATTCTTATATTCATTGTCTTATTACAGTACAATGAGGACCTATAAAAGAACGACTGAATGAGCTGGTACACCGAATGATGTCATACAAAGAGCTTGTCATCAAATCATTTTTGACAATAAAAGCATTAATGCAACAGCAAAACAATGCGACATTCTCTATAAGACATTACATCGTTATGTAACGAAATTAAAGGAGAAATTTGAACGTAATCCGAACTTGACGAAAGCAGAACTAACCTTGGACTCAGTGGGATATATTAAAAATAGACAAAGTGTTCACTGATGCAGAAGAAGAAGCTTTAGCAAGTTATTTGAAGAAAGCCGCTGATATTTATTATGGATTGACGCCATATGAGACTCGGAAATTAGTAAGTTTGCCATAAAAAATGAAAAAGCTATGCCTGATTCTTGGAAAACAAAATTGTTAGCTGGCGAAGATTGGTTGGGCTCGTTTCTTAGACGTCATTCTTCTTTATCCATCAGGACGCCTCCAGCAACAAGTCTTTCAAGAGCTACGTCATTCAACAAACATAACGTCAGTATGTTCTTCGCAAATTTAACCACCGTTTACCAACGTTTGAATGTAAGTCCTGGTGATATCTGGAACGTTGATGAAACAGGTGTTACAACCGTGCAAGTACCTAATAGAATAATAGCTCAACGAGGTATTAAAAGTCTGGGTAAAATAACATCTGCTGAGAGGGGTACACTGGTGACAGTTGTAGTAGGTGTTTCAGCTCTTGGAAATATAGTACCACCATTTTTTGTATTTCCTCGCGTACATTACAAGTACCATTTTGTAAAAGTGGCCCTATAGGGTGTGAAGGTGATGCTAATCCGTCTGGCTGGATGAAAGAAGAGAACTTCATAAAGTATGTCAAACATTTCATGCAACATGTTAAACCCAGTAAAGAAAAACCTGTACTTTTGTTGTTAGACAACCATGACTCATTTATCCATCGAAGCGTTAGTTTAAAGCGAATAGAGCGACAGTTTTATCATTCACTCCACATTGCAGCCACAAGTTACAACCTCTTGACAGATCTGTGTACGGACCATTGAAAAAGTATTTCAACCGAGCATGTGACAACTGGCTAGCTAGTCCCCCGGGAAAAACTATAACTATTTATGACATACCGGAACTACTTAAAACGTCACTACCATTGGCTGCTACAATTGAAAATATTCAATCAGGATTCAGAGTATCCGGAATTTCGCCATTGAATGAAAACATTTTTTCCTACTCCGAGTTTAGTGGTTCTTATGTGACAGATAGACCGGTGCACAATTCCCATGACAGTGGTAATTCTTCAGCATGTGATGTGAGCACAGTTACTGTTCCATCTACTTCCAATGCATCGAACAGTTTGTCTATTGTCGAAGAGGTTCCGATTCCTGATCACAATAGTGTAACCGTAACTCATACTCTGGCACTGCAATGTTCAGCTGTAAATACGGAACAGATTACTATCACAATGCCCTCTCCTACAAGATCGTTGAGTAAAGAATATGGGTCACCTTCTTTTTTAGACGAAACATTAAATTCTGTATTAGACACGGAACTAAAAGAAAATCTCAAACCCCCAGAAAACGTGCATCCTATAGAAGCAAATGTGCCCCCATCTGTATACAATGTAAACCTGCCCTCAACTTCATTAATAACACCTGAAGAGATAAGACCCTTTCCCAAAGCAGCACCATTTTTAGCTAATAGACGAAATATTCGGAAATGTAAAAGTACTATATATACAGACACTCCTGAAAAACAAAATCTTGTAGATATGAAAACCAAAAGAGAAACTTTTAAGAAAAAATAATAGATACAAAAAACAGAATAGAAAAAGGAAAAAGAATGAACAAAGGTAAGGGTAAAGGAAAAGGAAAGGGTAAAGTTTATGAGATGAATGTTGCTGATGATGATGCTGAGGATTCGGATGATGAGAGCACGATTTGTTTAGAGTGCACCGATTCCTTCGCCAATAGTGTTTCTGGCGAAGAATGGATTCAGTGCATAACTTGTAAGTTATGGGCTCATTCCAAATGTGTAAAAAGGTAGTCTAATGTTTTTTGAATGCAAACATTGTATTTCTGATAATGAAGACTCATATCTTGTCTGTTTTTTTTTTTTATATATTTAAATATACAAATATTGTTATGTGATTTAAAATGACACTGAAGAAGAGTTTAGTTTAAAAATGTATAAGTACAAAATACAAGTATTTTGCAATTACTATTATTTAGATAGAGCAATGAAAAAAGTGCATTTAATTTCTAACATAAGAAAAGTTAATTTATAACTGTTACATTAATATAAGTAATAAATGTTTAAATAAAAAAGAGAGTTAATGTGAATTATAAGTAAGAGTTGATAATTTTGTTAGACATAAAGATGTCTGTACCTTATTAAAATTGCTTTTTCATAAAGAGCTCAGTTAAAATTGAAAAATTTTTTTTATTTCTTGACTCTTCCCATAATTTGTCGCTTATTGGTACGTAGGTCTACTTAGCCCAGGCATATAGTCAACCTACCCCGAAACCGGGGTAGATTGACTAAGAGTTGGTACTCTGTAAAATGCATCAAAAAATGATCATGTTATTATATAATGGACTAGGTTTTATTTTTCTCTATTAGTTTAATAGTTTTTCTATCCATTAATGCGATTTTATAGTGTGTATGTATGAAAACACTAAAGATATATAAGATTTAGTAAAAAATTAGTCAACTATCCCCGGGCTCTCCTATGGAAGGAAGTATTAGGTTAAGATCCAATTTCATTATTAAAACTATGCTGATAAAAATATATACTTACATAATTGTTTGATATACTGTAAAAAATAAGTACTAGTTTCTAATAAAATGTTAAACTAATTGTACTCGTAATTTTTTATTTAAATAACCAGTTTTTTTTTTTATTATTTTTATATAGGTAAGATCGAAAAGTATTATTCATATTTCATCAGTATGTAATTCGTATCTAAATGTAATTTTCAAAAAACATGATTTACCAAAAAAAAATACTGAGCAAAGCTCGGTCATCCAGGTACTTATCATATAATCTGTCAATTGAATTTCTCTTATGAAGTTTCATCAAACAAAAAAAAAAACCCTAAAACAGATTGGTATTATCTTCATCAACAACATTAAGTTGCTTTTGGTGAAATGTTCCTTTATTGAAGAAAGTAAAGAAAATAATAGTAAAGAAATTGGAAGGGACTTCAAACCACACATTTTAGAATCCAAAATTCAAAAACAATTCGGTAAAGAAAAAAAATTTTTTACTATTCACGATACAAAATTATTAGCAACGAAAATTTTGCGGCTATTGATGAGCATCATTTGAAAGTCTAAAAGATTATATTTTACTTAAAGCAGCTTTATTATTGAGAAAATCCATCTTGCAAGCTGAAAAGGAAAATAGGTCACATAACATAACTCCAAAAAATTTGGTGGAAGGAGAAATATCAGTGCCGCAAGAGCTGCAATTTTACATCACTTTGATAGCCGGTAATAATTCAAAACGTAAAAATAATCCTAAGTGTATCCAAGTCAAGTCATTCTCTGAAGACGTTATCTACAGTATTTACAATCGAAAAATAAAAACATAAAAGCGCATTATGCTCGGAATGGCTTTAAAAATTCTGACAAGTAGCCACAAAATTATTGATATGATACATAGATATGGGCATTGTATTAGTTATTCAGGAGTGGAAGAGCTAGAAACAGAAGCAACATATACGTCACTAGAAAAATCAAATATATATCCTGAAACAATAAAAAAATTACCAGATCTCTGTACCGACGTTGCTTTCGACAATTTCGATCATTTTGTGGAAACAAAGACTGATAAAGATACTTTGTAGGATACCGTTAGTATTATACACCAAAATTTTGATTCAAATACCCCAGATGAATCACAATCAATAAATCTCTCTGACGCTCATGAGGAAGTAACTTTAAATTAAAAAAAAAGAGATAGAGAAGTTTTGATGGCTATAAACAGAAATTAGTGAAGAACCATTAGCTAAAAAATAATCTACAAATCTGGAAAGTTCAGATCATGAAGGTGAAAATTTACAACTATATAAAACGATTGATACGTTGTGGATGCTCTACAATTACCAAACGTTCCAATATGGGTAGGATTCAATTCTCTACTAATTGATAGTAACAATCCAAAACAAATAGTTTCATATCTAACTCCAATAAATGAATCACCTACTAACAAATCTGTAGTTTTCAAAACAATGAAACAAAATCAAAAAATTTGTAAAGAAGTAAAGCAGTCTTCCATCCAAGTCACTTATGATCTTGCGATTGCAAAAGTAGCCTTGGAAATGCAAGCTAGCTACGAACCAGATCTTGACAATTTTTTTACACATTTGAGCCGTTTCATATAATAATGATAGCTTACTTCAAAGTTATATACAAAGTTGTCATGGATTGTGGCTTAACTAATGTTATGGTACAGAGTAATTTATTAGCTTCAGGCTCTGTAAATGGATCTCTTGAGGGTAAACACTTCAATAGGTGCAAAAAACTTCATCCTTTAATGGTTGTGGGGTTGGAAATTTTATATTTTAAATCATTTTTGGTAATGAATAATACAGTGGTTACATATCAAATTGTCGATGAAATCACACATCTCAGAGCTTCTTCAATACCTACATTTACAATTGAAATGAAGAGTTTAATGATCTATTAAATAATTATAATATTTATAAGCAGCAAACCCTTAATGTCGAGTTTGGTAAAACACCACAGTTTTACATAATTTATATTAACCTCATTCATCATAATCGTACTTTGTCAAGAAGCATCAGCAATGGAGGTTTTGAACTATTTAAATTTGTACTGCAAAAAAATTATAAATTTATTTTTCACGTGAAATCAACAGAAATATGCTCGTTGGACAGTTAAATACAGTGATGATTTACAAAAGGTTGACCAAAATCATCCTCACTTGTATTAACAGTTTCAAAATGTTTTTTTAGCATTCAAAGAACTAATAAACCTTTCTCAAAGCAACCAATTGACTTAGTTCTGGAACAAACAATCAATACAAATGCAGCCAAGAGACTTACAGGTAATAAGCACCAAGCACAATTAATTTACAACAAACGTAAACATTTACATGAATTTATGATAACTTTCCATTGACAAAAATTTAAAGCATAATTTTTAACATTGTAAAGTTTATATTTTTCCAGGAATAATACAATTTAACAATTCCATCTCAGCACGTCAACAATGGGTTCTTAGTCATGATATAAGATCAATTGCAATTAGTAATGTATATAAAAATTTAAATTTGCAAAAAGTACAAGATGTGACACAAGTACAATTTGTAGACACATTTAACCAATTTACTAATCTGTTTAGTGCTGAAATACCATAAGATTTTTTACTTAATATTTCATCTGGAAGAGCGAACAGAAAAATTTCTTCTTAATATTAAAAAAAATGGTGGCATAAGACATCAAACATTAATTACAGAACATAAAGAGGATGGAAGTACATTTGAAAAGAGCATAAAAAAGTACCACTAGAAAACTTTGCTATAGATTATGTTAATAAGAAAACAAAAACGAAGGTAGGTGGCAAGGTGCAGGAAGTATGTATTCATAAAAATCTGTTTGAGCGAATACTTGGTATATCTATTGACCACAAAGTGGATATGTCCAAAAACTTATACCCCATAACTCCAATGCCATTATCCAAGTGTCATTTCAAGCGTCTAAAAAGCAATACGGCCGATGGAAAATGTCTGGGAATATTGGCGACTTATTTTTAAGGATATTGTATAAAATATACATGAAAATCAGCTTGGAGAATTTTTGTGAAGTAAGTAATGCTTTTATGTGCCTTAATTACTTGATACCTGAAAATTGGCCATCTAAGCAAGCTAACAGATAGGCATGCGATCATAGTACATACTAACACTACTCAATCATCCACATTTCATTTGTCAGTAAGTATGTGCCGTCTGGTGGCCCTGGGATTTTACTCTATAACAGCAATGTACAAAGAAAATTGAAAAATTTCCAATATTATTAAAACATCAATTTAAAAGATGCAACTTAATAAATAAGACTAAGAAAAAAATTTTGGGTTTGCTACCAATTTTAAACAAAATCCTTTTACAAAAGATTAGTAGATGCAGATATTTCTGACGTAGATCCGGACTGTAACTAAAAGATAATGCATAAAGCAATTAATTTTATTTTAAAAATAAACCATTATTCAATGTGGAAACAAAAAATTTATTCATATTATTTTATTTTTCTTTTTGAACTCACAATGTGATCGGATTACAAAGTTGTGTTTTGATATGGATGTGATTTTTTGATTAGATGATTCTGTGTATTGTGTAAGAATCTAAACATTCCTAGGTAATCCCTACATATAAATTTCCTTAAAAACTTTGGTATTATGTAATTTAATTAATAATTATGTAATTTCTTTTGTTTCGTTTTTCACAACATTAATGTTTTGATTTTGTTTAGTTAGTTCGTTTTTTTTTCAAGTAATTGAGTGAAGAGATTTATTCATTTGTAATGGTATAATTTTCTTTGTACTGCTTTCTAAAAAATTATACTTAATTGGAAAACGCATTTATATTTTTTTTTTCACAAGTTCTTATGAGTGAATGCAATGTAGGCGAATTTTACTGAAACAAATGCAGTTTTATTATTTTGTCTGATAAAGTAAAATATAATGATAGCACATATTTCAAAATTGTATTAAACGTTGTCAGGTATATTTGCAATATTTTCTTAACTTTGTACATCTTTCCTATAAAACGACCTTTTCATAATTATGTGCATTGTTACTAGAGGCACAGATTTAGTTTACGATACAGTATAACTTTTTCAAATAAAGAATTTGAATGCCAAATTAAAAAAAAAATATTCAGTATAATTATGTGATTACATGGTAATGTTACTTTTTTATATATACCTACTTACATTCAGAATAAATTACATTAAATGTAACTTCTGTAAATATAAAATCAACACTATCAGTATCTTCTAAACTGTTTCTTGAATTTTTCATAATGATAATCATCTGTTGCCCTCTCCCCTTTAGCTTTTTTAACAATCTTTTCCACTGTTTCGTCTATGCTATTAGCACTAGTAACCTTATTCACCTCAGTTTTTTCAATGACTCTTTTTCTAGATGTATCTGATTCCATATTAAATCTGTTATGTTGAACAAAGTTAACTGCCATATTTGTGGGTACAAATTGTGAAGGACCATCTTTTTTATTTCTCCTTTCCCATAGCAACTTCATTTTGGCCTCTTCTGTAGCTTCAATATTTTTAATTTTTGCATCTATCCCTAAATCTACTTCAGGTATCCCACTCAACATTTGATTAGACAACATCTCTTCTGATTTATGAGTGGATGAGGTACGTAAGTGTTCAGGCAAAGCCAGTAGAGCTGCTTCTTCAGGTGACAAATATTTCAAACAGTCATTTTGATCTGCTTCATGTTTATTCTTATTGTGTCCCTCTATAAGAAAATATAAAAAAAAATGTGATAAACTGTTTTTTGTTGCATCAATACTTAATAACTTAATGTGTTAATAAATGGGTTGATCCATTCTGATGGACATTCAAATAGCATAAGTTTGGTTAAGTTCAAGTATTAAAATTATACAGTTGGTTTGCACATTAAACACTAATGTTAATTTGTATTTTGTGAAAACATGAAGAACTTATCTTAAAATAACATATCATTTTTTAAATAATGTTTGTAGTATTAAGTCTATAATAGATATCACATTTAACAGAACTACCTGTACCCACAATTATTCAAAAATACAAAAAATCAGTTAAATTACTGAACACTAATGCTTGTTCAATGGATTAACTGATTGCAACTTTTTTGTGCCTAAATAAACATATATACAATAGTAAATATTATTATTTTGTAACACATTTTGTTTTTTACTGTAACTATTAAAAAAAAACATTATATTTAGTACTAATTGCCTAATCATATTAAAGCTATAATTGTGATTGTCTTGTGACAAGACAGCAATAAATGCTATTGGAATTTTTTATGTAGTGTAAGATTGAAATCGACAACTTGTTTGTATTTTGAAATTGACATGTTAGAACATGAAATCCTCTACATTCCATACTATTATTGGGAGTTGACAATAATCTTATTACATACATATATGTACACTGTATATTATCAGATTTATTATGCAATTTTTTGAATTCAACCGTGAGCAAATTGATAAATATTTTTCTTATGATCTTGAGTCAAACTAAACAACTTACTCCAAGTTTTGAAAAGCACATTAAATATTATCATGAGATTGGTTATAACAGTCATTAACAGCCCCAACCTACACTAGAAACAGAATGAAGTGCTAAGAGTCAATCTGAAATAAAAAGATCATCAAAGGATATGCCTCAGCATGGCCGCTTAAAGAGGAACATAGCTTTTGTACATATATTACTCGCAAACTGGCTTATCAAATATAAGCCGTGGATATAAATTTTACTCAAAACAAAATAATAATAATTAAAACCAAATAAAAACGAAACCGTCCTTTTTGTACTTCATTTTAAAAAGTACTAATGAAATATATTTCATTATTTAGCAAGATTTAGTATACCTTTTCTTTTTACTAATTGTTCTTCAATATATTTCATCATTTCTTCATCTTCATCACGCTTATTCGTTTCTGCTGAAAACTGAGTACCAATGCCTGTGTCGTAAGCGTCATCTATGGGTTTTGTTTTTCCGCTTTTCAAAGTTTGCATATTTATCATCCCACCTGTTTTAACTCTAAAAGGATCCTTACAAGTAACTTCTTCTTCAACAGAAACCTTTTGACCTGTAGCTAACGCAACAATACTAACACCATTTGGTCTCTCTCTTAATTTCTGTAATTCTTTAGCTTCTTCTAATTTCATTAGAAGTTCAGTTTCGTTGTCAGATCCTTCGCTTTCTTCTGATTTTCGTCTTTGACGTAAATTTCGCTTCTTTTTTGGTTTAAATTTTACTTCAGCTTGCAAATCATTCTTATTTTCACTATCACCCATTTCACACTAAACAGATTATTTTCTTTCAAATAAATAAATTCCTAAATCTTCTATGTTCCTAATTATAGATCTTAAGGTTCTAAACAGGGCCTAGCAACTCTAAATAAAATGAAAAAGCGACCTCCGTGATTTTAGCTCATAAAATAGGCTTTGACCATTTATAAATACTGCCATCTGGCATATTAATTGTCAACTAGTAATAACATTTTGACAATGTTGCTATATTACGATATTTAGTTAAAATATTGTTTTATCTTAGAACAATAGTTATTTACATATTACCGTTTACTTTTGTTCTAACTATTAACTTTTATTGTCTATTTGACTGAAACAATTACTACAAAAAAATTTCAAACATATTTTAGGTGCCTATTTTATAAAAAGAAATAAAAATATTGTTTCTTAATGTTGGCAATAATTTACCATCTAGCCTGCTCGGTAATTGTACCTACCTACCTACTTTTATTGCTGCGTAAAATATCGTCCGAGTGAAATAAGTGTTAATTTGAAAAATATTTCAAGATTAATAATCGTTGCTTTTGTAATCAAAAGATCAAATGTCTTGCCACATGTGCTGTGATCTCGGATGTAATTCTAAGAGAGGTAAGTCAGTGATCCATACTATTCAAATTAAGTAGGTACACATTTTGTAACTTTATTTTAGAAATATTCTAAATACTAGGTTGTTGTAGAAATATTAGATTTTATCTTGTTTTAGGTCTTTTGGAATGCTAAGCTAACTGCTTAAGGTTCTTCGTCAATTACATATATTAGCATATTCTGCGAAAAATAATTGATATACTGCATTTTTTTTTGTAATAAGATGCTTTTGTTACTTACTCCATTACATTAATCCATATAATTATAGAAAATACTTGTGCCTGACTAGTGTAGTGGCTATTCAAGTGTGCCTTCTTGTTTTAAAGGGAAGAAATTGTTAAATAATTACATGTTAATTTTTACGACAGGGCATTCCAGTACATCTATTTCCGAACCCAAGTTAACATGAAGAGTTGTTTAAAACATGGGTTCACAATATTGAAAGAGATATATCGGATTTGAAAAAAAAATGCATTTTCAAGAATCTTAGAGAATGCGGTAAATATTTTGAGCGAATGTGGTTTATCAATCACAACCGAATAGGAAAAGATGCTGTACCCACACTTTTCTTCTTGAGAGGTGAGTTGTTTTGGAAACAATTTAAGGTTAAATAACTAGATTTTTAAATGAATAATCATTATTACAGGTTTATTTATGTTTCATAAATCTATTACAGATGTTACATCTCAAGCGAGGATACCTTTAATGAATGTGTCTTCAAATAAGATATTGTGAGACAAATGGATAAATTGATAATAATTTTGGTAATATATTTTTGTTGTTATTTTATTTATGCAATACTTCTTTACAATACAAGTTTTATTTGGAAGGCGTGCCTAAGTTACCAGTGCAGCATATTATCCAGAGAGCCACAAGCTAGCTGTTCTTCACATTCTTAGTTTATACTGAATTATTTGTATATTTATAATATATCATTACTTTGTTTTTATATGTTATCAAATATTTAATTCAGAGAAGTAACTTTAACCAGTACACTTAAAAATGTTTAGATAAAAGAAGACTCATTGTTGTATTAAAATAATAGACCTTATCAAAATTTATTAATAATACTAATTTATTATTTAGGTTGAGGTATAAGGCATAGGGTTCATTATGACTTTGAGTTTTAATGCTTTTGAAATGACATAAATATTCAATTTTAACACATGTAATAAATAGTAAATTATAACAAATGTTTTGACAATAATTCATTGTTATGTTCTTAGGCACAATATAGTAATTAAACATTTATTTTCTCTTATTAGATAAAATTTTAAATACACAAGTAAGCTGTGAACACTTTTATTGTAATCCGTTAAAATGTTTCCAGCTTATTATGGTAATGTTTTGCATTTGGCATAACGAACTATTATCTGTTTACATTTTAGATGTTTGTATGGTTAATAATTTCTGTAATGGGATTTACAATTACTTAATCAAAGAAAAATACATGAAAGATTGCAGACAAAATTTTTTAACTTATTTAAGTGATATGCTGTACTCCTATAGAGTTAGTTAATGCTTAAGTTTCTTTTACTTAGTTCTTTGAGCTATCCTTAAGTTTCTTGTTCGTTTTTCTTGAGGGAACCCTGCTTTTAAACAAGTGGTAAAGTGTAAATTCACTAAATATTATGAAATACTTCAAATGTTATTTAATGGTATATGATATTGAGACCAAAGTTATTTGGAATTTGAATTATATGCATAATATTATAGAATTTGTGGCTCCTCTTGTAATATCTCTAAAATTCTTATAGTTAATCTTGCTTGAAATACATAATTTTTCAAATTCAACATATTATCTATATACTATTATATGGTTATTAATTGAAGGTATATGCTTTGATCTTTTTATTTAAGTATTTTATAGATTCCAGAATAGAAAAATTATTGTTTTACAATTTTAGAATACCAGATTTGAAGACAATGCTTAAAAATATGTTTTACTATTTCTTATTTTTAAAATTTATATTATAAAATAATTCATTATAATGTATCAGTCTTTCCTTGATTAAAGAATCGATTAGAACTAGAGAAAAAAAAATGGAATATTCATTGAATTCCAAAGTATTTTCTACAATGGAAACTAATTTCACTCCATCCCATTAAACTAACTAAACACTTCTATTTTATTAAAAACTTATGTAGCATGTTTTATTACTATTTTGGTGGTGCAATTTTTTTTTTCATTTAATGCCGAGTAGTCAATTTTGGCACAAATTTCATGTATTTGAGAAATAATTTTCATATGTTTTATTATATAGTTTTATTATATATATTAAATATTTTAATATTATTCATATATTATTATAAAAACGAGTAGCAATTATTATCTGTAAAATTTTATTTAATTCTTTGCCAAAAATGTAGTTATTTGATAATTTTTCTGTGCTTGAATTTTAGGCACAGAAGCTTCTATTCCTTTTAATAACTTACTAATTGCCAATGGTCATTATTCATCATTTCAACTATGACTTATCCAGTAGACTTAAATGATAATTACATTTTTTATCTGTCTTCCAAATACATTAGCTATTATAAGTTGCAAACAAAAACAGCCGAGCATTTCTTTATCTTTTTGATGACTCTACTCATGTTAATCTAGGTATATTTTTTTATTCAATATAACTTAATCTTGTTAATTTCACCTTTTTGTTTTGTGGTATTTAGGGCATTATTTCTATTAGGACAAAAAATAAGCAACAATTTATTTGTACAGTTCATTATTTTAAAAAGATTTCTAAATTTTAAACACCATTTCTATATCTACCAGGATTTGTATTTTTTTAAATATTGCAAAGAAACTGCGAAGACTTATGCATAGATTGTGTCAAAATTTTAGCTCCCAAAGGAAACTTGTATCCTTTCCTGTAATATTAACTTTCATTAGTAATTTCAAAACTAATTTTCATTAAGCAATTCACATCTACTGCTTTTCGATATCTAGCCAAATCGTTAGCTTTTCATATGGAGAATAAAAGCATCACGATCCTGAATTTATCATTCGTAGAATTCACATGACATGTATAAATTTAGATTCTATTATTATTATTATTTGTTTTAAGGTATTTGTTAAGTACTTGTGTAGCCTAAAATCATATTGATGTGTAAACAATATTTAACCATGTAATATTTTCTGTTTCAAAATAGGCTACCTAATAATATTTTAAACTTGTTATTTTTATGTAAATTTACTTGTAAATTTATTTTGTAAATAAAAACATGAATTTTTGTTTGATCATATCAAGATGGTAGGTATATATATTCGTAAATGAGAGGGAATCCAAGTAACATATTCACATTATTTTTTTCTACTTTTACACCTTTTCCAGAAATAACGTTCTATAAATAAACTTCTTTTATTGTTAATAAATAAAAATCTTTTGGCTATTAAGTAATTTGCATGTCAATTGATTCTATTTAAAGCTAATTATTTAATAACTATTAGTTTTTTTTTTATATTTAATGCGACATGTAAATTAAAACTTACTATTTAATAATGTAAAACAAGCTGAAAATTGTAAATAAAAATGAAACAGAAAAGTAATATTATACATGGGTTTATAAGATAGGTACTTTCTTGATTATTTACCAACATCAAGCTGCTATTTCATTTTGAAATATTTTAAACCATAAGAGTGCAAACTGCTCGTGTATTTAAATAGAGTCAATGAATCCATTTATAACTTTGTTGTACTTATTTTTGGCTGATTAATCTAATCTATATAGATATAGATCTATGTAAAGAAATTAGATTAATAAACTGAATAAAATAAAATATTAACATTCGAAATACTAGTTTTAGGTCATAGAAAAAGTTTTAGACTTTTGCAAAATTTATATTCATTTTATTAAAATAGTACAACGACTAAAACATTGCAGTTGAGCTTTCAGCAAGACCAAACAAGTATTACAAATTTGAATTCTGTAACAAATTTGCAAATACATCTTAGGACAAGATAAAGCCATAAGATTGTAATATCTATGTTCAAAAAAAAAGACAAATTGTTATCAGTAAGCCTTCCTATTTTATATTTGACACTTTTGAATCTGTGAGAACTTTGTTAAGTAAAAAAGATTCATAGGTAAATTGCTTCTGTTATGTCCTAGGATAATCCAACAACAGCATATTTTGTTTATGCCAGAGTATAGTTTAATTAACTGTACAACTTTATATGGAGTTAATTGTATTTTTAGTAACAATTATGATTTTAATAATTTAATTTTTCTGATAACATGTAGTTATATTTTTATAGGTCTTGACTTGTAAATTTTCCGTTTGCATATTAAACAGATGAAAATTATGTCTATGATATGGTTTTGTTAATTTATAAGCCAATAAACAATTTTCACAACTACAGGTAAATAAATGAAAGTGATTTAATGAATTTGTTTTTATTCCTACTTCTTCTCTATTGTACATCAAAAAAAGTATTTTAGATTGCTCGGAACTGGTATATTTACCATTTAGAGTTTAATTATCCTACTAATTACGTGGTAACTATAAACATACTTTTTTGATGTATTGGACTACCTATTAGCTAATTTAATTTTGTTTATGGGCTAGTTGTTTGTTTGTTTGTAAATTTATTTTGATTATTAAACAATATTGATTGACTACATGGAAATACGTCCATATCCAAAAATTAAATGGGTTTTGGATATGAGACGTATTTCCATGTAGTCAGGTGTGGTTGACAACAATATTGTCTCATAATCAAAATAAATTTAAAACATTAAAAGAAATACTTTAGATACAAGCTACGCTAGCGCCATCTTTAACATTTTTAAATACATATTCCCCCCCGCATATACGAATTATATTTACATATATATACGTATGGTATGTATATAACAAAAGTAGTTCATGATTTAAAATCACAGATGGCGCTGTAATCGTTTTATTGTAGAGGGCGCTCCTGAGTTGCGCATCTATCTCTATATATTCATATTCATCTATGGTTCTAAACTAAATTTACATTGGTAAAATGCGAATACAGACAGTAGACGCTCAGTGTAGTAGACATTCTATCATAGATAATACCATAGATGATACCATAGATAATACACTATGGTAAGTAGCCCACACTTGCTTTCAGTGAGCTGTCACACAGAAACGCCATTTGTAACTTCATTAGTGTTGCCAACATGTTTAATACAAAATCTAGAAGTGATTTTCACAAAATGATTTAATATTCTCTGCATTCATTTTCTACATTTTAAATAAATTGGTGATAATATTTTAAGAGCCAGTTCCACCATCTGCTTTTAAATAGGCGCTCAATAAAAAGTCATTTTTAAAATAAAATTGTGTTTTATGTCATCTTTATTACGGGTTTTAGCCCGAACAATTGTTATAAGCAGGACGTAGAATGCAATTTTATTTTAAAAGTGACTTTTGTTAAATATCAGTTTGAAATAAGATGGTAGAAAAGTCTCTTAGTATTTTTGGTTTTTTATTTACAATATTATCGAAGGAAAACGAGCAGGCGAGCTATCACGGGTAGATGGTCATCGCCGCCCATAGGCACTTGTAACCTCAATGAAGTCACCAGCGCATTACCGGCATCTGAGGTAAGAATATGATGTCTGATAGAGGGGGGAGGATGAAGAAGGCCTGGGATGGTGGAAAAAAAAGTGGGCCACCGGAACTCTCACTTGCTTAACGAAATACAATAATGAAATCTTCTGTTTCACTTTGGTATTCTTTCAGAACGTGGTATTGCACCGTTCGAGCCGGTCCATTTATGTAGTGCAGTAAGGTTTGACACAGTACGATTCTACCACAGTATTCATCAACAAAAATTAACGTACATATCATTTTGTAAAACAGATTATGGTTAACTACACAACATATACATTATGTAGTGTAGATACCGGACTACACGATGTTTAAGTTTTTATTTTTATTACATTTATGATTTTTATGTGTTGAAACCTGAAAACAAGAATCCACTGTTAAGCCCTTATATTCTATAAAGTGTTGTACAACGTACTAAAAGTTATCTTGCTCTG
This sequence comes from Eumeta japonica, assembly GCA_005406025.1. Lineage (NCBI taxonomy): Eukaryota > Metazoa > Arthropoda > Insecta > Lepidoptera > Psychidae > Eumeta > Eumeta japonica. The sequence goes on along the minus strand of BGZK01000429.1, from coordinate 260,316 downwards.
AGATGGCACGGTGTTTAATGAACTTTCAATGTTTTATAAAAGTTGCTGAGGTAGATACCTTTAGAAAAATAAAATACCATATTCTAAATGCTAAAAATATATCCCAAAGGGTATAAAATTATACCATATTTATTTACCAGTCAATGACATTTATATGGTAAATAAACATCGGTATCATATGAAATGTTGCTAGTATTTGAATCACACAATGCACAAAATCTTACCTCAGAAATATTTATTTTAGTAAGCAAAACTAACTTATTTTACAAACGGAGATAATCGTCAACTTTTGATTTTTAACTTACCTTACACTCTATCAAAAATGGAATAATAGTGTGAAAAATTTTTTTTTGATACGTCTTTAGTTTCTCAAATATTTAACTTTTATTAAGCGCGCGATGGAACGAGATCATTTAGCGGCTATGATGTCACGCCACGACGGTCGCCTCACCGGCCGCTCAGTGCACACCATAGATGAATATGAATATATAGAAGCGCGCGCTCTGCTCTCGAAGTCTGTATGAAGTTTACTTCGAAAATTGATTAAAATAACGAAGCTAAAATGTAGAAACTCGCGTATTGTGCCAAAGTGTTGTAATACAGTGGTATTGTTTTCTAATACATTTAGTAGTAAGTTATGCACCTGAAAAGATGTTTTCATGGTTCCTTACGAACCTAAAAGTCGAAAGAAATGGTTGCAAGTTTTGAAGAGGATTGATCAACCCGGAGCCAAAAGTTGTGAACATTGTTACGAATATCATTTTGATATATGTTGTTGTAGTAAGTACTTAGTACTTATTTACCCATGATATGCATAAGTCTATCTAGATATCTTTACATAATAGGCACTTACCTATTTAAAACAAAGTCATAACAACGTATGTCCCTCTGTATATATACGCTTAGATCTTTAAGCTTAGATCTTTAAAGCTTTGTAACGGATTTTAATGCGGGTTTTTATCAATACATAGACTGATTCAAAGAAGAGGTTTATTGAAGTGATAACTTTTTATGGAAGGGTAAACCGCTTCGTAACGTAACGCGTTACGGCGCCAGTGTGTCTGTCTCCCCCTTCTCTCAAGCATACGGCAGCGATAGGCAGGCTTCTCCTCTCTCACTCTAACCCACAGCGCTAGCTGTATTTCGGACATATGCTTCCTCCTCTCTTTACTCAATGTTTAGCGTGCGATAGACATATACTGTTGACAGTGAGCATATAACCTGAAAGTTTCACCGTTTTTGAAAGTGATTAAAAAATTATCATGAAACAAGCAGAAGATGATCCTCGGAACAAACATTAGAGAATCTCTTAACGAAAGGTAAGTTTAATAATATAATGTAATACGATAATATTGTTAACATAATATATATTCAAAACAGCATTAAATCTTTAAATTTATTTTCAAAACGAAAACACGCAACGGTTCTATAGACTTGCGTGTGTAGACATATATATATGTGTGTGTGTGTGTGTGTGTGTGTGTGTGTAGTGTTTATGATTTTTATAAATATTTAACCAGCAAGTATCTTTCTCTCTCTCTCTCTCTCTCTCTCTCTCTTACGTATTTAAATTAAATAATGATACCAATAATTTACATACACAAAATTGTAATGCACGTATTTGTAGCGGTTGCACCACATACACAGGCGATGCGTCAGCGATCGCGCGACGGGCTCAGGCTGCACACGGCACTTTCGGTTTCACAGGGGTAGGTGCGGTCTTACAACAATTTGTTAATGATAGTTGGCAACCTTTAGGTTTTTACTCGAATAAGCTCAGCGACACTCAGCAAAAGTACAGCGCCTACGATCGCGAACTTCTCGCCATATATATGGCCATCAAACATTTTCGTAATCAAATAGAAAGTCGACAACTTACAATTTATACTGACCACAAACCCATTACCTACGCATTTGCAAAAATAGACACAGACTCGGAAACTCCACGACGTACGCGACAGTTGTTATTCATAAGTGAATTCACGACCGACATAGGCCACGTTTCCGGAGAAGGCAACGCCGTGGCCTACGCACTAATGCGAGTCGACGCGATAACGTGCCCCACGACGATCAATTTCGAAGAACTCAGTGTAGCGCAGAGCGATGACGCAACGCTCACACATCTGTTGCAGGACACTGACTCTTCCGCGAAATTAAAACGCATATTTTTATCTTCCGGTCAAACTTCCATTGTTTGTGATCTCACTTCAAAAAACGCTAGACCATACCTTCCCGAAAAATTTCGTAAACTAACTTTTGACTGTATACACAACATGAGTCATCCCGGAATCAGAACATCGACGAAGTTAATATCGGAAATATATTTTTGGCCTAATATGAGTCGAGATGTGGGGAACTGGGCCAAATCATGTATACAATGTCAACGTGCCAAAGTACAGAGACACGTTATATCGGACTTAGGTCGTTTTTCCCCTTGAGAACGTTTCGGACATATACATGTCGACATTGTAGGGCCACTTCCTACAACTACAGACGACTATAAGTACCTGCTGACCATTATAGATAGATGTACGGGATGGCCAGAGGCATTCCCTATGAAGGACATCTCTGCTGACTCGGTCGCGAAAGTCATATTAGAAGGATAGATTGCTCGATACGGTTGCCCTTCGAAGCTCACCAGCGACCAGGGAAAACAATTCAGTAATCTCTTTCATAAATTAACAAAATTATTGGGTATCGATAAAATCCGCACAACCCGTATCACCCACAAAGTAATGGCATGGTGGAGCGATGGCATCGCTCCTTAAAACTACACTAAGGGCCCGCCTCAACCATAAATCATAGATTGAGGAGCTCCCTATTATTCTCTTAGGGTTGAGAGCGGTACCACGGAGCGATACGAACGTAAGTGCGGCAGAGTTGACCTTCGGGAAAACATTACGCTTACCCGGAGACTTCTACGATACTGACAGAAATGTAAATTATGACTCATACGAATACGTACAAAAACTGAGACAATTGATTGACAGACTAAAACCTAGACCAGCAGCTAGAAATTCTAAACATATTTTGTGTACGCCGATCTTAAAACATGTAACAAAGTGTTTGTACGCAACGACACAGTATGTAAGACTTTACAACCTCCTACGACGGACCTTTTAACGTTATTAAAAGGTCAGATAAAATATTTACATTACAACTGCCCGACAGGGAAGCAAAATTCCCTATAGGTAGGTTAAAACCAGCTTACGTACTGAACGAAACTGACGTTACCGACGAGACGTCACCACAAAAAGTACACTTCACGCTGCCTGAATTCCCTAGTCCTACGTACTACCACGAAACACCGAAGATTTCGCGTAGTGGTAGAATAATAAGGCGACCGGTACGTTTTGCAATATAAAGGAATTATAAAGTGTTCAGTGTACTAACATATTTATTTTGCCAGCTGACTAAGCGACAAAATAATCACAATTGCATACAACGGTCAATAACACGCCACGACGCGTGCACCGGAACAAGTAACTTGATACGATTCTTAGCATAGCCCCGTTAAGAGGAGCTCGAAACATTTTTTTTTATAAACATTTTTGTATCTTATCATGAGATAATATCTTAATATAATTGTAATATTTATCACTTTCGCATTTAACTATTTGTGTCAATTTAGCCCTAAGTAGAAACTAGGAAGTTAATAATTTGTAATTTCAAACATCACAATACGAAATATGAACTTGAATATAATATAAAATATTGCCATTTTGAACATTCATTTTGTTAGCTACCAAAGCGACAAATGAATATTTCAAAACAATGAACTTCACATTTTGCCTAAAGCGAAACAAATGTTTGGCAAGTACATAGGTGTAATACGAGAAGACCAACATCGGTCAAACGCAGTGCTTACCCGACAATGACCTCATCAGTATGCACTCACACTTGAGCACGCGATACCGGGCCAAACTAAAGTAATATTATTGTATCATATTTTAAACTACTTATAAGATTTTGTGAAAATAGTTTAATATATTATTATTAATGTTAGTATTAAATTATAATATGTAAAACGCAACATATGATGTTTGTAAAACTACTTAAATTACGTCACCAAAAGGATAAGCGCGGCACGACATCTGCAAGTTGAGCATACTACTGATATTATAGAAATGCATTACATTTTTAAACGATATATAAATACAATTATATAAAGGATACTAACCATCAATCTCACACCATTGGCGAAGTATTACTTATAACGATCACTTCTTGCAGATGTCGAGTACACGCTTTTCGACAGTACCGAAATGCGCAATAACCAACTAGGAAAATAATCAACAGCGACATTAACACAATGACAGCGTCTACTTTAGCAATATGTATATCAGCAGTATTATTATTTTCAAGCATAATTTCGGCCTTAGCTTCAGGCTTACTTTGGTTGCTCCCAGCCATGTTAAACACAAGAATACTGAATGAAGCAGCTAACATCACCTTTTATAGCAAACAAACTATGTCACATAAGTAATCTTTAACCCCACATGCAATAGCAGATTACTCATTTGTTTGTCACCAAGAAGTAGAACGCTGATCAGGTAGTTTTACTTGCATGTCGCATTTAGTTAATTTTTGTCATATTGATTAAATAGTAAATGTAAGCATTACCCCAGAAGTATAAAGTAGACCGGTTATTAACACGTAGTATTAATCATCGAACTCACGCAATTGTTGAAAAGCATAAGTGTATAAACATCAATGTATTAGGTAAGATTAGTTTATTTTAAAAAAGGGGGGGGGGCTGGTGTAGCGGTTGCACCACATACACAGGCGATGCGTCAGCGATCGCGCGACGGTCTCAGGCTGCACACGGCACTTTCCCAGAACGCGGCCCGGGAACAAATTCATTACCTTATATGGTAAGAAACGCCGGCCGATGTTCTGAAGGAAGTTATGACGTGATCGGCAGCCAATAGAAAAGCCCTCGCTCCCACCTATATGCGACACAGCGCCGGTGGCGATCCGGCCCGGCCAGAGTCAGTCGAGTCGCGTCTAGTCCTGGTACCTCTCGCAGGCAGACTCTCGTATAAGGTCGTCAGCCAGCTAATGCTCACCAGTAGTACCTAGTATCTAATTAAGTGGTATAAATGTGAAATCAATAAAACCAAAATTAGAGTCAGTTATGTTATTTCATTTTGAAGTAAATGAACACGCCAACCGTTCTCACAGTATTCAAGAGTTGTAACTGAGAATAAAATATATTTTGTAATCAATAAAAGATTTAATTAACAAATGACTTTTCCTTACATTATCATATTAATATCCACAAAATTTAAGTAATCACCTAATCTTTTCTCAAGTTAAACAATTTTAATATTAAATAGTTCAACTTAGATTAGTTTAAGTTATCACTTCTGTCGGGCATCCCGAAGCGCACACGTTTTTTACCAAACATCAACGAGTGGCATATATTTTGACAGTTCTTTTTAAAACACTTTAAGTTTTTTAAGCAATTTTTCGAATTACGTGAATAATTTCGGAAATAATCGCTCCAAAATTGTGTCCCCTTTTATTGTCTAAACCGTACGTCCAAAAAATTTTAAAATGAAAAACGACAATAACGCTTAATAAATATTTTCTACGAAAATTATTTTGAACATAACGAATATACTGCTTTTGAGTTATTGCCGAAAAACTGCGCTTCTCAATAGAAGGAGGTAAGTGCCATGAAGATAGGCTCTCTTGCAGATGCACTTTAATTTACACTAGTCCTTCACATTAACAGACAGCGGAATTCAATATTTGATTTTTCGTATCAGCAGGTCTACCAAAAAGCCTTACTATTTCTAAAAATCATTTAAAATTAATGACAATTATGGACAGGTAATCCTAACGGTCACAAAAAGAGAATTAACAATTGTAGATATCAATAAAAATGTAAAAAAACAAACAAAAACCATTACACTATGAGTATCAAATTGAAGGAACACTTTTAATCACGCAGTAACTTTAATCCTGCCACGTTCATTAAAAAATGTACCCGCCAGTTCCAGTTTGCGCAGGACCTCACCCTTCCGACACGTCATCTCAGATGTCGAGGCGTTTAAGCCGCGATCGTCAAGTGACACTTTTGAGTTTTATTAATACACTCCCGTAAATCGTACTTGTTGTATTAGCAGATCAGTTCAGCACCGGCCCGCGTTTTCACTTTATTTTCATTCGCCTGCGCTTGAGCGATACACTTTCAATCAATCGGTAATCGAGTCCGTACAACGTCTGCCGGCATATGGTATCATTTTAAAGAGGGGAAATGGGGTAAATAACTTCTGTAAAACATTTTGTAAGCCGTTCTGCAGAACACTTTTTAATCTTAGAAGCCTCGTCTGATTATGATGACAATTTTATTATCTGTTTAGTCAGCAAGTCAGCAAGTAAATGAGTAACCCTCCATTGTGCATATACAGATTAACTAACATAACTTGTTTTTACTTTTCAATTCCTTTTTTTGGCAAGGTGTTCACTTTTTTTCATTTCGAATATTTTTTGTATTGTTAATATGTATATTTATAAGCCATTGTAAATTAAATAAAGTAATATTAATCCTTAAAAAATATTGAAGGATTTTTTTGTCAAATGTATTTGCCAAAATTTATAACTAAAATTATATATATATATATATATATATATATATATATATATATATATATATATATATATATATATATATGGGGTGTCTCAAAGGGTGTTGACCTGAACAAATCCTGTCCTACTTTGCGCAAGAGCACATGGGCTCGCAAATCCAGAGTCCATAAGCCAGTGTCTGTCCCAGTCACTACTCATTCCAGCGATGTTAGTATTCTTTTACCCTATTTTCCCTTCCCCAAAACCTCACATATCCTCTCGATCTCCTATCCTTCCTACTCCCTATCCCTCCTACTCCCTCCGACATTCACAAAATTTAATGTTCACGGAAATAAAATTATTATTACCCCAGGAAGGTACTGGCATTGCCAGAGAATCCCTCCCCTGAATTTTCCCATGCATCCCATCTTATCTGAGGGACAAATTTCTGTACCGGGAATTGGAAGCTCTACGCTCGATTGCGGCGACGAGGTTCGCCACCCATCTCATCTAGTTTCCTAGAGGGAAAAAACACAGGCTAGAGAAGTCCCCTTCGATATTCTGAATATGAGTGAAGGTATGGATGATAAAATTAATGATATATGTGAACTGATGAAAGACATGCAGCTGGATATTCTATGCGTGAATAAGACTAAAAGTAAAGGTTGTGCTGGGGTCATCAAACATGGATCCTATGAGACCTATTTATGTGATATTGACCAAGGCCGACGAGGATGCCAGGGTGTTCGTTTCATCTTAGCAAAAAAATTATGTGAATGTGTGAACAGTTACGAATGTGTAAATCCACGGCTTCTGTGGTTCTGAGTTAAATTTGGACTGACACGGATTTTTATTTTAAGCGTACACGCCCCAGATATATCGAAACCGCTCGAGGAGCGGGAGAAGTTTTAGGCTGATGTGAGGGACATATTAGTGAAATGTAACAAAAACGAAAGCACCGTAATGTCAGAAGATTTTAATGATTAAATGTCTATACCGCGGGATGGATATGAAAAAATGTTAGGTAAACTTGAATATGAAAAAGTGAATGAGGATGGTGATTGCCTTCTCCTACTGTGTCAAGAGTTTAATTGGTGTGTGACAAACACTATGTTTGACCACAGAAGGATAAATTCATATACTTAGCGGTTATCGGAGAGGAAAAGCCAAAAGCATGATAGACTTTTAAATGTGGACGATCAATTGAGAAGCAAAGTTGTAGACACAAGAGTGCATCGTGGCAAAAAATGTTGGCACAGACTTCTTAGTGGTCCGTCGAATTAAGGATTTATGCCTGCGTTGGTGACACCATACCAAAATGGTCACTATAGAGTTAAAACGAATATAAGTTGATAAACTTCAAGATAGGGAATATAGAAGATGAGTATCCCGATTTAAAGATAATTTTGGTAAAATCAAACAGTATGAACTTGTAAATTGTGGTAGTTAACGGAATTTGTATGAGTATATGAAGCAAAAAAAGTATGTAGAGTAAATACGAGATGAAATCTCAGTAAGAAGGTTAATTAATAGTGGCATTTTGAAGCAAGGAGGAAAGTAGTCAGTGAAAAGAAGATAGTATTGCTGTATTTACTATCAGCGAAGGGCAACCACAGAGTGCAAAGAAAGGACGACTTGAATGATAAGCTATGTGTATAAAGATGCAAAAATGCGAGCTAAAGAATGCGCGAAAAAAAAAAAGAATTAATTATAATAACGCTATGACAGGAGATTCTCCGATAATTTCCTGGCAAATCAAAAATATTTCTGAAATGCTATGAAAAAGACCCGGAATAATTCCGAGACATCGTATATGAATAATATTAGAGACGATAATGGATATTTACTGAATGAGGAAAATCATGTGAAAGAGCGCTATAAGAATTACATCGAAAGCATTATTGTATGTGAGGACACAGTTGCATATGACAATAATACTGCAATTTAATACATGATTGATGATCAAAATGAAAGTGAAATTACTATGGACGATATTATGAAATTTGGAAAAGCTGCCGGGCATTATAGGGTTTCGTCAGAGATGCTGAGGGGCGGTGGGGGTGTAGTAGCGAGCCTGCAGTATTAGCTCTTCAATGAAAGCTCGAAAAGCCGTAGGGAACCTATTAATTGGTACAAAGTCGTCATTGTAGCTCTACAGGTTTGTACAAATTACCGTCTTATAAACTTTCATAGCGTCGTTAGTAAACTCTATACGAAAATCATTATTCAAAAAGTTGTGAATGAGACTGAATACAAGATCTGAGATGTTCAATCGGGATTTAGAAAAGGGATGGGATGTACGAACTAAGGTTTTCTTTCTGCAAAACATTATGACAAGTTTTTAGCTAACAGCTAAAGAGTTTTCTGTAGTTTCGTAAATCTGCAAAAGTTTATGATAGAGTGAAAATCCCTTAAGATAAATTGCAATCCCTATATATGGACTCCAATGCTTGCGTCAAAAAAAAATAGTACACTGACTGGTTTTACATCCTCAGGGATATCAAACAGGGATGCGCAGCTTCACCCTGGCTATTCAATCTCTTCATGGATGGCTATCTGTATGATTTGAAAGAGTGCGAGTATAGAGTACAAATGGATGAGCTACCTGTCTAATGCTACTGTACGCCGACGACCAAGTAATCGTTGCGGCATGCGTGCTGCAGAAGATCGTAATTAAAATTAATGATTCTGTTTAAAATTGGGGGTATGAAAATAATGAAAGTAAATGTCAATAAGACTAAGGTGATGGTGTTTGAAAGAGGCGAACCATGATTAAATGCAATATAATTAATAAGAAATAATTGTTTGTAAATTTCCTTATTGCCACTTTCCAAACGGCTGGATAAATTTCAACAATAAAAGAATCGTTAGATTCATTTCAAAAACCCAAATGTCTTTAGATAGGTATTTAAAAAAAAAACAAAATTGCGGATTTGTGGCGCCAAATTGTAAGTAGTTCAATTTTTTTTTATTAAACCCATAGATTATGGTATTAAAATAAAAGAAATTAAAAGAAGATTACAAAAAATGCATACGCCATGCATTTATTTAATCAGGAATAATTACATACATTTTAATTCAATAGTTCGAATAAATTTTTAATTAATGTATTCAAATGGTTGTACAAACTTCGGTTGTACAGAAATGTGTCGGACGGAACACTGAAAATACTAAAATAAAGTAAATAATAAAAAAATAAAATAAACCCGACTAATCAACAGATAAGCAAAGTACTAAAAAGGCGAAGAAAAAAACAAGGTGAAGAAAAAAAATTACTAAAACCTAATGAACTCTACTTTGGCTTAATAGACTGTATTATGAGCTGATAGCTTAAGTTAAGTAATTTATAGATTTTTTTAATTTTCTTATGATTTATAATTTGCAAATGGGTCCCGTCAGCTACCAAACATAATGTAAATTATTTAACTTAGGCTTTCAACTCCATAATGTAGTCTGTTAAGCCAAAGTCTAGTTTATTAGGTTTTAGTAGTTTGTTTTCTCAATCTTGTTTTGGTCTTTTTAGTGCGTTGCTTATCTGTTGATTATTAGCAGTCAGATTTTTATTTATTATTTTTATGGATCAATGGTTAACATCTAATAATTTTTAAATTATTGTTCTGTGGTGTAATTACTCTATGATTTCAGTGGATGGTAATATTTAGCTGCAAGTATGTTAGTGCCATAGATTAAAATAATCATCATAGAGAAAATGAATATTTGTAGGGTATAGAAGGGTTTAAGAGGAATAGTGAGCTAAATGTTTGTTTTCGTTGTGTAGATTAAAATATTTAAATTGTATTCGGTATTTGAAGTAGTTCATATGTATTTTAGGAGAAAACTACTGTACTGAGGTATTTTAATTATATCTGTTCTATTACCAGTAATTCCTTCTTCTGTAAACGCCAGGGTTTATTGTGAGCTTTCGTGGAGAAAAACATGGGGACTGTCCTCACGCAAGATGGGATTGTAGCCATTTATTTTGAATATACGCTTTTCACACTGTAAACATTAGATTGAATACAATAGTCAAAAGTTTGTGCTAACTTAACATCCCGTAATTTTTTTTTATTTTTAAATAGTAAAAAATTGTCTTTTTGGGGTAATTCCAGGAACCATTAGAGGAAGTGGTAACGCTCATTAAAACATATCAGGTGTATCATGTCACAAGTATCGGAGGATGTAGGTGTAGAAATACAAATGCCTAACAATGATGGTGATTGTTCACAACCTTTATCTCAAGAAGGTAAGTATAATGTTGGCAGTATAACTTGCTTAATAAACGACTCAGAGTACTATTCTATTTGTAAGATGTGGTTTTCTTATGTGTACATAAGATTTGATTTAGTTTGTTAGCTATCTGACTCAAAACTAACGACAAGACACATCTATGCATTAATTTAAGGGCATTTTACGTTTTTATGTAGATTAATTATAATAACATTAAAAGTTAGTGTAAGGGCTAGCAAGAACTTGTGATTTTTTTCTCTGTTACAAAGTTGTCATAATGTTTTTTAAAAATTCTTATTTGTTATGCGCTTTGAAGAAACTATTTTAAAGCTACTATTTTAAATTTAATATTGTTATTAAATTGTGGTAGAGCAATAACTATTGCCAAATAAAGAAGGGCTGGCTTCACTATTTAAATACCACACTTACAGAATACAGATGCAAAGCAACAGCCTTCTCTGTTACGTTTCGTTTATTTCAGATGGACTTTCCACTCCTACCCCCTCCCGCCATCGGCCTGATTTACACTCAATTAGATATCCTATTCCCTCCCTAGAGGTCAGCTACACACTGATGACTCATCTGGAGGTTGTGTCTATGGGTACTGGTGACCATGTACTCACTTATGGCTTGCCTGGATGTTTGCCCCTAAAATATTTTAGAAAAAACTTGCAATCTCAAAAAAAATAATACAGGGTTCATTCTCTTTGGAGTCATAGGCTTTATAAGGGATAAAGTATTGCAATACATATGATAAAATTTAATAAAACAATTTTGTAACTGTCATGCATTAAGGTGTACGTTTAGCTCCACATTGAAGTTTAGGCTCTTTTTATGTGAAATATTTTAAGCATTAATACAGTCTGCCAATTGCCAAATGAGATGTGTACTTGACTGTAGTTACCTACTTATCAATAGAATATATTTATGTTATGTTATTACTTTCCTTTAATCATAATTTTATGTCAAAAATTAATGAACTCAAAAATGAGTGTAATTACAATGAATGAGACTATCAATGTTTTCACAGAAAATGCTGACACAATATCATGTATAAAAGCAAAATTCCTTAACTCTTAAATACTAATTACACATAACTACAATATTCCTCATACCTCACAACGAAATACTCATGTGAAGTCCACAACATCATTGATCACCTACTCCATTTTTGCTTCAGTAGCACTGACATTAAGATGAAAAAATCAGAACTTCTAAATGATGAAGATGAGCCCCATCCAGACCTACATATACATGCGGGCTGCAATGCAAGTTTGACACCAAAAACCTGTCAACCTATGCTTTTGGCAAGCTGATTATATAGCGACTAAAAGTTATTTCTTGAAAAAGACCCGGATCGAAATCTATAAATTAAATATTGTTAATGAAATATTAAACTGGTTCTACAAAGAGATTAATGAGAGCATTGTACATTTTGTACCATGTACCAAGAAAATAACTGACTTTCTTAAGTTAAAAAAAAAATAATAAAAAGTACATGCTAATTAGATGTTAAAAGAGAGCTAGGCTAGATGGTGTACTAAATCTTTACCTCTAGAAATGTGCAGTGGGATTTTGTGAGCCAAGTACTCATTCTCAGTTTGGTATTTTCTTTTTGGTGTGGAAATTGTCATACTTAAGCTCATTTCATAATTCTAGAAAAAAATCTGACATGAGCAATTATTGGCCAATTTGCATATAATCTGCTATAACAAAACTATTTAAAAAACTGATACTACCACAAATAATATCTGCTTTCCACAACATTATTTCAACCAAACAACATGGTTTTTTTCGGTGATAGATCCACTGTGGATTAGCCACAGATCAAATGGAATTTCTATCCATATATTAATTACTGTATGCCATGAACAATGGTATAAATATATGTGAATTATACACTGATTTCAGTAAAGCATTTGATAATGGTAGATTATAAAATATTTACTGATAAACTGAGCTGGTACACTAAGAGGTAAGGCATAGGACTGATTTCACTCCTAACTAACTGATAGATTTTGGCAAGTAAGAGTGAATGGTTATATATAAAAAAAGATATGAAGGAAAATTCTGTGTTCCACAGGGTTCTCACCTGTGTTTGCTTCTTTTTAACATTGCATCAATGACCGTACAGAACTCTAAATCTGAATACTTACTATATGCTTATAACATAAAAAATTCCAAAAAAATAATAAATTTTGTTGGCTGAAACTCTCCAATATGACGTCATTATATGTAGTGTGCCAAAAATAAACCTTACTTAAATGTTAACAAATGCATAGTCATATTGTTCTCTGTTTGTCAATAATAACCGATGAACTATCATATAAATGGATAAGAGCTCTTGCTAGTCACTTTTCTAAAAGACCTAGGTACTTCACTGACAATAAACTGAATGTTAAACTCACATGTCATGTAAACAAAAAAGTGTCTCAGGCATATAACATTCTTGGATATATCTTCAGAGCTGGCATGGATTTTAGCAATGTTAACATGCTGACTCGGTTATGTAACTCCTTGTGAGATCAATGTTAGTATATTTTTCATAACTAATGCTCCTATAATATTTAATAATATTCTATTTCAGCAACAATTGAAAATATGACACAAAACACTGATGGGAATATAGTATTGTGCTCATTATCTTTTTACAGGACGAGAGACAAGTTCCGAAGATGTATCATCTAGCTCAACATCAGCTCCAACCACCGAAGGGCAGGCGTCAAGGCAATCTAATTTGCAAAGGATTCAACTAAGAAAACAACAAGTTTACAATTGGCCACAAAGCAAAAAATTGCTCAAACTAGCCGTATATTCAGCATGTCAGGTATTTATTTAAAATAATGGGTTGTTCATACTAAATTGTTTAATTTGGTCACTGTCCATTGAAACTAAAACTGAAAAAAGTATACATAGGTACAATATTGTACAACCCATAAAATGATGCATGGAAAGGTAGAAGTCTAATATACAAAATATTGTGTGTATCTCCATAAACATGAATGATGAGTTATTTATTGCGCTTTTAAACCGGTGGTATGGATATCAATTACTTTTGTTTACTTCTCAGCTTAGATGCGTTCAATCAACTCTTATGCAGTTTCTATCACATTTTTTTTTAATTATTCGCAGGATCAATGTATCATCCCCTCGACACACTTCCTCTATGCCTCTACTTTGTCCCGCAAATTGAACTACATTTAACTATTTAAATTTACAATTAGAACTAACATTCACGCAGCCAGCATGTAGGTCGAACAATTCCGATGCCGCCTATTACAGTATTCTCATTATTTATGGTTAACTAGAAAAAATATATGTTATTGATTTTACTTATTTGTAATTATATTTTAATAAAATAGTCTCTAGAAATAATTTAAATCTTTTTTTTACTTTCATCATTAGCAGATATTACTGGAATTTTTTTGTTTTCATACTGCACCTTAATACATTTTATTAATTTTTATTATAGATGCAAGATTGTAATTGCAATGGCTGGAAAACTATGGCTACGCCAGCGAAAGGCAATACTCGTTCTGAAAATCAACCATTAGCTGGATTCAATGACCCTTGTAGGAACTGCAAACACATACTAGGTATGAATCAAAAGTACAGGAAGTTTTGAAACATTATAAATAATTAGAAAACTAACAATTACCATATTTCATGACATCCGTGGGAAGTACTTATAATCATACTGGTCTTTTGTTAATGTTCTTGAAAGTTTTAAGAGTAATAAATGTTGTTTACTAAGAGGTATATTAAAAATCTATTGCCAAATAGGCAAGAAATGAAAGTGCAATCGAAATTGAAGTTTTCAGTAGAAGGAATCTATAATGAAGCGAAAAAGGTATATGCTTTGATTAAGAGAACAAAGGACAGTAGTTAAACAGTTATTGGATGGGTAATAAAATGGGATAAATAGTAAATCGGAAGAAGAAATCTCTGTCTGAAAAGTAAATTCAAAAGTTTAAGTCAGTCCACAAAGTTTTAAAAGTGAAAGCAGAGGAATGTGTGAAGAGGAAAAGAATGAGACGAAAGGTAGCTATGGCAAGAGATTTCTGGACAATCAAACACTCCCCTATTATGAATTAATCCCGAGAAAATGTATGGACGTGATTAGAAAATTATTTTTCTAATTTATGGTTTATAAGATGAAAAAAAAATGTGAGAGAAAAAATGTGGGAGCCACGAAAAAAAAGCTGTGTGACATTTATGAACCTAATGCAGTGTCAGTAAGAGTAGGACAAAATTGGTTGAAGTGTTTTTAGTCCGGTAATTTTAATGTCAAAAATGAACTTCGCTCTGGTCGACCGACCTATTACAGATAAAGTCGAGGCCATTTTTGAAAAAGTAGAGCACGATCGGGATAATGTTTTTATGACATTGCTGAAAAGTTGGCGATTAATGAGAAAACAGTTTTTCCTCATTTGAAAAAGCTGGATATACAATAAAGCTCAATAATGGGCTCCCACATGAGCTCACTGAAAGAAATCTAATGAATCACGTACTCATTTGTGATCCTCTATTAAAATGTAAAGAAAGACAAGCGAGCTACACAGAGTAGTCTGTGGAGCTATGGGTTTCACTGTAGTGTGAAACCCAGATTAACTTGCAATAAGTTGATGCTATGTGTATGGTGGGATTGGAAGGGTATTCATTATAAGCTTTTACTGTCGGGCAAAACCATCAATTCAGGTTTCTATTGCCAGCAGCTGATGAAACTCAAGCAAGAAGTAGAGAAAAGCGGCGGGAATTGATCTCGCTTATTAAACATAATTTTGAATAACAATATTTATGTATGCAGCAATATTTATTTTGTCATGTACTAATACATAATACCATTTGTACAAAAGAAGAAATTATCTTTGTTCAAACCTTGCTGTCTAAAATAGTACAAAAATGGTTTTGCCAAAATGCTAAATAAAAATGTGCTAACTTTCATCATATCCAATTTTTTCAAAAATGAGCCAATTCACTCTTACACTGTAATAATGTTCAATTATATCTCTAACTTGTCAAGCATTGTATCTAAAGAACCATACATTTTTAGGATATTAAAAGTGCACCTTTTGCAAATTTAGAAAATTTAGCAGTAAGTTGCAGTAAATTTTATTTTAAAAAGAATAGAAATTACTTTCTGTTTACTTAAACTTGTGCTTTAAATACATTATTTATCCTTGTCCTTTTAATTTGTATTATTTTCATTTTTATATTGTATATATAAAAAACCTTTTTGCAGAAAAACATATAAATCATCTCCAGTCCTGTACTGCAGTTGAAATCAACCGCTTGCTTGGAGCAGTTGTGGATGTAGAGAACATATTTATGTCTATGCATCGTGAAGACGATCATGACACAAAACGGGTTTATTGCTATTTATTTAAGGTAAATCACTAAGTTATTAACAAAACATACTCACCTAATAATTTCAAAACCAATTGTGATCCATATGAATATGGTTGAAAGGTCATTATAAAGAAGTAAATATTGGCTATAGCATAACATGGCCTTGCAACAATTGTTAAAATTGGATTAACAACTGCATTATTGCAATATTAAACACACATGTTTGTTTTGTGGCATAAGCCAATTCTATGCTTAAAATCTATGTGTCTTCAATTTTTCATAATTATGTTTAATATAAAAGTCTGATTGAGCTACATATCAATATTCACAATAATTTATAATAAATTGCAAACTCTTAATCTGAGTATCATAACAATTGACATTTTATATATTTAAATGTAAATATTTATATAACTGCTCAGGAGTGCGTACTCTATCATTCAAATTTATTATAGGTATTCTCTTTTCATTATGTTTAAGCTTACATGGAATAATTTTCACTTCAGTATATAGTTACTATGGTATATATATTTAATCTGTGTAGGTTTTCTTTCAGTTCAATGTAATGAATCGGACTGAAATCATGAGATTTTGGGGGTCAGGTAGTAACAAGATGTTCAATTACATTGGAAATATATTTCCTTGTTTACTATCAGAACTGTATTCCTTCACATGTTTTTATATAATTCATTTGTAAAAGATTTTAAAATTTCCACCACTGAATCTACTTGCAACTCTAATTATTTCTTCAATCATTCTGATATTTGGCACATAACTGTGCACTCGCGAGCACACCATACAGACTAGTAGCCTTTAGCTGCCTTCATATATTGTTAAAAAATCAAATATTTACATTAGGTAAATATTTGATTTTTTAACAATAATTAATAAAAACCAAAAATTAAAATTTATAAAAAAAAGAAAAATTAATAGCAAAAACAAATTATTTTATAGAACGCCCTCTGCTTATAGTTAAGCGTCTCTAGAATTTTATAGGTGGTATGATATAATTGATTGCGGTAAGGAGGCACTGTTAAATGACTAGGCAATGGGTTGAAGCTTCTTTTCTTGTAGATGTATGTCATAACATTTACGACATACATTCGCATAAATTCTTTTTTTATGCATGATAATCTATCTCAGCACACAGACACAATTTTCGGTGGTAACTATTTTCAGTAACCAAAAACTTAAATTGTTTGTAGTCCGATCGCTTAGCGTTTAATAATTAATAGGTATATACGTCATTACTCATCATAGCAGCTCACAACGCTGGTGTTCTTGTAGAACATCATAATTTTGATAATTTTATTTATTTACAATTGCCTCATTGGTGCAATTGCTAGTAACCCTACTTGCTGCGCTGGAGGTATAAGTTTGATTCCCTCACAAGACAGGCATTTATTTGTTTAATTAAAAAGTAATATTTATCTTGAGTCTGGGTGTTTCTATGTATTATAAATATATCCAAAAAAAAAATGTATATGTATCATATCAATTATCTGGTACCCATAGTACAAGCTTCGTTGCTTAATTTGGGACCAGATGGTGATGTAGTTATGTCCAAAGATATTACTATATTAATATATATTTTCATCTCTCGGCTTTAATTCGTATGGAAACCAATTACCTTGTTTATGAATCATTCCTAACAATTTTAAACGATGCGAGACTACTTGCTGAGTGACTTGTAAAGTAAGTGCAAGTTCCTTTTGTGTTTGAGATTATAAATCCAATAAATCCTCCAATTCTACATCCTCATAAATTTTTGGCCTTCCACTGCGATCTTTGTCTTCTACGTCAAAATAACTGTTTTTAAACTTTTGAAACCACTCATGTCATATTCTCTCAGCACTCATATTCACTCAATGCAGCTCCATTATATACTTCTACGAGCAATTGATGTGCCTCAGTTGCAATTTTTTTTTTAATCAAAAAAGTAAATTAAAAGTTCCTGCAAATGACGCTTATTTGGTTCAAAAGTCATTTTTAGATAAAAAAAAAATATATATATATATATATATAATGCCAATATGAAGTTAATAATATAATAGGGTTGTGTTGTTCTTGGATGAGCAACCTAATTTTCCAACCGGTTATCATCTGCAAATTCTAACATAAGCCTTGTGCCATGCCATCTCTCTCTAAATGGTGGAAACTTATTTGTACTTCTAATAGTTTTTTCTAAATGTTTAGCAATATCTGAAGTGCGGATGCCTACCTTGGTTCAAATTCCTATGATCGCCATTATAACTGCATAAAAAGTAGCAATATTAAATGTATAAACAATGGAAGCTCAATGTGTCATTCCAAAAATTGTGATTTAGATATTAATTACATTGTCTTTTATTTTATGGTGATAAATGTTTAGGCAAAAATTAGACAATATAAATCAAACAATAATGTTATGACATTTTTAATTACCTTAAAAATTGTCATTCATTGTCATTTTAAAATTAGTATTTTTGAATAATAAAAATACTAATTTTAGATTAGTCATTTCAATAAATAAGTTATGTAAATAAAGTAGTCTATATCTACAAATTTACAATAAAAAGTCAGGTATTTTCACATTACCATGTGCCATCACCTCGATAATGTGAAGACATTTGTGAACAAATAATTTCACATTAGAATATGGCTATAGTTTATTGAAATCAATGAGTTATTATTACCAGAAGTTTATTTGTTTTTATTAATATTTATTGTTTATTTTGTTACACACTAAACATAATTCCTTTCATTTTTCTATTAATTAAGAAATTATATTAAGTTTTCACTTAAGTTTTAAGCAATAACTAAACAAATTTTATATGCCTCAGGAAAAAGGTTTTGTTTCCCTGTGTCTTTGTTTACATGTTTCTTCTCACTGAATAGACAATATAAATACCATACAGGTGTATGGTTAGCAACTCGGATGTCTTTGTCACTTAAGAGACACTAGCACTGTAGCTGTAGGTAATTATCCCATATGTGCACTGAGTGCAACAATAGGCCCCTTAATACAATATTATCACTGCTGAACTAGTTTAAAAACATAGTTGTATGTTTATGATTTCAGTTTTTTCCTAATTATAAAGTCCAAAAATACAACATAAGATCTAAATTGTAATTTAATGCTTATGATTGAATAGATTTATATAAGTTAATATTTTTGATAAATAATGCAGACCTCTAACTTTCAGTATAGTTAAAATGTATTTGCAGTTACTGAGAAAATGCATCCTAATGAGGACACATCCACAAATCGAAGGGCCGCTAGGTCAACCGCCCTTCGAAAGACCGTCCATAGCCAAAGCTATCACAAACTTTGTATTGTACAAGTTCCATTCGCTACCACAACGGGAGTGGCAGACTATGTATGACCTTGCTAAAATGTTTCTGCATTGTTTCAACCACTGGAATTTCGAAACCCCAAGTGTCAGGAAATTGGTGAGTTGATTTTGAAGTATCTTTTAAACTCTACTCAACATGGATGCCAGCACAATTATTTTCAGGGAGTGCGTATTAATAGTATATATTTTATTTAATTATATTTTCGGTGTATTTTCTTCCTAAATAGGCTAAATCAGAAAAGTGCAAGTGCACCCCCTTGCACCCCCTCCCGACGCCCATGCTACTCAAGTAATATAATGAAATGTTTTCTTTGATTTTCATCTTTTTTTCATATTTTTTGTATAATCTTTTACAATTAATAAAAAAATTGCTTATTAATTCTCTAATGCAGTGTATTTTTTTTATTTACAGCAAATTTCTAATCCCGAGGATATTTCTGCATACCAAATAAATTACACAAGGTACGGTTGCATGGTTTTATCTCTGCCATTTTTTAGTACATTTGTACAGGTAACAATAGGATATTTTTTTATTTCTGTATCATTTATTGTATCCTTAATTACACTTCAAAGAAATCAAAGTATTAACAAAAACTGAAATGTAGTCAGAGCCAACCATTGGAAAAAAAGCAAACCAGAACATTTTTAATGCGATCATTCAGATTTATTATTTAGATTTTTCCCCCTTCTTTATGACCCCTCCTCCCACTTGGTCGTCTTTGTTGAAGTTTTAACCCCCCTCCTATTTTTTGTATGACTTCTATTTTTTGTTGTAAATTTTAAATTTGTAAATCTTAATATATATATTTTAAAATGTACAATAGTCACAGAAAAAGTAGTAATGTGTTTAGAAATGTCAGGTTATAATTCAGAATCAGGTTCAGAAGATCATCAGATAAATCAAAATTACTTTACAATTAAAAATGTTATGTATACAATAAGACAGTTTTCAAACTGTCAGTTGCAAAAATTATTGTATGATTTTGCAAATAAGACAGTTTATCCTTGTCACTTTCATGTGCTATGTGAAAAAGTTCTAGTGTCTCCTTGCATGATCGTCTATGGTGTTTTAATTTTTTCGATCCCTTTATCCCTATTCAAACTTCTCTTAATTAATGGATGACCAATGACATGAAGTATGTAATTTTTAATTTTGATTGATACGCTTGTTATTATTGTTGTTAATACCGGTCAACTTGAACAAGTCGCTGACGCATTCGACGTGCCAGACCTTTGCCAGGTCGGTACATGTGGAAGCTTTATTGTGACCAAACAATGCTTAGTCGCTTTTACAACATTAACGGAAGTAATATATTTTTTTAAACTGAAATAAAATAGGAAGGCAATATTGTAGATAAGGAAAAATCTAGATGTATTTAAAGTTTACATTATTCATTTCATTGAATATTTTTTGATTCATTTGTAATAAATGTAAAAACTGCCCAATATGTAGACTTTAAAGTACTTAAGGGCAAACAAGCTTGCGAGCTGCCAGAGGTAAGTGGTCATCGCCACTTTTGGACACTCCCAACCCCACAGGAGTCACCAGCTCTCTTGTAAAGAAATAGGACATGTAATGAAGAGGGGATTGTTTAGGAAGAGTGGGGGTTAGGTTAGTTCAGGTTCAAGTATTATGTAAGAAATTTTCAATTGTTCTAAACTTTTTGAGAAATTGTACATCTCCCCTCGATGCAATAATATTTCAAAACTTTTATGACGTTCTCAAAACACTCATTATTTCGATTAACAAAAATGAAAATAAATTCAGTTTAAACATAATAAAGCTGATATTATTAATGTGTTTTATAAATATTCTTTTAAAAACATTTTCATTACTTTTTTTTTTGCTAGCTTCAAAATATGCCTTCCCAGAGTAAAAAAAATGAATAAGCCTATATAGGCAATACTTGAACACCTTCAAGCCCATCAAGCCGTTTTAGTGAATATCAAAATATATGTTAATTCCATATTAAGCTTGAATCTGAAATTATATTAACATTCACAAATAAAATAAATCTGCTTTAAAACAGGTGGTTGGTCTTCTGTCATGTGCCAGCATTCTGTGATTCTCTACCTCACTATGAAACCTCCTTGGTATTTGGGCGAACTTTACTCCGAGCTGTTTTCAAATCTGTCTGTCGCCAACTTATGGATAAATGCCACATGGAGCGCGATCGTATGCCTCCAGAAAAGAGGGTATTGATTGATACTGATTTCATAATCAAATAATTATATTTTATGGTATAACTGCGTTACGAGTGTTATAATAAATCTTTGTTTCTTTTAGGTACTGGTTCTAACTCATTTCCCGCGTTTTCTTGGCTTACTTGAGGAAGAAATATTCAGTTCTAACTCACCGATTTGGGATCCAGATTACAAACAAGTTCCACCTAATCATTTACAGGCTATCCTAGATAATAAAGGTAATTGTAAAATCAAAAATAATTAGAATTATACTGAAAGTTTTAACAACATATTGATAACGTATTAAATATTGCATTTTAAATATTATAGAATGTAATAAGTCAAATTACTTGCATTTCTGAAATTGCTTTCAAAGTATTTTAAGTTTATATGTATTACTTAAAACTTATTTTTGCAAAATTTCTCTTAAGTACTTTTTTTGTTGATACACATAGTGTTGTGGCATCTCAAAGTAAATGTACATGTAATGTTAACACTAAATTGAAACATGTGTGAACAGGTTTTTTTTTTTTTAATGTCATTTTTGAGGGGCAAAGGAGCATGTGAGTCACTAGAGAGTCATAATCAGGGCGTTGCCAGCCTTTTTAGTAAGAATAGGATATCTGATGGAGGCAGAATGAGTTATAGGGGTTGGGGGTGGGAGTAATGGAGGATGTTTAAACCTGATTATATTGCTTTATAAAAGCCATGGATTATAAAATTTTAAGGGGTCTATCTATTACTTACATCAAACACATATACTACATGTGGTGTTTGAAAATTCTTAATATTTTTAATAGAGAAAATACTTTACGCCAATCTAATAGTCTTCGTTCAGGAACCATGTTTGTTACTCATAGCCATTCTACATAATTTTTAAAATCTTTTTGGTTTATTCAAAAACCATTTTCAATATATTTAGGGGATGAACTTGGGAAATAGACATGAGCTTATGTTAGTATTATATGTATTTATGTTGAATTTCTTGAATATATCATTTCTTGCTCTATGTGCAAGCTTTAGTCTTTAGTTTATCCAAGTTAAACTTTTGATTGATACGAAATGATTGAAAGGAAAATTACCAACTAACACATAGATACAGGCCCATTAACTTTTCATAGTGTCTATTCCCGAAAATCATAGATCATTTGGAAAATCAATGAGTACCTTATTAAAGATATATTATAAAATTATCCATCTAGTGGAATGATATTTTTATTTCATTCCTTAAATGTCTATTTTGTAGGATGGGTATAATGCAATATAAATTATGTAATATAAAATAAAGTATCATCTAAATAATAACTTTAACCTTTAACTAATTAAACATCAAAATGTTATAAAATTGCCAAAAGATTCACAAATTATTTGAATTTATTTTAACTCTAGTCGGTTATTAACCCTTTCACAATAGTTGGTGACAATCTGTTTTGTTTATTTTTATTGAAAATTTTACTTTCTCATTAAAAACCATTTAAATTTCCTTAAACGCAGGCCAATTTTATGATGATTATTTACTAGTGTGATAATACAGATTTGAAAATTTGAATAAGAATTTCATTATTTCTTATCTATTATTCGTCTTCCTTGAGTTTATTAACTATTTTGCTGGCTTTTCAATATCTATAAACATAAGTATGTGAATCAAAATGGCAATAAAACGTGTGTAGCAATTTTACTGTATCCTGGATTTTCCATCCATATGGTCAAATATTAAAGATTTCAGCATTGTTAATAAAACAAGAATTTATTTGTTGTTGGTCCATAAGTTGTTATTTAAGAATGCATAAATATTATACAACGTGTCCCAAAATTCAACGATAAGCGAGCACCGACGGGTGGACCTGCCCAGGACTACTCAAGAATAAAAAAGATGTATTTTTATCTTTTTTTTTTTACAAAAAAAAATAAATAAAATTGAAATTTTCTGAAAATGTACACCTCTTATAGTTTTAACTACCATCACCACAGTTTTCCAAATATTTTTGAGTTTTTTTTTTGTATTGGCAAACTAAGTAGTGCTGTTATGCGCTATAACTTCTAAATATTCCAGAATGCTTGTAGTTTTTAAACAACAAACCCTCAAAATAATTTTTCTTCCTCAAATTTTATAAAAATTTTACTAACATACTACTTTCACTCATCATGGTGCATAAAAAAAAAGTATGAACACAGGTATGGCAAGTCTTTTTAAAAATTGACGCAAATAACCAAGATTCTAAAATGGTAAAATACTCTAAGAAAACTAGTCACAAAAAAAATGCGAAGGTACTAAACAAAAACCTTTCATAAATTGTTGTTGCTAAATGTAATTATCTAATCACTTTGCATGCCCATAAAGGGTTTTTTGTTGCAAATTCTTGGAATTTTATTGCAGCAGGCGCACTGGGGACAGTAATTTTTCTACCTACTCTATTGCTATTCAACAACGAACATCTATCTGTTTAGCTTTCTCAATCATATGATCTCTATCTAGATCTTTCTAACGTATACTCTCTATCTTTTTCTAACCTTTAACAGCGCACAACGCCGCAATAGAATTCCAAGAATTTGCAAGAATTGCAATAAAATTACAAGCATTCTGGGATATTTAGAAGTTATAGTACATAATAGCACTACTTAGTTTGCCAATACAAAAAAAAACTCAAAAATATTTGGAAAACTGTTGTGATAGTAGTTAAAACTATAAGGGGTGTACATTTTCAGAAAATTTCAATTTTATTTATTTTTTTCGTAAAAAAAAAAGATAAAAATACATCTTTTTTATTCTTGAGTAGTTATGGGCAGGTCCACCCGTCGGTGCTCGCTTATCGTTGAATTTTGGGACATGTTGTATATGAAAAAAAAAGTGAATAAATGTTTTTTTATTGATTGTGTTTAATTTTTTTCATGCCTCCGTAAATAATCGGCACATAGTTCTTAATGAAAAGTGTTTTATTTGGCAACTATGTTTTGTTTTTATAATTTTTAATTAGTCTATAAATTGAGAAATTGTGAAACATGTTTTTTTAGAGACAATTGAATAAAAACGTCCCATTGGACGTTGTTATATACATTTACATACATGATTACAGCGCCCCGACGCGGTGAGTTCGAGCGCCTGACGACGTCGGGCGATAGCAAGGATGGCTTTACAACGATATCGTTACCTTCTGGTGTGATTTGATTTCTTTTTTTTTAACCATAAATGGCTGATGGTAGACATGATTCCTTTTTTAACAAATTTATAGTAATTATATAGATAATTGTCTGACCTCGTATAGAAAATGACATTGTGTGTGATAGATTGATGAAATCAGGTGAAATCTTGTATGCCACTTGAAATTAACATTAAGATTTCAAATTAATAATGGAGTCCATGACATCACTCTACTATGTATATAGACAATGGCAATTTAGATTTATAATTGAAACTGAATTCTTGCCTCAGATATTTGGTGAAGGTTATAAAAGGAATAAGAGAAACAAATGCACAATAAGAACGCTATTTTAGTCTGTTTTAGCCGCAGCTAGCAAACGATGCAATACAACATAGCCTGCAATATGTAGATAACAAAATGATTATAGCAATCTAGTTTTACTTCATGCGGTAGTTGTGGTGAAAATGGCTGCATAATTAATTGAACCAAAAGCGATTTGAATTAACGCTACAAGTTGTAGTACTTAAATTAATTATGGATGCAATGACAGTTGTGAGAATGAAGCTGCTCGTAGTGTTGGAAATTGTTGAGGAATTGTTGCTTAGTGCAAGGTCTAATGTAGCTGTTATGTCTTTAATGTTTTGACTGTTTATTAAATATTTGGCTTGCATCTATTTAAATAGTTTGTTATGCATCTAAAAGCCATGCAGTAGAGATAATAATTTCCCCATCATGGTCTAAGTTTTCTAGAGTCCATTGCATAACTGATGTAAATAATGGAGCTGAAATTTCGGAACATCGAAATTAAAATGTAAACCTGTAAAGAGATTTTGATTTTTCATCATGACTATTTTTTATTAGAATCTTCTGAGTCAGAGGTGAAATTATTGCAAGTGCTTTTTAAACGTTAAGATATATTGTTAAGAGAGTTAAGAGTTAAGATATATATTAGACTATCTATACATATAATAAAACTAACTGATCTATATCTGTATTTGGGAAATATGAAATATTTGTATCGGAGGTCTTTGTAAGTGCAATAAAAGCTAAAACAATCATTTTACGAATTTATATCTGTTTGTTGAAAGAAATTGAATACGGTTTCCACAGATGTATTTCTGAAAGTCTAACTTAAAAAATAAGTTGTGTTTCATCTTGATTCACCGCATAGTAGCTGATTAATATGCAAAACTCTTATAAAAGGTCAAGTGTCTAGATTCATTCCCCGGTACGTGTCTGTTCTATTAATAGAACTTGAACACTCAAAAGGTTAAAAAACAGGGGAAATTATAAGTATAGGAAATTATATTTGTTTTTTTAGTATTTAGTTTTTATGTTTGCTATGCTAGTCGGTTAATTATGTCCCAGGAGCCGGACCTCGCCAACTTAGGTCGTCGAATTGATACCTCTGAACACTGTATCTATAGTGGTACAGAGTTTCACTTCTGATATGCCAATATGTAGGCAGGATGCAAACTAATGCAGGGAACGCAGTGCAGGATTTGATGCACCATGCAGCTGCGCTGATAGACTATTTTCTGCAAATTTCGTATTCGTCTTTCAAAGAGTGATCAATCAGACGGTTCGATTTTAGACCAATCGAATCGAGACCGCCCGAATTGAAAATTTGTCCTCAGTCGGAAGCCGTACCGTCGAGATAGTTATACTATTTTTTGATATCGATTGCGGGCCGCGTTGTAATGGGCGCCGCTATTCTGCGGCCCTGAACTACTATCAGCGGTCGGCGGGCCTACCGTCATGAGAGCCTCTGATTTCTATGTCACGTGGTTAGCCCTTTGAAGGATTACCGAGTCTATCTACTGTATATGTTCATTATCTATTTCGGAAGTAAAACTCATGCGAACTCATATCTTTATTTACAAAATAAGCTTATAATTATGTACATTTCAAAATAAACTATATGAAAAACGATATATAAACTATGACTTCGAAACTCGGAATGTTTATATAACTATGTGGATCGTAATAAAATAATTTATATGTTAACGCCATATGCATGTTGGGGTCTGCAGGGAATTTTTCATCGCGAACAATATCTATACGGTTGTACATCACGTCATTCTTGCCTGTTATTACACCTTCAAACATTGAGACGAGAACAGCACCAAAAGCGATATAATGGTGGATACGGCATCATCAGTCAATCGATCATCAGTTGATTAAAAATGTAGGAATGCATCCTTTGTTCACACGGACGGAGCTGTAGGCTAATATAAGTTAGTTTCAAACATACTTAAAAATATCTCGCTATTTAAACTCATTTGCCAATGGTTTTAACCCCCGATGCAGAGGAGTTTTATAAGTTTGATGTGTGATCTGTATCTCTGTCTGTGGCTTCGTAGCTATCAAATGAACCGATTTCGATTTAGTATAGTTTGTTTGAAAGATGACTCAATGAGAGTTTCTTAGCTATGATTCAAGAAAATCTGTTCAACCGTTTGAAGATTATCAACCCTTTTCTAATTGATGAATGAATGTAAGCATCTTCCACTGGTCTGATTAAGCCGAAATTAGCTATTCTTTTATTTCAATGGCTTTGAACTAATGCTGCAGCATCACCAGGAATTTGCAGGATATCCAACTCTTCCACCAACTTACAGGTATTTTGTTTGAACTCATTAAAATGGTCTCAATAAAGAGATGTAGCTAGACGGGACTAGCTTCCACCAGTGAACATAGAATGAATTCCTTCATATTGTGTATCGAGTGATCAAGCTCTCAATCATGATCCCGATCGCTTTCCTTTCTCAATTCTGACCTGGATCCTGTTTTGATTTTCTTCGGAATCCGGTCTTGATCAAATAGATTCCGACTCTGGTCCCTCAATATACCAGATTAAATGAGCCATGGTAGTGTATGGTATAGAGGATGGACTACGAACATGGCGGGTAATTTAAACGCATAAAGCTAAATAAACGATTACTATTTGTAAGATAGATTAGGGTGTTGAATACAGTATGGTATGATTGTGTATTATGTTACAGACTACGAAAACAAAAAAAAAAATGGTAAAATGCTGTGATGGTTTATAATTAACTTTGATTCTGATAGTAGCTTCAAGTTGAATTTGCAAAATATTTTAAATACTAATATATTTTTCATAAATAAAGAACAACACTTGGTACAAAATTAAAGTGTCTAAATCCTGTTTTTCGAGCTTTGCTATTATGCTAAAGCCGATCTGTCATAAAGATTATTAAACAGCTTTCTTTGTTTGAGTTCACAATTAGCAAAACCCTGCAAATTTTTTATGCAATTCAAGGTCACGTAAGCTTGACTTTAAATCGGCCTTTTCTACTATGGTTCCTTACAACTAACATATAGTTGAAAAACTCCTAATGCAAGCAAAATCTCTAAAAAGTTGAAAAAGAATATGCATTACCCCTTTAAGTTGAATGTAAGTAGAAGATATTTTGATCCAAGTGTCATCATATCGGGGAACTGCTTAGTTGGTAAATAAAACAACCGAATACAACTAAAAATAATAAAGCACAAATTTAAAATACAAGATACCTAGGTATCATAGGTAAATATACAAAAATCAGTATCTGATTTTAAGTCTAAGTTTTGATTAAGATTAACGATTCAATGAGAAAAAAAGTTTTAAAAACTGTTACACTACAACTCTTACATTGCTACATTTCTCTCTACCGGATTCTATACAAAACTCTTTGTATATTTATGTTGTAAATGACAGTTATATAAGTATATATACTGTATATTTAAGTAACCTTCATTAGCTACTGAAACAAAATGGCATTCATTTCGTAGATTGCACCTAGCCCTTCATCGACCTATTAATTTTACTTTTTTGTTAACCTATTTAATCTCAATACAAAGCTGAAACTCACGGCTTTGTCTATTTCCCAATTTCGTTAGAATTTTAAATATAATAATAATTTTAAGGCTAAATGTCAAATATATTAACTAAGTAAATTAACAAAGAATATATTGAAAATAGTTTATGCAATATTGACCTTCAGAAAAGGGGAAATTTAAGTAACCTCAACAAAAATAATCTTAAAATTGTTTAACATAAACATTAATGGAACGTTTTTAATGTTAATAATATATGAAACATTAGTAAAAACTATTTCTTATTAACAGATTTTGCATTTGTATTTAAAATAAAATTATTGTGAATTAAACAAAGATATTTCATGAATATATTTAGATTATCATCGATAGATTAAAATAACTTAGAACATTTGAAAGCTACCTATTCAAAATTGTTTTCCAATGCTCGAAATATGGAAGATGCTTAATTATATGTATTAGGCAATTCTTGTTATTGAAATTTCCATCAGTTCTGTAAGCGACTATGTATTAAAAAAATTGTATCGTAACAACAATGTTTCAATGTTTTTTTTTAAATAGTATTTCATTTGAATGAGATTCATGAAAATATTTAAGTCTGTGTTTCATATCATATTCCTTATGTCTTCCGTTAATATCTGATAATCATAACTACTAATTATAACTATCAAAAGTTGTCAAAGAACACATATTCAGAAATGCTTAATAGCTTTTTGTAAATTTTCAAAACGAAATGTTCGTGTATCAAGTGTTTTAATGTAATATTCGCATTGGTTCTTCTCGCTGCGTGTGTTTGTCGTGAGGCGGCCGCCCGCAGCCCGTAACCCGCGCACCGATAGTGATATCACGTTGCCATTTGTTTAAATGACCTTTCACATTAAACTTGATTTATTATGTTTGAAAAGTTAAAACTTTATTTTAGGCATCAAGTTATTTGAGATCTTTTAATGGTTAATTAAGTATAGTCATTTGCCAAAGTTAACGGAAAACGTCAGGATCACATTGGATATGTCGATATTACCAACAGAATACCTAGTAGATATTCTGTTGAATACAATGTATTAATATATTCACCATGTTCTTGCTTTAAAAATTTATATTATTTATTCTACTTATGAATTCTAAAAGGGATGTTTAAAAAATCAAACAGTTTAATATACACTAACGTTATTTCTTTAATGAAATTCTACATGCCATCCTAAGTTTTGTAAATCTAGTAAAATATGAATATTTCATTTGTCATTTGGGTGACTCGTACAATATCATAATGATGTAAAAGTCAATCAGGCGATAAAGTGGTGAACGTTTACTGGCATTAATACGACATGAAGTAGTTGCGAATAGCTGGTGTTGTCTACGATAGTATGTTCGATAAGGACTTCTGTAATGCAGTTGGTTGTTAAGTCAGAGACAATCATATTTATTATGGCACAAATCATAAAGCATCATTGTTTCAAATTGTAGACGCCTGTACTCTAGTGTTAGTAGAAAATATATTTATCTAAAAGACAATTATATTGCAAACGATCACGAAAAAATTTTAAATGCATGGAAAATAATTTATTTTTGTACACATTCAAATGCTTTTATATATTTGTTAAAAAAATGGTTCCATATGGGCACTGCGTATTTCAATTGAAAGCTAATCAAGGATTTATAAATGTGAAGAAATGTGGAGAATTGGGTGAACTTAGCATATGAGCGAAATACACATCCATACATATAAGACACTTGCATCACATAAGTTATTGGGCATTCCATAAAAAATTGTATAACATGTTTTATAATAAAATTCAAATGACATGTCTCAGGATCAATGAAGCAGGAATTGAAAAGAGGTGCTGAATCTCCTCGCGGTGCCGACCATCCGGGTACCGTCACGCCCGGTGCGGCGGGCAGTAGCGCCGCCAAGCGGCGGAGGTTGGCCGACGACCCACCCGATGACGTCAGCGAACGGACCGTAGCAGAGATCGTGGCCACCGTGACAGATCCTAACTACATGGCTGGACCAGACGTACTTATTGATTTAAATGTTTTAATAGTCTTACATTCAGAACGGTTTGCCTTTTGACATTGATCAGAAAGATTGCAGAGCTTCAATGGATCCAAAAAACAATTACGCACCTCAACGTCATTCAAGTGCGCCTTTCACGCATGCGAAAGGATTCCATAACCATGTTTACATTCTTTTTGACGAATAGCTCTTACACATAATATGATATACAACAAAATTCTTTGTTTTCCTAAAACATGAATGTAATAATTATCTGAAAGCTGTTATCTTACAAGCGTCTTTTGTAATAATTGAAAGGATTAACTTGAAATTGCATGTCATATTTCTATTTGATTAATTTAGAGATTTTAAATTAACTATGGAAAATAAAAGCTGTTAATTATTTATATAAATTAATGTCTATTTTAAATCCCCAATCGGGGGTTACCTGTAATACCCTCCCAACAACTTGAACCGATTTTTTAAAACCATGCTTATGGAAATTAAAATCGGAGCCTAATAAAAATTAATTTATGCGAAGTAACGCGTACAACAAATTATTATTATTAATTCTCGTAAATAAAATGGTTTACGCGAAACAATCCGAGAATTATTTGCCGATCGTTTCGAAAAGGATTAAAGAAGGCGACATAGTCAATGTAGTGGCAGCGGAACAGATAAAATTTATACATAAAAATTGTGACTACAATCACCAAAAATTAAGTGATTGCTACTGGTAGTGTATCCGGTATGCACAACACCAATATATGGTTGATGATGATGAAGAGCATATGGAAGAAAATGTGAAAGATTGCATTGGAACGGAGAAAGTTAAGAGAATTTATCGGGCCATAAGTAATGAAAAGGTGCGAGCTAAGTAATTTTTTTCATTAAAATCTATTTTTTATTTATTTTATATTTCCATACAGGACATGTATAAAACTATAATATAAAGATGCTTAAGATCTTCCAGATGCTTCTATCCACCCTTACCATTCCACTCTGCTTTCTGAATGAAACTAGCTTTTCTATCTCTGTTATTTTCATCTTCCATTGTTTCACACTTACTCCTACTGCACTTCCTTCCAAATACACTAATTTTATAACGAATTAGCATGCCATTATCTAATTGCTTGTATTGTACGTAATAGTTTGGGTTCATTTGGTGGTAAATATCAATCGCTCAACACCCATATACGTAAATATAGAAAATGCAAATTGCCAACTCTATGTAACATATCTTTCATGGGTCCATGTTTATTGTTGCATGTAATATTCCAAACCTTTCTGCGATTGTACCAATTGCTTTTCATTAATGCTTCTAGCATGATACAATCTGATGGTGAAAATTCGTTGCTGTGCATTCATTTTTGTTGCATATGGTTTTAATAAATTGCGTTGCAGTTCAAAATCATCATTGTTAAAAAATGCAAAACTGTATTTTTTACAAATTGACTTTTGTGTATATTTAATTGCCGAATTATATGCTTTTACCGAAATTCTGCACAGTTGCATCTAAATTTTATAAATTTTTGCAATTAAACTATTTAGATCCGGGACCAATTTGACAGAACTATGCCGATACTTTTTCTATCCATTGGTGCTCCGCAGTGAATAAACTATCATTTTTATTGAAATTCGTGCACTACTTTCAACCAATCCTCTTGTGTATTTAGGAGTTGCAAATTGACAATAAAATAATTAGCTTATTTATTACAGGTTGAGAACCCTCCACGGCGGGCTAGAAAGAGAGAACCAAAAAAAGCTCAGACCGCATTTTTGAATAGTACAGAAACTAGCAACGAAATTGACGAATTTATGACTACCGGTATTTGTGTGAGCAAAGATTTAGCTAAGATGGATCCCGCTCAAGCAATTTCCCCGGACTCGTTAATAAACTCCGTCCTATGTAGAGGTTTGATGAAGTTGTTAACTGAAGTTACGGACTTTTGCGACGACGAGTGTACTCAATCAAGCACTTCATCAAGTGACGACTGATATACTATCGTCAGTTTCTATAATAAAAAAGCGACCATCTTTGCAATCCTCACACCATCGAAGTAAGACGAACTACTGTCATATAATATCGGGTTGAGTCAATATAATCGGTCAGATCTGTACAGTTAGTTTTGTATATCTGTGATTTAAAATGTCCATTATCAAATAAATGTCAAAATTATAGAATATATCAAGTAAATGTTACTATGTAGCATTTAATCAAATATTAAAACTTGTGGATAAAACGTATTTTTTCTTTTCGTCCTAACTTGTATATACCTTTTCAAAATTCCGTCTAAAAACATACACCTTGACCGGCTTCTTTTATAACCTAATTTTTGGCTTGGTAACATTTATAAAATCATTTTAGTAGAGCTCGACTGCTTTTAGAAAAGCCTCGCAGCCACCTTTTCCTACGAATCCTAACTTACATTAGGGGCTAAATAAAGACTAAAGTCAAATTCAACGCTGCGGCAGGCTAATTTAGCCGCAATACGTCGGAAAATGTTTTTTCACGGCAATGGGCCGTATACGATAGAGCAAATTTTAACTGGGACCATACTTCAGACCATCAGCCTACTAATATTGCGTAAAATTTTAGAGTGTTTATACTTGAGCGTCGCCGTATGATCTGGATGATAGATTCTTGAAGATTTCGCGCCTTAAGACCGTTGAGTTGTCGGTTAGGTTTAGCCGTACCCTAAGTCTCATCAGAAAGTATTTTTCTGTCACACCACGTGGATTGCCATCGCCAATTTGATATTAACAAGTTATAAGTTAACGAAGCGAGAACGAAACGTGTGATTATTGTGTATTTACTTCAATAATATTTATAAGCAATAGAGGAGAATAGAGTTATTTTTGATTTAAAATGTTAAAGATTTTCCTGTTTGAAGGTCTTAATAATGTGTAAGAGAAACTTGACGCTTCTGCCCAAGCAGTCGTGCTATTGTCGTTGGTATTGCGTGACAATACCAAGAGCAATTTGTAATTGAGAATCGTTGTTTTAGTTATCGTTAACTGAAATTCGTATAATGAAATGCATAATGAAAACCTTTCGTTATACGAATTTCATTTTCTCAAGCTGATCTTTTTTCTTCAAATGAGGTGGACTCGTGATTTGACGAACCGTTAAACTGGTCTTTAAAAAGTCTGTAAAACTGTTGACCCTGTAGGACATCCCTAAAACTTCCCGCTACGATATTTATTTTTGGACTCCTTAAGTTTAAAAATATACTTATCTCAAAGCTCAAAGACTTATGTTTTAAATTTTTGAGTACAATAATCTGCCAAAACAGTTGACCTTATAGGCCATTTTTGAAACTTTTTGCTACTTTCAGGTTTAAAGTCTTCAAAAAAATGTCTAGCAATAAGTAATTGAACTGCTGCTCAAAATATCGATTTTTGTGCTTTTCAAGCTCTCCTAGCTCAAAAATATCATTTTAATACGTTGAGTTTCCTTAAAATCTACCGAGCGCAATTAGTTCGACGTTTCAGGTAGTTGTAAGTTGAGTGGACCTCTTTCGAGAGTCACAAACTGAATTTCGATCGGTTAATCTGTTCAAAAGTTATGAGATGCTTATATGCACACGCACAGACA
This sequence comes from Eumeta japonica, assembly GCA_005406025.1. Classification (NCBI taxonomy): domain Eukaryota; kingdom Metazoa; phylum Arthropoda; class Insecta; order Lepidoptera; family Psychidae; genus Eumeta; species Eumeta japonica. Next base: position 226,077 of record BGZK01000429.1, on the reverse strand, counting down.
CACATACATACAGAGACAACACTCACTCACAAATGGTCAAAATAGATTCTTAGGCCCTTAAAACATCTAGATCTGATGAAAACTCGATTTTTGAAAATCGGAGTGAAAACAATAACGTTCCAACTTTATCAAAATATTCAATTTTCATAGCTGGAAGTTAAAAAAAAGTTCCTGGGAGTCTATATGTGTAAGGCAATTCTGGGCTTTGAGTTGTGGTCAACGACGAAACGGGCCATCTATACATTAAGGAAAAGAAATTTTTCATATCCGGCCTGCACTTTGTACATATGTTACGGATTCGAATATAAGTTTGTATATCATTGGAATAGTGGTAAAACTATAATTTTTGAAGTATTTTTTTTTTCAAAAGTAACAATATCTGTTCGTTACGAAAGTTGTTATAATCAATCAAAAATTAAATGTACCATAAGAGATAGTAACAAAATAATAATGGGAAAACGATATCCTAGATTAGTTGATAAGCTAAACGTATACAAATGCTTATAAACGCAAATTTTTATATATCCTTTTTTATCTATTTTTTCTTTTGAGTATGTTGAGTTTTATAGCTCTGATTTTCGAACGTTCCTTGAAACTTCAATATGCTTCGATCACTATAAAGCCTATATTCACGGGCGAGCATGTCCGGCGACAGAAAGAGATGCAGTCATATAAAGAAAAAGAATGCACTGCTATCTTCTTTTTCGCTGGTATAATTCTATCCATCTCTGTCCACCGGACATGTTCGCCTGTGAATATCTATTGTCATTGATGCCATATTTATTTATATATTAAGTTAAATATTGCCTACAATTATACGTTCAATAGGTTTGTATAAAAAAAATTAAGCTAAATTACTTCCAAATGCTAGGTCGAAACACTATAGTTTGTTAATGGCGTTTTTAAATTAGTTGTGTACAAGGTGCACGTCGGACCTTCGTACATTTGTGAAACGTCTTTAAGAAGTCTGATCGGAAGGGGGAGTCTGGCCAGCGGGTGACACTCGCATGACATAGACAGCGAGGGACTTGCCAAAATTTGCGTAATCTTTGCAAATATGAATAACCACAATATATTTAAAGTATTACATGAAATAAGTTATTGTACACATAGTTGTCATATTGTAATTAGTCTTTAATAGCGTAAATAAAGGTAGTTCTATGCGCATTATAAAACGGTATTCTAGTTAATGCAAATGTTTCTTAGGATCGGGTGGCGGGGGGGAGTAGATAACAATGATGATAAAATGATCTTGGCGGAAAGTGAGAATATGTTAAAAATAGATGACGTAATATATATGGACGGCCGTAAACGATGCAAGTACCTTACTGGCGCAAAAGTCAGGAATCGCAAATTACTACTTGATTTTATATCTATGATTCATTTCTTAAATCACATATAAAAGATGCTGTACATGGATTACTCAAATTGTAATTATATAAGCAAAAATGTTGCAAACGAATTAAATGGCTTCTGTTTGTTGGTACATTCTATGCATGGCTGGATCTACCATATGGCTTTTTGGGCTTCAGCCCTAGGCCTCGTGGATTTAAGGGGCCCCCGGCTAAGTCAAGTCAATCAAAAATAGATGATACGCAAAAAATTGGTGGGCCCCTAAGTAGTATTAGCCCTGGGCCCCCTTAACTCACGGTCCGGTCCTGATTCTATGTTCTGTTCAGTTAATCGTTGGTAGTAATCGACATCTCCGTCGTAGGCGTCGCATGGTCTTCTATTCGAAGCTGTGATTCCAGGAGATTCATTGCTATATAGAACTGTCACTGGATATTTCGTATTAAATAATAAAGATTCCCAACCCAAAAGTTGCCAACGGGACCCTAAGGCTACATCGTCCGTCCGTTTATGGTAGGTCTGTATTTTTGAACGTTAATATGTAGCCGGTTACAATTGTCACTAAACATATTTTTATAAGGAACATCCTAACAAAAAAAAAGGAAAAGTAAAAACTGAAGGGCGCTTTCCATATCGATATCAATAGTTTTTATTGTTTTTCATCAAACAATATTATTTTAAAACTCACGAAGCGTGAATGATGTGAAATATGAAGCTAAATATATTTTTAAAAATTGTGGAATTATAATTTAAAAGATTAATGTTATAATACTATATGTATTATAACATTGATATAGATTAATGTATTAATGTTATAATACATATAGTTGCTAATAAGTAGCAACCATTTTTTATGGGGAAACAAAATAGTTTGTAATATGTATACATTTTTGGTATGTTTTAATTACAAATTACAATTATCGCTCATTAAATCAGTTACTGTAGTATAATATATTCACCCAATGTATAAAAAAATAATACAGTTGTTGTATTGATATTTCAAATTTTTGATGTCAACTTAAGTCGGTGTATGTTTATAAGACAAAGTACAAAATCAAATTAATAAGTTAGCCTTCATCAATTACTTTAGTGTACTAGACACGCCGATGTGCATTTCACACTTGACGCCGTTGTAAGTTAAATTAGATGTCCGTCCGCGGCTCATGGATATAGTCCAAATCCATTCATCTTTTGTGTCTACTCCATTCTGGTCTCACTTTCAAGCTTGTTGTCAATCCTGATTCCGGTTCTGATTTGATCTTAGTTTCGCCGACGCTTGCCTGCAACATGCATTAACATGCAGCACGCAACCCACCGCTGACCCTCGAATCTGCCTCTCCACTACGAATCTCTATCCAAAGGATTGATATTGATTCTAGAGGATTGACAGATATCGAACACCTAAGCAAGAGTTATTTATTTTTATAATTATCTTAGTCCGCTAACCGTTAAATTGTTAATTCTACGTACGTTTCATGCCAACCAGGCATATCCTCAGGAAATTTCCTGCATGTAGCAGGCAAGCGTCTACTATGGATTTCCACGAATTAACACCTCACACAATACAATACTTAGTTTCGCCTTCGGTTCCAATGGCAGTACCTTTTCAACTTCCAAATATCACTCTGCCGCTGTACTAAGAAACTAGTTCCGTTCTAATTTCGTCCAGAGTAATAATGGAAAATAATAAGAATAAAAATAAATTTATGATGCGTTACATCATTGTATTAATATTTTTCTTAAAAAAAAAAAATCAGAGCTTTTGAAATATTGTAGTTTTGCGACTTTGTGACAAAATTGATGTCAAACTGAATTACCTACTGTAAACGATGATTACCATATCTCATATATTAATATCTGCGTGCGCGCGCAGGCTTTATTTCAGATGCAAGCGCCTCGCGACGAAGCGGCCAAACTGGAAGAACAACGCAAGCTCATAGAGTTCCACGTCATCGGCAATTCGCTGACCGGGCCCGTGAACAAGCAGACGATGTTGTGGCTCATAGGTGAGAGGCCGAACCGCGGTCATTACAGGCTACCAGCAAAATTTTGCTTTTTCGTTTTTAGGTTATCAGTTAAGGAATAGACTTTAAACATTTAGATTTCTAGAACATCATGTTTACAATTCATAATATATTTATGGTTCATTATATTTTCTTTATAATCTTATTTATTTGAAAATCATTAGAAGAACTAATATAAAATGACAGAAAGCAATGATAGAATGAATAATTATCAATGTGAAATGTAGTTTGCAGACCACATGCAGTGTAATTAACATTTATTTTAGAAGAACTAAATTAAGATTTTAGACTTTTAATGCATATTTATGGTATCCCTTTTTTTTACAGGGTTACATAATGTCTTCTCACATCAGTTACCTGAAATGACTAAAGAATACATATCGCAATTGGTGTTTGATCCGTAAGTACTTTAAATTATCTAGAGCACTTTTTTTGATACAGCCGAAGACTAAAGTGCGTTCAAAAATTTTCGTCATTCTATCCGCAAAAATTTTATATTGATGTTTGAAATAACCAAAAAATCTAGACGGCTGATCGCACGCATTACACTTTTCTGTTTTGATCTAAACAGGAAACACAAAACGCTGGCATTGATCAAAGAAGGGCGACCCATCGGCGGCATATGTTTCAGGACGTTTAATTCGCAGGTACACGCCGCCCTTATGCGCAATAATAGATTTAAGCTCTTACGATCACAGCCTAAATGTATATATGAAGAACGCGTTTTTATTGACCCCTAATCTGTTAGGGCATTTTGCGTGATCCGCACACGACTGCGCAGACGTCGAATTCTTTGTCATTATCAATAATTATCATATGGTGATTGACATTTAAGTTTCTCAGAGGAATCTACTATCTAAAAAAACGATGATATTTTTTTCAAAATACATCCAAAACATAATTAGTCACGCAAGCTCTATGTAGTATTATACCTATTATCTGTGTATGTCTATTTTCATACCCTGGTAATACTTTCAGATGTAAATTTTATAATATGATACGCACCTAAACTATTTATTATGAACTTATGTCAATACTATCTATGTGCAACATTATTATATCTAATATCAATCATTAACCATGTGCGCAGATATATTGTTCCTAAAAATTCCGTTGATGTTATTTAAAGTTGTATTTGTTTTGGCTTTTGAGTATATAAGTTTATGTAATGAAAAATCACAACGGCTGTCAAAAATCGAGCTGCAACAAAACATCGCTTAATTTCACTTATATAATGAATTCCGATCAAGAATTTAAATCTACTCATTATTTTATCACATCTAAGCATTAAAATTAAAGTTAAGAATTAATTCAACATACATATATTGTGCAAATAAATTATAAATCATTATTAAGCATTATTTTATAATAGAAAATATGACAATTAATGTGAAATGTATGATAATCTAATTTGATAATTTAACTATTTCATAACACTAATAATTATAAATTTTACAATATGTTAAAAGTTTTGTTCTTTTGAGTCAGGCCTTTTAGTGTAATATGACTGATACTAAATGTATTTAAAAAGTAACTTCATTTTCAGGGTTTTAGTGAGATAGTGTTCTGTGCAGTAACTTCAAATGAACAAGTAAAAGGTTACGGTACCCACCTGATGAACCATCTCAAAGATTATCATATTCGTAACAACATATTGCATTTCCTTACTTTTGCCGATGAATTCGCTATAGGTGAGTGAGAAATTTATCACATTCTATATGATATAATCATACGATATCAAGTTATTATCAGATACGAGTTTAAAAATGAATTCGTAATTTTTGATTCATGAAATGATAACGGTATTTATGATCAGAGATCAATTTGAAATACAAAAAAAAATACACTTATGATATTGTCAATATTTTTTATATTATTTAGCTCATGTTTGTAGGTTTAATTTAAAATTATTGCATTGCAAATCCCTGCTTGCCTGCCGTATCTCCTTATCCTTGATCAAATTTTAACGCCATTATAGGAGCAACTCGTCGCTAAATACGTAAATTTCTTATTATGGCTAGATTGTATATAATATTTGCTTTTGGAAATCTCAATTGAAGAAGTAGTTTTTTGATTTTTCCGAGAATAGCATTGCTTACTTTTTCTTTATTTTTGAGATTCGTACATATTTAATATATATGATGCATAAATACAAGAAATATGTTTAATGGAAGCTGCCAGAAAATTTAAATCAAAATAAGGCAATCATTACTACTTAAATTTTTATGTACACTTAATGAGTAAATAGGAAATATCTTAGTTACTTGTAATTTTTAAAAAAATATTGATATTAACATTGTATAAAAAAATAACTGTAAAAAGTGTGAATACTGCTACAAATTTGAAATTGTTTTTACGAATTTTAGCTTGTCATTTAGGAAAAAAGAAGGTGAAGGAAGGTGAACAAACTTGAAGTGTGGTTGTTGATATGTAGAGATATCGTTGCGATAAATTAATGAACAGGTGGTGTTCGCAGGTTACTTCAAGAAGCAGGGTTTCTCTAAAGAAATCAAACTGCCGCGTGCTATGTACCAGGGCTACATAAAGGACTACGAAGGTGCAACCTTGATGCACTGCGAACTGAACCCGCGGATAGTTTACACCGAATTCACTGCAGTCATACGCAGACAAAAAGAAGTATGTAGTATTTATAAAAAAAAAAAACGACTTTAGTTATTTTGAAATACCCTAATGCGGGTGATGAGTGTTTTTTATATTTTTCCTTTTAATTTTTCCCATAAAAAAGTAGTACTCTTTAAGATTAATGACATAAAACATCGTAAAAACTATTTTTATAATCATTAAAAAGATATGTTTACACTGTTTGAAATGTAGCAATTAAACTCACTGTTTAACTTTTAAGTGGAACATGATAAGTGGAAATTTATTTAACATGTCGATGTACTTAAGCATTTCCTTCATCATATGTACTTCATAATTCTATCACAGTTTTTATTATTTGTTTTAAAATAGCCAAATATTACATTCAGCATTGAATAATAAATAAATTTAAATTAATCGATCACGATAAAAACCATAGTCATAAAGAAGATTTGTAAAGTGAATTGCTTTAAAATGTTGCAGATTGTCAAGAAATTAATAGATATGAGGCAAAAGGAAGTGAGAAAAGTCCATCCCGGACTGACGTGCTTCAAGGAAGGGGTTAGTCTTGAGCTAGTCTTTAATTGGTACATTCCGATATTCGAGCGCGAAAGAAATGCAGAGCGTTAATTTTATCTAAGGGACCACATTTTTTTATACCATTGTTTACATTCACTAGCGATTTACTTACATTTCACATCCCTGTACAGTGTAAATAAATTTTGCTGTAAAAAATAAAAATTCACTGCTTTTTATGCGGCTTATATGGAATTGGATTAAACTTGTAATTTTTTTGAAGGTCACTTTTTTAATCATGAGTAGATCTAGCATTTAAGGTGCATTGGTTTTAAATAAATTAAACAAAATAATTGTCAATTAATATTTTTAAATATTCTATTTATTGTGTATTCTAAAATATACTGCAGGGTTTGTTATGATTCAATATAACATTGTTTTGCATTGTTTAACAATTAAAAAGTAATTTATAACACATAAGTATACTATGTAGTTAGAAGACCGGCGTTTTAAACTGGGATTACTTAAAAACAGGTGCGCAGTATTCCGGTAGAATGTATACCGGGGTTGCGCGAGAGCGGGTGGCGGTGCGCAGCGCGACAGACCCGCGTCGTGCGCGCCGGTGACCGCGATGAGCCCGCTGAGCCCGAGGCGTTAGCGCACCAACTGCGTAACGTGCTGCATGCGGTCACTACACCATAATATTTCACGAGTTTCACAATAATTTTGGAATGTTTTGCACATACATTATTTTAAGTCATAAATTGTGGTGATGAAGCTCTTATTGTGAGCTATTAATGGAAATTATTAAAATTGTTTCTGCAATTCAGATTCTTAGATATAATTTGGATCTGAAAAACTAAGTTAACCATGAAAATAAAATTTCAATATATATATAATCAATTAATCTTATACTAAGTTGAATCGTGTTCAACATCAATACATAATTGGTCAAAGATGTTACTTTATAATGAATCTGAAACAAAGTCCGGACCTTATTAAAGCAAATGTATAGGATCTCAGTTCAATTTGTTTGTAGAAATTCAATTTTAGCATGGTAAGTTATATAAAAGTCTCCACTTTTATTATAAAATAAATTACTATGCTATTAAAAAAAAAATCACTTACATTAGATTGATCTAAATTCTGCAAAAGTATTAAAGTTTGTTAAAATTTCTTGTTTCAATTTAAAAATATAATAACAGCACGTGAAAATAATCTGCAATAGCTTAGTTATTGCATTCCAAATAATATTATTCATATTAAATAACTCGAAAACCCGACGTATTTACTTTTCCCGTATTATAGTTGTGCCGAAATACGAAGATTAAAAGGTTATTTTCATGTGGCTTCGTATTGAAATCGCTAACGTAAAATCCAATGCAAAAACAACAGATGACGCGATTGGGTGGAGTTTGTTGGTACGAGGCCGCCGCATTGACGCCCGCTCACAGGTTTGATGAACCATTCGGCCATTTTGTGCATTTTAAATCGGAACGCGATTGGGGAGTATTGTGTTGCTACGTAAATTAAACTATTTTATTAAAGTTGTTTTCTTTTTAGTAGTTTTGTTTGTAAAATATTTATTTCTTATCGTTTTTGTTAATATTGTTTTGTTACTAAGATTCAAAATATATTTGAGGTTATTTAGAATTGATACATACATGATGGAACCACAACCAAATACATCATAAATACAGGAAAGACAGGAATTTATGAACTATATAAAATTTAAATGAATAAATATAGATAAATATTTTTGTGTATTCTTTTCACATTTTAAAATGTTTGCAACCACTGCCTCCTACCGTATTTGACTTTTCGCGGCAATTGCTTACAATTTTTATCTTTATATTTCGGCTCAACCATGAAATTTCATTTAGTTTTGCACCACTTATAAATTTAATGTTTTTTTTTTTTTAATATAATTTTGTTGCCACAGGTAAAGAACCATGCCACCGCTTGGCCGTTCCTGAAGCCAGTAGACAAGACTGAAGTACCTGACTACTATGATCATATAAAATACCCTATGGGTGAGATGACAAATTTATGATCACATAATAGAACGATATCTATATCGTCGAATTTTGAAAATGAACACTTAAAATCACCAGTGTAATATAATTTCGAATTTAACATAAATATTAATATTGAATTCCAAAACCAAAAATTGTGCATGGATGGCATGTCTATTGCATTGATCATATTCTTATATTTCCTTTATCGTTATTAATTTTTCCTTTATCGCATAATTGGTGTAAGAACGAGAACTTGATTATAGGCAGGTATTCATAATAACGCGCTAAGCCACATTATTATCCAAATTTACTCTCGCTTCAATAAAATACTTCCCATCGTTATACAAACAACCCAGGTAACATTTTTTTTTTTACTTCTTCAATTCTAATCCCCTTTAATTATTTGCGTTGTCATAATATCGCATTTTTCAAACATTATTACTATGGTCTCGTTTACAAAATTTTTTATACTTTCGTTTATGAAATTGTTCATTGTTATCAAAATCTTCTGTAATTAAAGCGCTAAAAGCGCTGGGAATTTCAAGGAAATTTGATCGTACGCGAGGCATTAGGCAAATAACTTACGTCATTTATTCCACATTTATACATTGTCGTACTGTTTAAATAGCTATCCATGACCAATTTAAACAGTAATAGCATACAACTCGTCTCGTTTGATAGTTCTATGGATGTCCAACCGGCCCACATATGCTCTAAGCGTAAAACAGGTATTGAAACTTCTATTGAAGTCTTCACATACAAATTACGGTGGCTTACACCAAAACTGAATGCGTAATTTGTAAACGTAATCGGTAAGATTTGACAGATAATCTATGGACAATCTTTAAAATATCACTTTTTTACCTTTCATTCGACCCGCCGTTAGGGTTCTTATCAAAAAAATTAAACTTCGTATGTTTTGTTATTCCTCCACGCCTGAACATAAATCACGATATCTGATTTCATATCGCTGCATACCTGTCTTAGCGTATATTATTATTACAACAACGGCTAAGGGCTGAAGAAACAGCTGAGGGCCGTTTAAGCTAAACAGCTTTAAATGAGATGACCACCGTATGTGTAGACCTGCGCACAATGGGCGAGAGGTTGAAGGCGCGCTACTACTCCGCGCGGCGGCTGTTCGTGGCCGACATGACGCGCATCTTCACCAACTGCCGGGTGTACAATTCGCCCGACACCGAGTACTACAGGTGAGCCACCACGAACGTCGATATTTATACTGGAAGCGTGTATTTTTCTTCCATTACCGATTCATAGACGTTTTATTTTTTGACACAGACGAGTATAATAATATTTCGATGTATATCGTATTGAGCGTTATTTCCGTCGTTGCCGATCGTTTAATGTGGAATTTTGGAGTTTCATAGTTATAAAATATATAACGTGATTTATATATGTATTTTATTAAAACAATATAAACAAAAGCATACACATGCTTTCCGTATTATAGGAGATGCATTTATTAACCTTTTTATGCGTTGTTATACATTTCAATAAAATAGTTCTAGAGTAAACTCCAATTGCAAGTCGGAGCTGACACGCACTTTTTTTTATTGTATTTTACAGATGCGCAAACACGTTAGAGAAATATTTCCAGACGAAAATGAAGGAACTCGGGCTGTGGGACAAATGATCGGAATTCAATTTTGACAATTTTTTCATGGGCGAATTGCAGCGCGCGTCCGGCGCCCTCTGAGGCCACCTGATAACTACCGAACAATCATAAAATTGGCTCAAAAACCAATCGAAAAATGCAAATGTTTCGCTATTAGGGTTGCCATAAAATTAACTATAAAGAGGGCTATCGTTTATAAACTTTGCAATGATTCAATTAAAACCATTTATAATAAATTAAACTTCCAGCACATACCTAAAAATATATAATTACTTGAGAATCGTGAAAAATATGTTTTCGTAAATGATAGTTTTTCATAATTCAAATTAGGGCTAATTACTCCTTGATAGCATAATCTTTGTAGGATGCAATCAGATCTGTACATTTTGTAAAGAATTTAAATTGTAAATGTACTTTTTTACATTAAATATTGCACGGACTTAGTAATTAGCCTTATAATTTTTTATAGTAATACACAATATTTACTATATCGTTATAGTAAAAATAAAAACTTTTAATCATCACCATCATTTTATATTTTTCATTATTTTTAATTAACATTTGTAAATAATCGATTACTTATAGTTATAATTCATATGACTGAATGTTTTCCTAAATAATTAAATTAATACAATCCTGATATTTTGAAGTGTTTGATTTACATGTATTTCTTGTAATTGTAAATTTCAATGTTTATTCATTTCAAACCAATGTAAACAATTATGTATTATCTAGCGAAATGAGTGTGCTCCATCACTGTCTTTTTGTGCTCAATCACTATCTTTTTAAAACCTTTCATTAGTCTTTAATGACAGACGTAACTCTACCGCTGTGAAGTTAATCACGAAAGCGTCGCAATGACGTAAAATAGGAGAAGGAAGGGCCGGGGGGCGTTGAACCTAAGCACTGCATTATTCGCAGGCAATTCAGACCGGCAGTTTCATACGTTGTACTGTAGAAGTTAGTAATAGGGAAGCGCTTTCAGTATATTCCATCTGATTACTATCGTGCACAACGTTTGGAAGAAGACAGCCCTGCCAAGTAGAAGTACCGAAAGCTTATTTAAACATTGTGATGGTAGAAGATGAGGTAATATATATACTTCTGGTTTGTGATATTAAGCTATTCATAGGAATGGCGGATGCAATGTCTTACATCGCAACATTGTGTTCAGTATTGGTTATACAATTAAAATTTTGAGTTGTAGAGTACATAATTATTTATATTACTGTTTGCTATATTATCATTAATCACATAGATTATGCCTCGAAAAATTCAATACGGAAGCACGACAGACGCCGATAACACCTGCGCACACACATCTACACATCTGGCATATCTTTAGATGGCACTGGCTCCAAAATCGACTAGTATTTCAATGATAGAACTACCTTCGTATTCTATCATATTAAAAATACTATTTTTACCTTTTTTGTGTACAATGTACAAAACATTATGCAAATAAGTAATTTAATAAGTATATAGGTAGTAGCGGTACAAAATCTCAATTTAAATTGATCTTCCCTCATTATTTTTCCCAAGGAAATATATACTTTATATATTATAATGCATAAATAAACAACGTTACAAAATTGGCACCCCTTATCCCGACTATAATATTTTTAAGATTTACTAGTTTTTACCACGGTTCTGCTTATGTGAAGAAAGAATCTTTTCTCGGTTTTTATTAAAACTTCGATCCCAAACCTAATCCTGAATCTTATAACCAGTCCCGATCTTAGTCCCAATTCCAAACCTTTTCCCTTATACGTTCGCTTCCTTTCGCTAACAACCGTACTCTCCACATTCCCTTTTCCTCCATCCCGCTCGCAGTACTTACCGTTGTCTGCACCCATCGTATCCTCGTCTAGCAAAACAATCAAATATACGCTTTTGAATATATATTTTTGCTTACCTTACACAATCTGTAAAGTAACCTTATAAACTATTGGATCTGGTGATGAAGCAGGTCATGACCTCTCAGAATAATTAACCTTGAAGATAGTAAAAAGTTCATAATTTTACTGTTTTTTTTTTTAATTATTTTGGAAGAAATCTGTTTTAACGACATTTTTGTTTGTTTTATCTAAAAACGGTCAATTTTTTTTCTAATAATTAATTTTGTACATGAAAGTGCTAACACATCTTTACAACAAATCATCTATAACGGTTATTCCTGTTGAGAAAAAAATAAGTACTTTTGTCTGGATGGATACTATGGAAAAACGTATTGCACAAATATGAACATGCATAATTTTTCCTATCTTGCGCAAAAAGTTTGCCTGTTTTGCGCACACTAAAAATGGTACAAATTTAACATTTTTTTTTGAATGAAAAGTTACAATCAAAGCAAAATGAGATTGTAATTCTCGATAATTCGAGAAATTAATGTTATTTACATTAATTTCTCGAATGCTGTAAAACCAGAATTTTTACGTTAATTGTCTTCTCTACAACTAATTGCGTAAAAAATTGATACAATTACGACAAAATATGTGGCTACCGGCATTAGAGTAAGAGCATATATGGAAGAAAATTATGAGAATAGATGGATCGGGCGTCTCGTACCGTTTGTCGCCGCCTCGATCACCAGATCTCTAAATCCTAATAAACATCATAATAAGATGTACATAAATCAGACAAGTGGTTCTCTAACTGTAAGCGCTAAGCAGAGACGTTATGTTTTAAATACGTATCGATGGAATAAAAATTCAATAGTAATTTCGATTATGCTTAAACTGTTTTTCCCAATGATGTCACTTTTGTCCAAAAAAAATAATAGTTTCAAAATTCTTCTCGTCGAAGTAAGACAACACCAAAATTTAAATCTTACGATATTACAAATATAAAATATTTCTCGATGTTTCGTTAACCTTTAACAGCTAAAACGAGAATGATAGACGAAATTCCATTTGTAAAAGTCTAGGTTTATTTCATAAATGGATTTATACATTTTTTTTTTCATAATGTGAGAACTAATCGTCATACCAATAATATTTTATGCTTTATTGTAGTGAATAAAATTGGGTATCATCAGAATCGAACATTTTTGCACACACTAATACACGTCTTTATTCTCAAAAAAAATTGGTTGCCTGTAAAGTCGGTATACGGGCGAAAGTTTTACGTGACAACGACTTTGAGTGGTAAAATCATTTTAATGTGAATATTCATTTGTATAGTAGGAAGAAGGATGAAATAATAATAACAATTTAAAACATTTATTTATACAAAGAATTATATTTAAAACATTAATTTATACAAAGAATCTCGCACTGAATTTCATATTAAAAAATTTTATTTTTACCTTTACACATACATACGTATTTATATACAAATATACATACAATAACTTGCAATACATTTGCGTACAATGAAACAGCGTTTACTACAACTTAACTTGTTCCTATCTGAGTGGAAGGGACGCGTGCCTTTCACTTTTTATGTCTGTCTCTCTCGCTCTTAGGCGGGCTAACCATGCCCGAGTGGAAGGGACGCGTGCCTCTCACTCGCTCTCATTGTGAGCGCATAACGTGAGCGGAGCGTAACGCAGTTTCTTGAAGTGTCACCCGGCAAACCAATTTATAAGACGTTGTCACGTCAAAAATGTTTATCTTCTGTATGGGTAGAAACTAATGTATTGAAAATGGGTTATTCAAATTATTAAATTCTTTACACGTTTTCCCAAACTGAACATAAGATACACTAAACTTAATGTTGATGACCATACGATTAGCGAAACTGAGTATTAGTAATTTCAAATATCTGGAAATTATTTATTGGTGGGATTTAACCCAGAAAATTTGGTCTCTCGTCCAAAAGTCAAATCTATAAATATGCTATCACAATCTTGGGATAGATTTTAGTCACCACAATTTTCTTCTTATTCTCTTGTATTTAGATAAGGTTTGAATTTGACTTTTTTTTTTTTATTTCTATCACTGGTCAAAGTTCGAGTAATTTCTCGAGTGTTGCTTTACAATTTTTGTAAAACGCGACCGATGTACGTATACTACACTATTTTGAGAAAATAGTGTTAGACTGTCCACAGAAAAGCAGGTGCGTAACAGTCACAATCAAAAACGAAAATGAAAATGGAATCAAACACAAACAATTATATTTTAATTGGAAATGTATTCTGAATTATTTGTATACGGGTCAGTTTGATACTTCACAAATAACAAGGCAATTTCTGTGGGAATGTATTTTTTTTATTTATTCACAAATAACACTCTCAAGTACATAGCAGTCTCTCTGTTAAAAGAAATCCCATCGGGACTTCAGATTTTCTTACACATAAGTACTTTTCAGTACAATTGAGTTAATTACACTTAAATGCTTAAACATAGTTTTATTAATTTTTCTTATCTCTATTTTAACAACAGACAGGCTCACGTCGGGAAGTACAGATGCCGAAAGTTAATGTGAACTAGTATTAAAAATATACATTATAGCGAATGAATCGATCCGATCTGTTGTTAGGTTTGGGACTAGATTAAACAAAATTATACTAAACAATGTACAATATATGTAAAAAGTATTGTGAAACTCGAAAATACTAGCCTTACTTATTAGTCAATAAGTTTGATCCACTTCAAGGGAAAACGCTAATACAAGTTCTTATTAGATTATCAACTAATATTTGGAAGTTTAAGTATATGTTTCATGAAAGATATAAAGTTAAATTGCATATGTATGTATTGTTTTTAGGCAAGGGAAATTCTTTTTTTCGTTTTCAATTTACTGTTTCTTTAATAGGTTTTACAAGAGTATATTGTTCCCAATAACTTCAACAACCATAACAATGGGACAAAGTTTAACATATTCGATCGAATGCAATTCCATTTTTATATGCCATTGCATTAATTACACTATAAACAATGCAGTGACTGCTTATTTATTTTCAAATGATTTTAGAATATTAAAAAAAAGGTATACAAAAATAAATAAATCCATCTTGATCCAAAACTATCAGTTCTTGATTTGCACATGAATTTATTAATCGCCTTGTATACAAGAATAATTATGTTTTTCATATATAAATGTATGTAAAACAGCAATTAGTTACAACAAAAAAATAAAATCAAACATTTTAACTTCAACAGCACATGTAACTTTTAATACTTTCAATCAATATATTTTAATGTGATGTTGTTATTGTAGAAACAGTCCCTCATAACAGAGATATGTGTATTGGGGACAGAACAAATGGAGAAAAGTAACAATTTAAAAATACGAGTGCACCATATGCCGAACTCTTTGAAACCTTAAAGGTTCTCGGATAATTATTACCTAACTGCGAAATCATGATTTATAAAACGATCAATTAGAATACAATAACGAACGATCAATAAAGACTATGATTCCATTGTTTCCCTTACACGATAACGAAGTATTTACAAAAATTACTTTTATATTTACTAGCTCTTCTACTTATTTTTTAGTTTGGGTAAATTTAACTCACGTTCCATTATCTGGCAGCTGGTGATATATTAAAATATAAGATTTTTTTCTTTTCATACCTAAGTAGTATAAACTTCTAAAAATAAAATTGATGTCTAGCTTGTGATCGTGCTTATTTCTTTTTTAAAATAAAACATATGCCGTATATATATATAAATCAACAATAAGTTTGATGTGATATTCATTAAGTATATCAGATAATAAAATTGATTTAAACACTGCATATTTATATTTACTAAGGAATATTGAACTTCATACTAGCAATTGCACACAGCAAAAGTAATGTGTTAACCCATAGGAATCTATGGATTGCCATAAAAAGTATATAGCATTCGTCATTAATATATATAGGCATTAACTTCAGTAAGACTATTTTAACAGCTGCCAGATGCTTGGTAAGAATCTATTGTTTACAGTAAATATAACCACTATCTTTATAATCACATGGTTCTTCATTTTCATTAAGTATTTTAATCGTACATGGTAAACAGTTTAATTACTACCCTTTTTAAAATAGTTGTGGTTGACTAGGCTGAATATTTAAAATACTTAAGTAACATAATCCAAATGAGACAAAATCATTAAAATGGTTTAAAAAAAAAATGCATTTTCGGATATCCACTGAATTTTCTCATTGAGTATTTTTATCTTACAATTTCATATGTAATTTAAGAGTTAATTACGTCTAATTTAAAACGCAATCTGACGTGGCGAGATACTTTACGAAATATCCACAGTTGGCACATAGATGAATTTTATATGCAATATGACCACACCCAAAAACAAGAAAAAAAATTTGAAAAAAATTTGGTTGCCTGTAAAGTCGGTATACGGGCGAAAGTTTTACGTGACAACGACTTTGAATGGTAAAATCATTTTAATGTGAATATTCATTCGTATAGTAGGAAGAAGGATGAAATAATAGTAACAATTTAAAACATTTATTTATACAAAGAATTATATTTAAAACATTAATTTATACAAAGAATCTCGCACTGAATTTCATATTAACAAAATTTTATTTTTACCTTTACACATACATACGTATTTATATACAAATATACATACAATAACTTGCAATACATTTGCAAGCTATGCACTAATTCTCTAGTGCTGAGCGCGCGGCAGACCGATCATAGTTGAGTGGGAGAGAGACGCAAGGCTGGCGGGCTCTCTCGTTCGGTGACTCATCGTTACGTTACCGAGCGTTACACCTTTTTCATAAGTGACTCCCAGTCGCAACCTAATTTAAGACGTTGTCACGTCAATAATATGTCATTGAGTAAAACAACTTTTACTTATTTTTAACATTAGTCCAGAGATAGAACGAATTTTTGTGTTTTTAACAATCACAGGCAGTTATTATAACATTGCGTTACAAGAGATCATCTCTATTTTAAGAAATAATTTATATAACTTTAATAATATTATCACAAACCTTCTTCATTATTCTTTTATAATTGTAAAGAACTGCCTTATCTACTGTCGATTTTAGTTTATGATTTGAAGTTATATATAATTTACGAACGTTTTCATTGTCGTGACTATAAAGCAACTCAATAAAATTAGCTACTTAAACAATGATAAAAAAACTTTTATACAACATATTCGTTTGAATTGGCGCCAATACTTTCGATTGTTGTTATGGAGATTGGTAATACGGTATTTTATTGTATTCAAATGTTTAATATAAATCAATCATTCGACTGTTCTATAAAAACAGGTCTTTGTTTTGTATCCGGCGAAAATAGACCAGGGGTAATGAGTTATTTTGATTTAATGTAATGTAGGTAGGCGTAATATTCGAAAACGATCTATAAAACAAAAAAAAAATATATATATATCCATTAAGTATCATCGTAATGTCTTTCGAAGATTATAAGATTGGGGTGGAGTTTCTGTGAGAAACGGTATCTTACGTCGGTACCCAACTTCCGCGCCGTCGAAGCTTATAGAAGCTATTTTAGTTTCTTACAGTATCAGCTTGTAGAGCTAGTTCCTAACGTGGATCGATATCTGTTTTAAACGATTACCTACCATTTGAAAACGGTGTCGCGATAACAACTAGCCACCACGCCGTATGACGCTATAAACCTTTAATCGCATCCACTAACTGCGCATGAGTTATAGCTCACTAAGTTTGCATCAAATCGAGACGGTATCCCGCCACGTCAAACGAGCGCCGGTCGGCGTCCGCTCGTGGGACGGCCGCGCCATCAATGCGCCTCGCTCGGCGACTCCGTCCGCGAACATCCGGGCGTCGACGGCCGCGATCTGACGATTAAAATTGTAGTGGTGTTAGAATCACAAACGGATATGTGAACGTAGTTTGTGAACTCCGTGAAAGCCATGCGAGAACGTCCTCAACGCCAAAAACCAAATATGCATACAGCATCGGTATTAGGTTGTTTGGTCGGAGATGAGTCGTGTTCGGCACTGCATGTGAAAAACACGTGTGTCATTTCTCGATTCTTCGAATTGTTTCCACATTCCTTCAATTCAGGGATCAGTAAATGTGATCAGCCTATTACTATGTTCAACCGCAAGTGCCCGTAATTGCGAACGCGAGACCGACATGGGTAATGTCGCTCGCACGTTTTATGAGTGCGTTGTGCTGGGAGCGTTGGCGTTACACAGTAATATATTACTTATGTGTAAAAATAGTTACATTCTATTTGATTTAATATATTTTCAAATAGAATTGAGAATATATTGTAAAAATTAATTACATAAACAACTAAACATTGACTGTTTTTTAATGTAATAGCCAGATTTTAAAATACTTTTAAAAATAATGCAAAGATTTGGTTATGTGTGGACAATTAACGAAATGAAAGTTTAAATAATGAAACTATTAGAATGATTGAACTTGAAGTATATCCTTTGTAGACGGACAATTCCATACATAAGTTAATTTTATAATTTGAAGCTCAGAAAACACTTCAATATACAATCGGCTCTAATTCCCGTCTATCGGGGTCTGGTTCTAAACAACTATTAAATATATGAATAGTGCATATTACCTATGTGGTGAGCGGTCCGGCGCGGGGGGCGCGGGACCGGAGGCGCCGGGGGCGGCGGCGGGCGCGGCGCAGGGCGGGCGCAGCGCGGGCACCAGCTCGTCGGGTGAAGAGGCGCGGCTGGAGCGCGCGCTGCCCGCCTCCGAGTAAGAGTTACGTTTTCGCGTCGTGTCAGTGTAACAAGGACGCAACGAAATAGTCGGCGGCTTGGTGGTAGTGGTCAGCGACATAAATAAAAAGCGTCGGGATAAGAGTGAGTGACGAAAGAAAATTGGCAAGCATGAAAGAGCTCATATTCAACAACAGGCTTCTATTTCTCGGGAATCCGGTTATATAAAAAATAAAGTGAATTAATAAAGCCGCTCGAGCTAATTCGTAATTACTTCCTTACGGACCGATTGCAGATCAATCGACGGCCTAAAGAATATTTTTTCAATGAGATTTGATTGTATAATAATATCTTGTGAGAGAATTGAAATTATATAACGTTTAAAGTATAAAAATTACCCTTTATAATAGTATAATTTTTACACCAAATAAGTACATTATATTTTTAGTGGGAATGATAAAAGTTGAGTAGACTTCACGTTTTCACGCCGCAACTGAGCATTGCAGTCGGTCTATTGACCGATTGCAATGCTCAGCCGCGTTGCGACGTGCAATGGTTTGAACTCGCCGCTTGAGTGGACCATTTTGAGGTGTCATGTAGTGCGTTTGTTATATGGGTACTAACTACTAAATACATTCAATATACAAATAAAACTTTTATTTTCATTAATTTTTCGTAAACCAGCATTGTGGAATACCAAACTTCAGTATTATTTTAACTAATGTCCAGACAAACAAAAATCATTTTCATTATATATGCATACATACTTTATTAATATTATAAATTTGAAAGTTTGTATGTTGGGTTGTTTGTTACTCAACACATTTACACACTTTAATAGCAGAACAGAATTATAGGCTATAATTTGCAAAGATACTAGCTTTTGTTCGCGGATTTGCCTGCGTAATCGCAAAACGAATTGTTCACTTATGGAGATTGGTCGGTAACAACAATGTTCAAGAAAGTTGAAGCTCAACACCGGTTCGGCATCGGAATCGCGAGCAGGACCGGGGTCAGGATCGAGAACTAAGTACGATCTCGGTTCATAATAAAAGAAACATCGGCATTAGATATGTCTTCGTGTAAGACATATCCAACCGACCGAGATAGTGTTCACGGTTGATGACGTTATCGGTCGACGTGAAAGATGAAAGAATTCGTTGCGTGCCCACGCGGCCGCAGCCGCCGGTGAATTATGTATGTTTCAGACAAGACCAGAGTTTAAGCCGCGACCAGAATCGGTATCAAAAGCGGAGACAGGACCACAATCGAAAAAAAAGAACAGCATCGCGGCCTCGACAGCGCGATGATCGGTATAAGAGATGGAAAGAATATTGAGGGTTCACAACCGAGGGAAACCGATGGAGTTGCCTCTCTATGAACTCTAGAACGCAAACTCTACGAACTGATGCGGTCGTACATTAGCAAGTGGCGCACATACCAGCGTGAGCAAATGGCGACCGCGCTGCGGGCTGATAGCGCGTGGCCGCGTCTCCTCGGGCTCCAGCTGCAGAATGCTCTCCTGACTCCCTGTGAACTGTGCACAAAACGATTTCGTTCAACTTCACGACTCAAGGATTATTATAACAAACGATTCAGGCGCAGTAAAGCGTAGACCTGCGAATCAGCACTGCTGTGACGACGCAAGATTGTTATACGCGATACGTTTGTGCGCTCAAGCACGAGTTGCTTCTGACATAAACAAATACACACAGCAATCTGGTGAAACCTAATACAGATACGATGTCCTGTTTGATATGATTTTCTATTAGAATAACATTTCGTCAGCGAGCGTCCAGCCATCCTCCCTCACAGATGTGTGTGACGTGAATATAAATATCATAACTTATACTGCTTATCATTTAGCGCATGCGGTTGCCGATCGTATCCTCACAGAAACGATCGTACGCGCACTGTAAGACGTTTATATGAATTACATAGACCCTTTTCCCACCCTTTTTTACTTACAATTGGTCTATTGTTTATATTTTTAATGGATTTTTTTAGTATAATTACATGTATTTAAAGGTTCTTACATTGTTCTGCTAATAAGCACCAAAAGGATATTCAAAATAAAAATAATCTTACAATGGGGATACCATACATCAAACAAAATTTTAGCTCAACTAGGAGATCTTCAAGTGGTTCGAGAGACGAAGTTGCACCGAAAAAATATTTCTAGCAAAGTTCTAATTTACCTTAATTAAATATATTTCATTGCGATAGTTGAGTAATTTGTCGTATTAACGAATCAAAATAATCGGAACATTATTTAAATTGAGTAAAGATTACCAAAATATTGGTTTGCTCGTAATCAACGACGCAAAATCGCTGTGCTATTTAAACTTATGATCGAAATGACCGTTTATTTTTTGCAGTGTAGAACTTTTCACATCCAAATAACACCAGACAATCCTAGACGATTATAATATATATAACATAAACGTCTCGCTCATACTCACCACAAACCCATAATACTTGAGTATGTCCATCTTGCACATGGGACACGTGCGGTGCTCCAGCAGCCACGGGTCTATACAGTTCTTGTGGAAATCGTGTCTGAAACCATAACAAAATAACCCAATGAAACGTGATGAAGTGTCCAATTAAAAATCGGTATCCATCAAATCAATACACATTACAAAGTGGTTTTATTAACAAACTAAACAATAATTTTATTAAAAAAGCAAATAAAGAAGTTATCGATTCTTAGTTAATGACAAATATTGAAAGATATATGATAAATACCTGCTAGAAAAATATAATAGATAGCTGCGTCAGAAGTAAATGAGTATATTTATCGGAATATTATAAAACATATATGCATATTAAGAGGAGTAATGGCGTTCCGTTAAAAGATAATAACGTTAATTGTAAAATTGAACGTACGATTTGATAGATAATGCATGAACAATCTGACAAGTCTCACGTTTACGAATTGCATTTCGTCTTTTGATACAACCGGCCGTTGGCATTTTGATACACACCTACAAGGAAGTGACCGCAATGTCTCCGAAACTTTGTACGGCTCGATGCAGATGGCGCAACATTCGCCGTCGCCTTGTAACTCCTAAAATAAACGAAAATATTATGACTGGAGGATGCGTTGAGATTCGCCGGGGGTAGCCTAATTGTGACTGTAAAATCATTATTCTGTTTAATAATTTACAAGCAATCTAAATATGGTATTTGTCTGAATGAAAAAGTCGTTTTTCGGCAGCTCGTTCTTTAAATAATGCGCGCCTCACAACGCGCGCGTGAGCTTTGCTTACTATCAATATGCCGCCATGTGATGATTTTGCATTATAGAATCGTTCTTATATCTTAAATATGATACTTAATAAAAAAGGGATGTTTTGAAAACTAGACATTTTAAACACAGAGACAATATTCTATTTTGAATTCGGCCATTGTGGTATCAAATTAATCACGCAAGTAGATAAATATAGAATTCTAGTATTTTATTAAAATAAAAATTTAAAAAAAAAAATAATCGCAACAGCAACAATAAAGCAGGACCGCGGGAAGGAAGCTACCTCCACTCGTGGCATGAGTCAACCTGCAGCTATCTAATCGAGACGGCCGCCGGCTGCGACCCGAATGATTGCGAAGCTGCTCACGATAAATATGTTATTGTCGATGTAAAATAATACAGAAAGCAATTACCTTATCTTCAGTCTTTAAACTCTTTACTGGTATTTTGGATAGCGCCTTCTTGGCGGCGTAACAGAGCCGCTTCTGGAAAATGGTGATAGGAAATGAAAAGGATTACCAATATTATTTGTTTATTGAGAGACGCGACACTTACAGGTGATACGCAGTGGGGTCGAGCTATCGTCTACTATTGTTCTTTATCACTAATTCATTTATTAGGGTGCAGCTGTGGCATATTGACGCGAGTGCATCCGCGTCCAGTCGATTATTATTTCAGATTTTTAAGAAAAAACATAGTCTACGTTACGTTATATCTAAATGATAGTCCCTACGCGATTAAGAAAAAATATATTAATTTAAATTGTTTATATTTTAAATGAAGGCTTTGAAGTTTCCCAGCGGCGAAAGGGCGGCGCGGCGGTATATATCGCTATATGCACTTAAACGTGTATTGCATTTGTCTGCTCCTTATATGATCATATCGAATTTCTATCAGCCTATTAAAATAATTTAAATAATAAAATTAAAATCATTTTAATTTTAAATAGAGTGTATCTCGACTAAGTTTATCTGTACGACATATCGCGTGTCTGTCTCCATTAGCATCAAGGTCCGTCAATATGAAATCTTATAAAAATCATTTAAATCCTATTACACCGAAGGCATGTTTCAAACATCGATAGCACGAAAAAAGAAATTCAAACACAACTAGATGGGGTAACGAATATCAAACTCGTATAAGTAAACAATATTTCAGCAATCGACGCCCGTTCGATTTTGTCCGCATCGTGGACCGTTTCGATGAGAAACGTTGCATGGTACAAAATAACCGGATACTAACGGAGAGGCGGTCCTTGGCGTGTATGTGCCGGAAGCGCTGGATGTAGTAGAACACGAGCCACGCCAGCGAGATCACCATGAGCACGATGAACGAGATCGACACGAACAACACCGACGTCCTGTGCGCAGACGGAGAAATTCTCGTCAGGAACGGTTAGCGACTTGAGAATCCCATGGTGGGATTAGTTCGTCGGATCCCTATCTCGCTCCATACAATTTTAAAACAAAACATTGGAAAAGTTTGAAAAACGTAAATACAGATTCGCTTCCTGTTCGGTAATTAGAAATCGCTTTTAAGATTCTTGATTTATTAATCATATACATAATACTTGTTCTCATTTTCCAATTACATATCTTTACGGAAACCAACAAACCCGATTAACTTTGTAGTAGCAATTTCACGTAAGTAGTGAATTTTAGTGGACACTTATAATACATCTAGATTTTTTTATTGCCTTTACATATTCTTGGACAAAATGACGATCAATAAACCTGTAGCACTGTTCAATAGTTGTAAAAGCCTCCCTTTAAAGTATTACCGGTCTTAGATAACCCCTGAAAATATTATTACAAATTATAACATTACATATTCCACGCATAAATATGCTTAGTATTCCATGATAGGACAAATTGGTTAGGTTAGAAAGTGTACCAAACCTTCTTAATACTTCATTATTTAGTAATATTTACGGTTCGTCCTCTTTGCTTGTCACAGTTTTATTATAAACATATCAGTAATTTGGTTGTTACTTGTCTTACAAGTATTGTAGCTATTTCATTCTAGAAGTAGCTGAGACTATAATATTAATAGTTATAGTTCGGCAAAATATGGTTTTTCTTGAATATGGTGTTCTTCAGATAATTTTAAATTGAATGAATTTGTAGGTATCCATTTGGCGTAGTATATTAGATGAATATAGGATTCCCTATAGGATGTATAAATACAACAAAACCACAGTTACCCTCCTCTCTCTAGATTTATAAACGACAAACAAATTCTCAAGTCACGACAATATACGTGGCAAATATAAATATTTATTGATAGATAATAATATTTTCACATCGCCACAAATTGTACATTTTTTTGATGAGTAATCTAATTTTCATCACCAGTCATCAATCTTTTCAAAAAAGGTTCGGTTTCATTGCGTTTCAATAGAAAATCGCAAATGAGTACACGATTCTTTAGATTTCTTTCAGTGAGCTCGTGTGAGACCCGAGCATCGAACTTTTTTTTGTATATCCAGCTTTTTTCAAATGGGTCAAAACCGTTTTGTGGCCAATCCCCAGTTCATCAGCTATGTATTATGAACTAATATGCCGCTTTTACTCTACTGTTTCCAAAACGGTATTGGCTTTATCCATAACATGTCGATCAGAGTGAGGTTAATCTTTGTCATTAAAATTAGCGGACTGAAAACGCTTGAACCAGTTTTATACTACTGTTATCGACACTGCATTAGATCCATAAATTTACAAGTTTTTTTTCGCGGCTTGTGTCGTATTTTTCCCTTTTTTTTTTAATAAAATGTCAAAATTTATCGAATTTCTGTGTCAGATTTACTTATTTTGGTGGACAGAAAAACTATAGAAAAATGGCAGGACACCGTTTTTACTTTTCGTTTTTCTTTTTAAATGTCATCCATTTAATGATAACAAAATTTGCCACATACAAACAGCATAATCAAAGAGATTTAATTGCAACTTCTTACTTAAGAAACATAAAAAACTTTTTCCCGGACCTAATATACCAAAATTTCACCTTACCTACATTCCGTAACTTTTAGGTACATATAATCAATTTCAATTTCATTGTACATTAAACATATATTTTATTTTACTATGTTAATTATAGCAATTTTTATGTTAGGTTTTGAGATACATATTTTATTAACATCTTACTTGTTTATATTGGTGTTGATGTGCGTGTAGGTGCGCGCGCGCAGGATGCCGACCAGCACACGCGTGCCATTGTCCAACAGGCGAGCGATCTCCTCGCCCTTCCATTTGTATGTGAAAACTGCGCTTATATTGCCTGTACGCAAACAAAACTATTGCTAATGTTACACCGTATTTAATACTGCGCAATGTCGCCATAGCTATAAACAATTACATTTTTCACCGTATAATTTTGCCCTTATCAAATTGTATAATTTGCCATTACAGAACTGGAAACCATGAAGACATTTTTTTTCTAAAATTGACTCTTTTAAACCGATATTCTCAAAAATTCATTTGCAATTATTGTCGAATAGCACTTTGCTAAAATATCGGGACTAATGTCAGTTAACAAGTCAAAAGTAAGTCTAGTTTCATGTTTATTCAGTGTGACCCCAAATAGATTAATAAAAAATATATATGCCAATGCGTCCAGAGATTTTTATAGTGTCGCATGTACAAGCGCACCGCGTTCATTATTATGATAATTAGCAATCATTATAAAAACTGTGTTTACATAATAAAGGAATACTTCAAGTGTAAACACAGTTGAATAACAAGGGTCAATATTGATTCTACTAGAATAATTGTTACTAAAAACGATAGGCGAGCTCGTAATAAACAGATAATGGAGCATTAATTAGTCACTGTAAAGGCTTCATCACGTTTTGAGTACCCGACGTTGTGGCATCGACTATTAATTTTATAAATGACCACAAAAAATATGTAAAAGCACATTTTACCATCACTGTCAGAAAAAAAAAACGTGGCAAAATATCGATTTTTGAAGCTAAGAAACTACAAATACACCTACCCTCAGAAAAAAAATTTACTTAGGAACCTTTACACGACACAATAAAGTGCTGGAAAAAACATTTTCCTCGATCTCGCTATGTAAAATTACCGCAATTACTTTTTTTTTAACTTCGCTATGTATTTGTTTGTCGGTTCACATAACACACCCGGCTGTAAATTTTACAGAATCGGTGAAAAAATGGCAGTTGCGAGGCCATGACATGCGGAAAAGCGAACAAACTGACAGGACTATACTAAAAGGATTCATTTTTGCCTTTGGTTACACAACCCCAAAATTGGAAAGATTCTTTTCTATTTATCACGAAAAAATTAGTGCTATAAAATTTTCATCGTGCATATGAAAAATGCACATATTAAATACTATTTCACAAGATATAAAAATAATTTTATAATAAATTTTAAGGTTACAGATATACTAATGGGTTAGGAAATGACCAGATATACAACGAAAGTGATTAAAACTGCTCAGAAAACTATCAAGGTTGAATGAGAATTAACGACGTGGATACATTTATCTAAAACGTGAAGAATAGTTTAATGGACTAAAAGCCTATTCCACCTCTATCTCTTTCTAAAATTACTTTTAACAAAAAGTCACTTTTGCTAACTTAAAAAAAATGCTTTAACAACTTTTCAAAGATCATGTAAATTTGTTACCATAAAACAAATATTAAAAACAACCCTTTTCGTTGTTCTGAACATTGCTTCGGAAAGCCGAACGGTCAAGTGATGAGGGTAATGATAATGCGCTGAAAGTGCTTTTCACGAGAACGCACGTTTTTAACAGTTTTAACCGAATTCAAAAAGGAGGCGGT
Organism: Eumeta japonica; assembly: GCA_005406025.1. Taxonomy (NCBI): domain Eukaryota; kingdom Metazoa; phylum Arthropoda; class Insecta; order Lepidoptera; family Psychidae; genus Eumeta; species Eumeta japonica. Next base: position 199,277 of record BGZK01000429.1, on the reverse strand, counting down.
TCAATGCTCGTATTTTTATATATGTTTAGCGATAACTTCGATATATATATATATATATATATATATATATATATATATATATATATATATATATATATTAACTTAGAACAACATTCGGACGAGGCGGGTGCAGAAACCGCACCTCGACGCAGAGATAACGACACGGCGGCGTGACTTTCGCGATCGCGCAATGCGCGCAGGAGCATCGGGATCGGCAAACCCATTGAAAAGACGAGCCATCGGCCGCCCACGCGCGGGCGGGCGCGGGCGGGCGCGCGCCGCCTAACCGGATCGCGCGCCCTTGGCACTGCGCTGAAACCTGACGACAACCGTCCCGAGAACTTATCACGTTCGTTTCTATATTTTTATTTGTTTCTTCTATTATATACCCTGCTTTGTTCCGTTCCATGTTAATATGGAAATTATTTTGAGGCATGTTTGTATTTGCCTACCATAGACACGATTACGTAAATTTGAAGTACGAGACGTGATATATTAAGTTTGTATCGACCAAAATTAAGGAGGAGTTTCTAACATTCGGCAGTAATTAACTCAGGATAGAAATTTTTTTAACTTTGACTAAACCGAACTGGCAGTAAAACTTGATCAGTTCTATAAAAGTATCTTATCGGTTACTTAATCCTTCAATCACAGTGTAAAAATTTTCTACCGGTTAACTGATTTAAATATCCAGTAAAATTATTCACTAGAAACTAAAATAATAATAAATATTCTCTCTAGACTGTCATTAAAATATTAACAAAGGTATGATTCGTTGATATTAATTTTAACTGAATTGCATAAACATTGTGTTAAAAATAAAATGTGATTTCAGTAGATACTTATTTAATATTTTGTGATTGTATTCTGTTTAAAAAAACATTTTCGAATAGCGATTTATTTCATTTTTCATAAAATCTGGAAGTAACTCTGAATATTTTGATCGATTTATGGAAAACATAAAACCTCTCAACACACGAGAACACATCTCGAATACAAATTCAATTTTGAAGCCGAAACTGCAGAAAATCTTTTCACCGGGTTCACGAACTTCGTAAACTGTATTTTCTCATGGATTAACTTTAAACTTCAATCATTATAATGTTTTAAGTATAATATAATTTAAGTGATACTTTCTAAAACCTATTAGATTTAAATAGAAAATATACAATATATTCCATTTCTCGGGAGCTTCTTTCACATAAACGAAAAAAAATATAGGACTACGTATGAAAAGCAGAAGGGACACCCACGGCCGACGTCGGTGGCGAGCTTCATCTTCTCCAGCGCGACGGTGTCCCGGTCGTTGTACACGAGGACTGCGCTCGCGTTCGCCCGCCACGCGTTCTGAACCTGTTGGTAGAATAATAATTCTCAATCTGATCATCAAAGTGTTCGCTTATCTACAACTCGTTTCATCCTTGTTTAACATGAATGTATTTATTGGTAACCGTTTTTCTGTTTTGTACATTGGACAAATAATACGTAATAGCAAATCATTATTATCGATGAAAATCCTTAATGAACGCATACTTATTATTTGTTACGTTGCGGCCTGCACGCATCGCTTACTCATAATACCGACACGATATCCTTTTTCTTACACTGTACCCCAAAACACTAAACAAAAAGTAAAGTCGAATCTCGACTCGCGTGGTTAGCGTTCCGTACTATAATTCTATTTTTTATGTATCTGTGGCTATTCTAAAAATACCTCGAAAATAAAATAGAACGGACATATCAGATTATGCTACATCATTTACAGTTTGATATGACGCCTTCTAAGAAAAGCTTAATATGTTTTGTATATCGGATGTTAAAAAATTCGCGATACGCACGACAAAAATTCAAACTCTATCCGAGGAGTTATTGGACTGTGCTTCAATGTATACAGGGCAATAAACATGCTGCCTGTTTAGTTTAGACGGTCTGCTGATTTACTTCGATTCAGCGTGATCGCTAACTCCTGGATATCGGTGCAATGATATCATCATATCACATAACATGCGACATTCGTAGCGAAATGATTGTGGGCACGTATGACACGTATATGTTCCCGTCAATTTGATCAGTTGTTACACGTTTTCGATAACTAGTCATACAAACCATTGCAATATATAATAGTCACCATATTTATAGTACATATGTCGATGGATACCGCTACAAACAAAATAACTTAATATGGCGGCATGCCATAACCGATCGATTTATATAATACAAATGCTCTGGGTAAAATGCTACCACGGTGTAGACGATTCGATCCGAAAGAGATTTGTTTTATTAATGCAGCATAAATAGTATCATAACAAATCTACACACCTATCCAACATGAAGGCTATAATTCAACAATCAATAGCTAAAACAATATAACACGTATCCAACAGAAAGAGCGTTGATTGCGTGGCCAGCTCAACGGGAACGCGTACGCAAGCGGTCTCTGCAACATTGTAAAGGTGTAGCTGGCCGCGAGCTGTGCGCCGTAGCATCATAATCAAAATGTTTGAAATCTTCAAAGAAAAATCATACAAATATTTGAGCGGTTGTATTGATCAACAATAAGCAATCGTGGCCTAATGATTGACATGTCTGTCTGCTGCGCAGTGGACGAGAACTCGAAGACTGATGGCCTACGTTATTAAGTGTGAATTTTTAAAAAATGAATATTGAAAATATAAATTTATCATAGTGAAGGAACAGTTCATGTGGAAATCTCGATCTTGGAAAAGGGTCACGAGAATCTTTAAAGGCGAGAAATTCTCAATGCGTCTTAACCCGCGGGCCTATCAAGACGCCCTAGTAGTCTCTCTATGACTATCCCATTCATTAACCCCCTTGGGATGAGCAGTACAGTACTATAGAGTACTCTTGTAACTATACTATAACACTTGTAACATCGAAATATAAAAGCATAGAAGTATTCCTACATAAACAAAATGGCCAAACGAAATTGGCTTCGTAGTGGACGTGGCAAACGATATTGGCTTCGCTGCCGTACAGATGTTCACCATGTGTCCTTACTCTTTCTCTCGTCAATGAGTATCTTCATTCTTTCTCTTTCTTTTTCTTCGGTTAAGAAATAACAGTGTCATTCGAAATTACAATTAAAAAAGATAATAATAAGCTCTTTTGTAAGAGAATTATTTTGTTTAAAAATATGTCGTATATCTTCATTTACATTTGTGTGAGTTATGTGCCACAAATGAACGTAAATTTGTTCGACATTATAATTCTATGTTTTTCTATTTCGATGACTTGTAATTATAATATTACAGTAATCTTGTCTAGGGCGTCATGCTAGGCCCGCCGGTGAGATTAAAACACTTTCTACTATACTTAGACAGGCACGACGTGCCCAGTAATGAGAAGTCACATGGTCTATACAAGTTAAATACCAACAACTTCATGACATCATCAATGAAATGTAATTTTTTTAAGTCACGTTGGTTACAGCAATAGTTCATAACACTGACGGTACAATCGGCTCGATTACATTGGCATACAGCACGGCCCGTTATCATTACAAATCAATTATGTCTTATCAGCGTTGTTTCATCGGACACTAGTAGACATCGAAACTTATTTTCTTGGATGTTGATCATACCTACACCGTTGATCAATGACCTACACCTGGTCATTCTTACATCTGGAGGGTGCAACATTCAATCATTGAACTCCTGAATACTACGTTATTATTAACTTGTAGTCGAAAATATGTCAAAAAAAGTTTTACCTAGACTTAACTTCGCTAAGGTCGTAACCTTAAAGCATAGTTTTAGATTATGCTAAACTGAATTCCCTAATTATTCAAATTATATCTAAAACTGATTATAAAACAAATTCCCGAAGTTGTGGTTAATGACGTCGATTATTAATTACTCCCAAATTATCATATAGGGTCGGGGAAAAAGTTTTTTCGAATTTATATTCAAGATAATTTTTCATAACATTTGTATTTAATTATAGTATATATATGGCATTTTGTAGGTAGTTACATAATCTCATTGCTGTAAAAAATTTGGGAGTTCTGATCAAAAAACTGCGACAAGTAATTTTGACAGTACCCTCTTGATATTAACCTAACACTATCTAAAAAATTCTGAAGGGACTGAAACAGGTGAAAATCGGACGCTGCAAGGTTAAGGCTATATGCTGGATGCATTAACACTTCCCAACCAAACCTCAATATTTACTAAGTGGCTGAGACTAGACTACATTTCAAAGCAATTAAAATAATTCCAAACACGGCTACTATATGTTGTCTCGGTGCCAACCTTTTTAGCTCCATCATCGATCCTAAACATCGATCATAGTCAAAGTGCATTCCAAGGCAATTCCAACAGACCAAACACGACTAGTATACATTGTCTCGTTACGGAGTTCCAGTACCAAATTTCCAGCTCCATTCAGACCTTTAACACTGATCATAGCCAAAGTTCACTCTAAGACAATTCAAACAAGCTCCAACACGGCTAGGATACGTTGTGTTGTTATGGAGTTTCAGTCAAAGCTTCCAGCCTCATCATCAGGCCCTGGAAACCAATCATAGTTAAAGTGCATCTCAAGACAATTCCAATAAGCTCATACACGGCTAGGATATGTTGTTCCGTTATAGGCTTCCCGTTTCAATCTTCCGGCTCCATCATCAGACTCTGAAAGCCAATCTTGGCCAAATTGTATCTCAAAAAGATTCCCACGAGCTGAAACACGACTAGGATATCTTGTTCTGTCACGTAATTCCAGTATAAAACTTTCAGCTTCATAATCAGACCCTCAAAGCGAATCATGACCAAAGCACATTTCAAGACACTTCCAATACTAACATGGGTAGGACACGTTGTTCTATTATAGAGTGCTAGTGTATACCTTCCCAGTTTATCGTCAGACCCTGAAAATGATTCAAGGTTGGAGTACATATCAAATCAATTCCAACAAGGTCAAACTGGGCCAACAGTTATTCCGTTACGGAATTCCTGTGCCTACCTTCTGAGTCTATCATCAGACCAGTCCAATTATACCATATTCTTATATCCATATTATTGTATACCTATCAGAACTATATTCGATTGCCAAGTTTCATAATGACCCAACAAATAAAAATGTGCGAAATTCAGTATCTAACATTCCATTGCATATCTAGAGAAAATAATAAAACCATGTTAATAAATGTCGTTCATAACTCCAAATCGAATCAAGTAATAATTATATACAATAATTAATATTGAATATTTATTGCACATATTGTATATTCAGTAAAATAAACTAAAAGAAATTTAAAAATGCACTAAGAGAATAAAAATATAATTTAGTCATGAACGATCACCGACTTACAAACGCTCGTCTAGCCTTCGGCGGACGACCTTTTTATTTTCCGGCCGATGCAACTCTATTTATTCTTGTCAATAACTGAGCTCAGCAAATTCATTAGAAGCATTCATTGTCTAGGTCAGGCGACGCTCGTATACGTGGCTCGTTTTTCATTGTTGTAAATATTGTGACAGTTCATAAGATAATAGGTGGTTTACCCCGTACCGGCGTTGCTATAAAGTTATAAAGCTAACAATACGAGATGCCCTGGTTGTTGAAATATTGTGAAACTTGATTTATATATATATATATGTATATGTATCAATTTACACTTGTTAGGTAGCTTATGCTACCTAACAAATATGAACCCTACTAATTAGTACTGCCCTATCGCAGGGCACACTTGACACATTTAGTTGCAGTTTGAAAATGTCCTCCATATTGGAGCTAAAATGAAACTAATAATTTTTAAGCTACATTTTAATCTAATATGGTATACGGTACTCTTTAGCAGTATATGTATTAGTTATAAAGAAGATGCAGTAAATATTTGATATTTATCGTAAAAGCGTTTAAATATTAGATTATTTTCTAGAAATAGTCGCCATGAATTAGCGTCCGATAGACACCCAAGAACCCATTTAGTTCAGTTTGTGTTATTAATTAAAAATAGTGTTGGAAATTGGGCCTCGCTTGGCAACCGTCCCGATGCACTTTCAGCTTTGCCAAGATGCGGTTGCAGAGTAACTGTACATTTAGTATACACAATTGTTTACTGGTAACATTAAGATTTGGCAAACAGTGTTGCTTTTTAATGCAATCAAATAAGTAGGTTGCGTCAAAATACACCACCTTAATATGAACAGAATCAAAGCAACCGCAAGTACCTATCCATCCCAACATGTATACCTAAATGTTGGAATTAAGTATTATGTTTCATAGCTTAGATGCTTTAAGTAGAAAGTAGAAAAAATAAAATATTAATTTCATGAATTCGAAGCCTTCAAAAATTTTAACGAAACAAAAAATAAGTATAGAACTGTCCGAATAAGAGGATCAAGAGACGATAGTTCTAGCGGAATTAACATTTTGTCAACATGCGCCTATGAATATATAAAATTGGAAACAGAAATAGTGTACGTTTTATAGGTGTTTATAATATACCTCTGACTGAAATGATATAATAGAGTTCAAAAAAATAATAATTAAATCTGTCCATATTTTAAAATCTCTAATTTCAACGCCTACCTTAATTTCAAAGTTGCAGTTGCCCCTGCGTATGAGCGCTATCCAGGGTTCAGTGGGCAGCGGCCTGTCGGGAGCGTTGGCATCGAGCAGCGGCCATGTGCAGCCCGTGTGGTCAGCGGCGCTGCTGCGCGCGCGCACGTGCACCGCTACGCCGGTAGCACTGCCGATATAGCCCTCGCCGTATTTACCTGACTGCAAAGGTAAAATTAAAATTGTAAAGTTTCCTCACAAGAAATTCTACGTATAAATTATTTAGATATGACTACAATTAGCTATTATCGATTTATGTTCTAAGCCCGTTTCTGAATTTATATGCCATTCTCGACAATAATATGATAAGTGAGGACAAGAAGAGTCAGTTGTCTTATGATTACGTTTAATTATTTTGGTGTATGAAGCGTGGCTCTTTTTGACTACCCAACTCACAAACATCAGTGTGAGAGAGTACAATATTACTATGTATGCATTATATGTACATATATCTCGCGATTAAGTTACATAAATCGACGCAAACTGGAGGAATTATAAAAACTCCGCTGTATTATTTTAAAGACTTTCTTAATTATTGATCAAAATGAACAATCAATATTAAAAATATATATATCAGTGCATCCAAGCTATTACAAAGGACCACTGTAACAGACAGGTCTTTAACCCATTCTTACCAGCGTTTGGATTGTTCTCAGAATCATTGTAACAAAGTTCCTTATCGCACGTTGTACTCAGACGCTCGACGGATGAGAGCTACACGAAAAAAAAACGTATAACCGCAACAAAAAATACTGACCACTGTGTAGTGTACACTAGGCTTAGTATATACATCTCAATTTCTCTGTCTCCCTCTCTCTTTTTCTCATAAACGCACTGCTGCTTGGTGTACACCTCTCGATCTATCCGTTTCCTTATATTTTCTTTACATTGAAAAAAATATTTCTAACCAAGTTCGAATTTGGCTTGGTTAAATATATTTTGTTGTAATAACTGAATAATTCGTTGTATTAACAAATAATATGTGTGACTTAACCAATCGGATCAATCGTACCAACATACAGGTTGGTTAAGACAACCAAAATATTGATTCGCTCAAAATCAACAATCCAAATTCATTATGTTATTCAAGCTTATGGTTGGAATGACCAATTTTTTTTTCAGTGTAGCGAAACAAACTTCGTTCCTACCGGGTGCCCCGAAAACACCTCATGAGTTTTTTCTTCAATTAACATTTTAACAAGTAAGCAGTTACATAGAAAAATATTGCACAGACGTACCATTTTATATATATATCGTCATAGGAGATTTCTTATCTTTTGACTTCAAATGACTATGAAGCATTATCTGCGAACAGTACTCCCAACAGTAAATATTCCCAACAAGAACGGGTTAGTCATTAATTTAAATACCTGGCATCTCCATTCGTTTTATAAAAATTTATTGTATTTAAAAAAAAAATTAGAAATGTTTAAAAGAAATAGTAGTCGGCGTAAACTCAATACCAGAAATAAATATAAACTGATTTCACATGTTATTCGACTGGGTGGATTCACAAATTCATTCAGAGGGCTCTGTGTGCGCAAATTCAATAAAGTTCTTGTAGATATACAAGATTTACCCCTATATAAATTTAAGAGTGTTATTAAACAATCACTCAGTAAAAAAGGGTATTATACAATTTCTGAATATTTGGAAGACAAATATCCATGGGCATAAGCGGTACGACTTCTTACCGGGCTGGTTCGTTATTAATGGTTTTGTATTTCTTTTGGCTACGTATGAGCAAATTAGAAAAGAAGCTACCTTTAAGTTTTTTGCTCGTTCTTCTTGAAGGAAAACTGCCTTCCGAGCGAGCGGTAAAGTGTAAATTCGCAAAAAATTATGACGTATTTCAAATGTTATTTCGTAACCTATAAAATAAAGATAATTTGAATTTGAATTTAAACTAGAAACAGAAACAGACCAAGGATAGTGTGAATACAAGTCGACGAAGAGGACACAGAACATGGAAAACATAAGAATACAGGTTCACGAAAACGCTCTACACGCACCATAAAACACGAACCGAGAGACGGGCACGTCAATACGCAAACCGTCGCTTTTTTTTTTCGTCTCACTAAAAATAATCCACCACAATTCTCGTGTAGCTCTGATTACGAGAAAAATACTTTACCTTCGCGAATTTACTTAAGCCATCGTACGTTATTTACCCGATAACGTTGGATGTGTGTGATAATGACGTTGATAAAAATGTTTGTTTAGACTGGGGAAGCGAAAAATTCGGCCGCGTTACTCGTTGCTATATTCTTAATGGCTTGCAAGTGTTAATAGATCGTTTAAAAATCGGTTAAACATAACAAGCTGAGTAATTGAATAAATAAAAACCCGGCCAAGTGCTTATCTGGCCAAGCGCAGTGTAGGGTTCGGTAGTTACCCGTCACAATATGCGGAATTAGAAGCGGATGTTTGTTTGATTTTTGGAAACTATCAGTTAAGTTCACAGTTTAACGGCTAATAACGTCTAAAAACACGCCCACAAAGGACAGGTGTTATGAATAATTTCATATTTGCATAATTGTACAGGGTCCATAAACTTATATTTACTACCTATTTACATAATTTAAGTAATTTTCTACGGTATCCGAAAAAAAATAATTCGCTTTTTACTTCATTTTGTCTATTTTATAAGTTGGTAGACTTTTACTCGTCAACTAACAAAGCTATATATTTAGCTATGGCAGTTTTCATTTATAGAAAGCTGGATTTACTGTTATGATCCGGAAACCAAGGCAGTCTGCTGAGTGGGTGTTTCCTTCCGAGGAGTTGCCTAGTAAAGTAAAACGATGTCGAAGCGTCGGAAAAGAGACGGTGGCCTCTTTCTTCGGAATGACAGGTCATTATGCAACAGTTGTTTTAGAAGATAAAAAAGAAAACCAGTCACTGTAGACTGGTACACTAACAATTGTTTGATTCTTGTTTAGGAAAAAGTTCGGGAATAAACGACCCGTAGGATTCTCCTTCATCATGACAACGCCTCACCACATAACGCTAGACAAACAACTAATAATTTGGGGATGTTAAGTATTAAAATACTGGTTCATCCGCCTTATAGCTCCGATCTTGCACCATGCGATTTTTAATTATTTCCTAAAATAAAAAAAAAAAACTTCGAGTAAAGTGGTTTACGGACGCCGAGGAAGAAGTGATTCCATATGAAAAAGCCGTCGAAACGTCCCATAAGTTCCAGTAAGAAAAGTATTTCTCTCAGTAGTTTCATTGAATGCAGCGATGTATTGAAATCAAGGGACGCTATTTTTAAAGCAATTATATTAAAAATAACTTGCTAGATTTCTCAGTTTTTTATTTTCTAAAAACTCTCAATTTGACCCACGAAACCATTTACCCGATGGGGAGGGACGACGATAATGACAATTGACTGTAATAAAAAATTAGCGCTTTAAAGCTTAAATAGTTCGCAAATGGAGCCCTAAATTGAAAAATGGTTTTATAGACCTGCATTTTTTTATCAATGAACTATCCATCGATACCACATGCTATGGGATTGACGAGAAAAAAAAACTCAGCTCCACTTTACACGTAGGGGAGGTAGAATCTACCCTAAAACAGTTTTTATTTTTTCAAGATTTTATTCTACGGCTTTATCGGCGTAATTAATATATGTATACCCATATCCAGTATCACTGTACTAAGCCGCAGACGGATAGACAGACGAAGGACGGACGGACAAGGCGAAAGTAAAAGGATTCCTTTTTACTATGGTAAGGTATGGTAAAAAGACGCGTATAAAGTCGCCTACATGTTGCACGCCATACTATCAATGTCTAAGGTGATACAATATCAGAGAATATGCGAGTAACTGCTTAACATATCTTGAAATCAGTTTTTAGAAATCCGGATTCTAATTAGAAAAAAAACACTGAATTTGTTACATTAATTAAAGCATCTCTGTATGTAAAAAAAAAACCATCCCTTCTTTTGAATAATGTTAATTGAATTACTTCAAAATATTTGGTGAACTTTTTCTGGGACAACTTGAATGGCGTGGATTTGTTTTTCTTAAACATAAAAACAATAACTAACTAACTCCGAATAAGGCGCATTGACTAATTTATCAAAATATTTTTTTTCCTTACAATGTAAACAAACGTTGTTGTTTGATGTCCTCGACGATCTGTCTAAAAATTTAGACATCATCGAGGGTATTAAGAGTAAAGTTGTGAGAAAGAAATTAGAGTTCAACGAAGTTGTTATCAATGAAAAAGAAAGAAGTAAGAGATCTACAATTTTATACTACTAGAACCAAGCGAATTCGATAACGGTTTTTCAGTAAATTTTACCAGGGAACGACCATAGAATTAGGAACGGCGACGGCGACGACATCGCTAGAAGTGGATATAAGCCTCGCCTTCAAACAATCATCCCTACGAGAAATTTTCATACAGCCGGACCGCTCCCACCTTCTCTCATCAACGCTTGTGCATGCTGTTCGCTCGGTTTGTATCAAATAAGTATCTAGATGTGTTAGTTTTGATCTACGTCGCTAATGTCGCCCTCGTTCTTAAGTCTATGGTAAGAACGAATCGTTTTAGCTATCCTTGTCCTTTTTTTATTAAATTAATATAACATAGTATACGTAAAAGGTGTCAAAAATATGTATCCACCTAATTCAAATAACTAAGGTACATATTGATACATGAACAGATTGATGGTGCATATTCTGCATATCTAGAACTATCACGACTTTTGACGTGACAACGTCTTATAAATTGGTTTGCCGGGTGACACTTCAAGAAACTGCGTTACGCTCCGCTCACGTTATGCGCTCACAATGAGAGCGAGTGAGAGGCACGCGTCCCTTCCACTCGGGCATGGTTAGCCCGCCTAAGAGCGAGAGACAGACATAAAAGTGAAAGGCACGTCCCTTCCACCCAGATAGGAACAAGTTAAGTTGTAGTAAACGCTGTTTCATTGTACGCAAATGTATTGCAAGTTATTGTATGTATATTTGTATATAAATACGTATGTATGTGTAAAGGTAAAATAAAATTTTGTTAATATGAAATTCAGTGCGAGATTCTTTGTATAAATTAATGTTTTAAATATAATTCTTTGTATAAATAAATGTTTTAAATTGTTACTATTATTTCATCCTTCTTCCTACTATACGAATGAATATTCACATTAAAATGATTTTACCACTCAAAGTCGTTGTCACGTAAAACTTTCGCCCGTATACCGACTTTACAGGCAACCAATTTTTTTTAAAATTGATTCACGAAAAATTGTAAGGTACTACAATATTTAGATGTTTATTAGAAATTGACGTCTATTAATATTAATGAATTATTTTGGAAATAGTACATTATTTTTTTTCTAAAAGTATTCGCTACATAAGGGGACATCGATGTACAATAAATACAGACGTGAAGGACGAACGAACGGCATTAAGGTCCTGCGGACCTAGCGTGACGTCCTAGAGAAGAGTCTTTCTATAGGACTATATTATTTACGTTGCCCTTACAACCCTTTCTAACATTCATTACATTGCGCGAACAGGATAGACCCACAAAGAAACTTTTCTCCGAGGATTCGTGTCGGGCGCGTTAGCGTCACGCTAGGCCCGCCGGTACGGGGGTGAGAATTAAAAATTTAAGAATTAGCAGAGGGACGTGACAAACCACCGAGGAATAGCAATATTCGTGGTGTTTATTTTTCCATCGTTACGTGTTTCATGGATAAATTTAAAATGAATATTAAATCACATTGTTATATAAATATTCAACAGATCATCAAACCGCAATACCGATCGATTATTAATGCTCGCTATTAAAAATTCTCCATGGATACAAATCAAACGGACGAGGAAAAATATATTTTAAGCGTTTATAAATAGGGATCATTACATTAGTCAAATGATACTCATCACCGACGAGTTTTTGTCGTTTAATCACAACGTCACACTGATTTCTGTTTGTTACGAAACAGATCTGCTTCCGAGCACCGTCCGATCGATCATAATAAATATAAAATCACTACACGTGTGATTTATTTCAAGTTGTACAGTAGTCAAAGATCCTTGGAACACGCCGTAGATACCTACAATAATCGAGATCGTAAACGTAATAAATCAATTTTTTTTATTTTATAAATGATATCGGGAACTTGGACAAATGAGTAGACGTTATTTATTCAAAGAAGTTCAACGTTTCGTTGATTCATTTTCAACTTCATCAGGAAATTCAGGAAAGCATAGTCACAGATAGCTAGATAATTATGACAGGTCAATAAAAAAATTATAATTATTATATCCATCATAGAATGTTTTTCCTTTTTTTTTTAATATCTGTTATCGCGCATTTAAGGTATGATTAACAAATAATTAATATATATATATATATATATATATATATATATATATATATATATATATATATATATATATAGTTCAAAAACCCTAAATGTATAATAAGACACAGCAATATTTTTTAACCTATAACTCCTATAAGCTATCTGCTACGCCCAGGATACTGTGACTTTTATTTATTGTTTTTATCAGGAGCATGTTTGACAGTAGCGCCATTGTGCAAATTCTTACCTTGCACCGCCAAACCGATGAAGGCTCAGTACATAAAAACGTATATGCACTACATTTTTTTAGAAACGCTGGTCTGAACAGTAGAAGAAACTAGTGGCCACGATCCAACGCCCTAACATCACAAACAAGACACCGTCATCGCGGTCTATCGTAAGAGGTCGTCCTTGGTCTACTCGTACCTACAATAGCAGCTCTTAGTCTCACATTTGCCGGCTTGTTGTACGCAAAATCCCTATAGTCGTTTCGGCCAACCTCATCCCTTCGCCACGAGTGCTTATACGCATGCGTACGTTTACCCCGCATGCGTTTACTGTCATCTCTAACTATCGCTATTTTCATTATAGCACTGACTGCGCACGCGACGCGTACAATGAATATGCCTACCAACATAGTATCGAACGTCGCAAACCAAAGGTATGCTGTTACGAGGGCTGCTATTTATGTGTCCGGAATATCAAAAAGAAAACATCTATCGTTTAATATGGTTTTATTGCTTTTCAAAATATTCGCCATGATGATCGATGTACTTTTGCATAGGCTGAAACCAATTCTTATAGCATTTTTTCCATTTTCATTGAAATATTTTCAAAACGTGCATTTTGAAACCATTAACAGTCCTTTCGCGGCTCGAAAAACGTAGACCACGCAAATTCTCCTTCACGCTTGGGAATAAATAGAAATCGTTGGGTGCCAAATCGCAGCTGTACGGTAGATGACCAGTCAATTCGATTTTTTGACCTTCCAAAAACCGAGGTGTTTCAGCCGATGTGTGACAGCTAGAATTGTCATGATGAAGAATGATTCTGCGTTGTTGGTTATTGATTCTTATTTTTTTGCACCAATTGACACTAGCCTGTTTTTAATCAATACTCAAGTTGTGCGAATCCAACGTGAACAAATTTTATTTACAGCCAAATTTTCGTGTAATATCTTATGTATATACGTCATACTTATGCCCAGCAGGTTTAGCATGACGACCTAGACAAGTCTCTATAGGACTACCCTTGTCGCGCCAATGACAAGAGCGAAAGGGACAGTCCTATAGAAGACTCTTTGTCTAGGGCGTCATGCTAGGCTCGCAGGGACGCCTTTAGCTCGCGATATGTAACATGACGATCTTGCACTATTAGTTCCCGCCCAGCATCGATATTATGTGGTACAACAACCGATTTAGGACGACCTTCTTTAAATTCATCCGTGAGCATAGACCGCCCACGATTAAACTCACTAAATCAGTGATACACAATGGTTTTCGATGGTGCTTCGTCCACAAAAGTCGAAGTGAGTTGATCGGTGCACTGTTGTTGAGTTAGCCCACGCCGTAATAAATCATCGCACGAAAATTTTCACGAGTTAAATCAATGGTGATAAAGACACGCAGTTTTCAAAATGACGCCACAATGGTAAAACAATTGACAGTTACATGAAACAAATTGTATTCTACAGCCAAGGAGGTCCACTTTTAAATGTTGTAATTTCTTTTTAAGTACTGTTCTGTATGTGGCCAGTTTCAGGATACGTAAATAGCAGCCCTCGTATTTACGTTTTCTTCGAGTTGTTTCTATAAATAACTATGTAATTGCAACGAGTCACCTGTAGAGTGGCCATTGTTCGGACATGTGTGTGTGTGTGAGCGCGCGCGCCCGCGTCTGTGTGCGTCCGTGGCCGACCGCACGCGTGTGCACACAGCTGCCGCCGTCTAACTGACGTTAATTGACGTTAATCGACGTGAAAAATTGAGGAAACACAGATAGTTCGTGAGTAAGAAATTTACGTATTTACAACAAATCTTTATCCACGTGTTACGCAAGAAACGAGCTAAATATCTGGTGGGAACGTTGACGTAATACAGGAACGATCTATTTGCCCGCACAGAACATACCAAAGACGAAAATAAAATTTTATGAGGATTAATTAAAATTTATTGAAGATTGAGAACCACTGTTCTCAATCCTCGATAAATTTAATTATTTTATAGGGATTACTGCCGTTTTACTGACGATTTTTTTCTATCTGTCATTCCAAAGCCTTGCTTAATGTCTATTTTAACCAACTAATAAACATTGTCAATAATGAGAACGCATATTTTCTTCAAATTAATAAATTTTTAATCACGGACAAACTGCCAATCAGAAACAAAAAGCAAACTATTTGTATCAAAATGGAATAGTCTTTTTTTTTAAGAACACTTTTGTTGATATTCTTAATGAGTTCTGCCCACCGGTAGTACATCAGTAAAATGAATATTCTTTTAGAATAAAAAGTATGGTCTGACGATCTTATTATTTTTATACTGAAAAGGAGTTTCTGCTTCTACGTCAACTACAAATTGAAACCTATCGCCCATTTACATATATTGTGGGGACGTCGTTAACAATCGACAATCAACAACGACAATAATATACTTCTCAATTTACGTTAATGCGATAGAACATAGCATAGCCTGCCAGTAACCCCACTTCAATCGGTCAGTCGGCCGTCCCAACAGGTAAAATCGAAAGTATAATTTCATCTTGACCGATCCCCGATATATAAAAGAAAAAAACAAGAATGCTTTCTGACGTATTTTGAGACATTGCATTTCAAAAACGGGAAACATTTGAAAAACCCAAATTCCCTGAACAGACCTCTCAGAGAAATTTCCAAAGATATCAATCGCCTCGAAATCATTTCGTCTGTAGCATTTCGATAAATGACGTGGTAAGATTAATGAATTGTTACCGTCCGTTCTGGTAAATATTTTTATTGGACGTGTTCGATGGTTGTGATCCGTCTGACCGACAGGGGGCGCTCGTAGCTAAACAAAAACATAGTGTTAGGCATTCCTGACGACCGTTTCCGGAGGATCGCTTATATGAATACACCGGCATAGCGGCGGCGGACATGCCGCGATGCATTATGTATACTCTGACTCACGGCGCGCGCGCTGAGCACAAAAGGTTAAGAACACCGTCGTCGCAGACGCAATTCGAAGTATACCTTTTTCATGCGCGCATTGTGTCAGTGTCTATAAAGTTCATTGATCATCTATAAAAGTACAGTACAAACGAATTCGCTTTCAACGGCTTCTTAAAGTTTAGGCAGTCCTCTAACGTGTGGCCTGACTCTACTCGGGCGCGCATCCATTTGTAGTTCAATTAACGTCAAACACGTATCGTTTTTATATATTTCCCGATAACTAGCACTAGGCAATCATCAAACAAGTTGTAGTAAAATAGATGCACCTCTTTCTTGCTTTTTTTAATACATTTAGCAATAAATTTTCAATTCTGATCGAGGACCTTGAACCTCAGCCATTTAATTTGTCGCCAATGCGGCGATAAATTATTCTTTATAAACTACTATATTTTTTTTAAACATAAAACTATATAAATTTGTGTGTGCATCACAAGTAAACTACAGTAGTAAACACTTGTGCAAGAATCCAGTTATCATGACTATATCGGAGTTAACAGAACGAACTACCGCCAACGCCGTAACCGGTTCCAGCCCGGTAATGTTCATCGTAGTCCTACAAAATCGTTTGGCATGTGCAATGGTCAAGTATAGTATGCTATCCTCATAACATTTCGAATTAATTATAGACATGCTATCAATTTTAATGAAGATTAATTTGTGCATTCCCGCTGATTTTCTACCATAAATGCAACCACTGATACTTGAATATATGCGGTTATATTGAATAACGGTGATGCGATCGGCATGAATTAGTTCAATATTACTTCCGCCGATATTTTGATACCCTTGTAAGTGTCATATCAAAGCTTGTGTGTGCGCGCTTAAAGCCCCGCGGTCTATCAAAAATATAACTTCTGTTTCAGCCTTCAGCGGTCACCCATCACTTTTCACAAATGGCCAATCCGGTTTATGAATACAAATACAGCATTTCTGATTAGACCAATGAATGCATTACGTCAAAGAAAGATCACATTATAGTAATAAATTTGCCATATCGTGTATATCCAACCGGTAGCAGTAATGAACGCGTCACGCAATGGCCAAAATCAATACGGAAGTGGGACTGAGAGTAACATTTGCTTTTATTCCCTTCTATTAGAGTGAATTAACTTGGATCAATGAGCAAATCAAAATACGTACGACGGTTAGTGATAAAGTATACAATATTGTCGAACATTGAACTATTAAAATATAACCTTTCTGTTACAGAATAGAAGGTGTAGGTAAAAAAGGTAAATAGACAAATAAATACTAAGACCAATACAATAAGTTAAAGGGTTTGTAATTTCTAAATATTTCCTTATAGTTTTTAATTTTTGGCTTATTCGACAACCTAACCTATCGTGGAAATTGTACGTCACGATTTCACTATAAATCCCATAGTACTCAGAGTGGGTTGTGCATAAATAACCCTATGTTACTGTTAATTTTTACACGATCTCTGAAATGGTTTCAAAAATTTTTAGGGATTCTGCGAAACCTAAAACATCAGAACCAACATCGGAATCGTCGTCGGGGACGGACTCGAAATCGGACTTGGATTCAAAACTATGATGAATAGCAGATTCGAGATAGGGAACAGAGAATTTTATTATTTATGATACACTCCAATTCACATTAATGGAGTTGCGGGAAAAAGCTCGAATTTTCTAGGACATGATTGGTTTTTAAATTTTATTTAAAAATTGGAGTGTGGAGAAAGTATCGCAGCGATATCGCATGATAAGAAAAAATTATAGAGTTTGATGTCGAACACTGAAACGTATAAACAAACCAGACGTGTATATATATATAATAAATGAAGAGTCGATTTCAAAATCCTGAGTATAAATAACATACAAATAAGCAATTTATGCGAAGGCGTAAAACGATAAGCATCGCCTCGGTCGGCCGGTCACATTCGAGTACGGTTGGCCTAGGGCGGTGCTTTGGAGTGCACGAACGAGTCGACCTCTGCGGCACTCTCCTCTCACCGAGGACTGCGCACGCGCACGATAGCATCGGGTATCGCGTACGCGAAGTAACCACAAGGCGCACGTTATACGGTTTAAAATCTAAGCGATTGAAATGTGTATATGATTTCTCTGATAAAAGATTGACAGAGATATATAAAATAATAACACTCCCTAACGTCTTTGATATCTGTCAATCCTCTCGGATCAATAGTTACTGGAAGAACAGTTTTGAGGGTCAGCGGTGGGTTGCATGTTGAATGTTAAAACATATGTTGCAACCAAGCGTCCCATTATTTGAATATATCATATTTATCTTCCCACGATAGAGGTCGGAAAGATTTGTCAACAAATAAAACTTGGACCGATAACTGTCTCTAATTAATTAAAATAAATCTATTGATACCTACTTATTTTTGCGTGCAAGTAGACATAAAAAAATGGATGCGCCTTAAATGTTACAACTACTTCTTTGAAGTAATTAAAAATTAGTTTTTAATTTGCATGCAAATCATTCAATAAAAAAATAACAATCGATTATTTCTATATATGCACATATATAAAACTATTTACATTTATATATTTTATACGTTTAATAAAAAAAATCAAAGGTTTAAAATGTTACAACACCGCTTAATATATAGACGCTTTGCGCACACGTAGGTATGTATATCGGGTAGATTATAATCTGGCTCTAGCCGCTCCCAATACCCTAGCACGTGAGGACTCTGGAAGTACTACAAATAAATTATTCGGGATAACGATGATCACCTACGTGGTACAAAAAAATTGCTGCAAGTGTTTCGTGACGTTCTAAAATTTCACGCTTATGATTTTTCTTTAACGCACCAAAAAAGGTATAATTTAAAAAATACTATTTTTTTATATCGTTTCTGGATGTTATTTTCCACGATAAATTTAATAATAATGAGTTAGAACAAGTCAAGTAAATTACTGAGATTTACTAAACCTTCTATTCTTTTAATTTACGTATTTAGATTAATATAAAATGAACTCGTATAAAGAAATGAACATTATATCATTACATCATTCGTATTGTATGGATATACTCTTTTGCCTACATCCATTCTCTTATTATGACGACTTATTAGATAACATATGCATATTCCACTTTTCTTTCATCGTATCATTTCAATACAAACGAGAATCTGTATAATAATTTATTCATTCTTTATGACACAGAATAAAGACGTTACATGTTACATAATAATGTGTAAACACCTCGTTTGTGATGTATTTACACGGGCATTACGATGTGCTCGTATCACCGCCGAGTTCTGTACGAGAACAGCAAATGTGTGTCACTATGTGTGCTAAAATCTCACAATATTTTAGTACGATATTGAGGAATATTTTCCTGAATTCCAACATTTCCATTAACAATTGT
The DNA here is from genome assembly GCA_005406025.1 of Eumeta japonica. Lineage (NCBI taxonomy): Eukaryota > Metazoa > Arthropoda > Insecta > Lepidoptera > Psychidae > Eumeta > Eumeta japonica. The sequence goes on along the minus strand of BGZK01000429.1, from coordinate 179,800 downwards.
ACATGAAGATAAATTTCAATACTTGTTCGCGGGCCGTTCTCGAATGTTCTGATATATTAAATATTATAATATCATTGTTAATGTAGAGTTTATGTACTATACGGAACCTTAAAATGAAATCAAACAACGACAAAACCTATTTCTTTCGCAATTCGAATCTATCGTTAACGCACTTGTCTGCTTGGAATTCATCAAAACCAATGAATTACTGTTAATAAAAAATCGTTGTCTGTAAAGTCAGTTTACGGACGGTAGTTTGACGTGACAACGTCATTGGTCAGTTCAACTTGTTATTCTGAATGGATTGTTATGGCAAGTGTGACGTTAAACATCAATATTTAACAATGTTTTACGAGCGACACAAGGAGAAAAAATTATTGTTTATACTATCAATTATATGAATCTTCAATATTTTTCAGTCAATTGTAATATAACCTATCATTACTGCTCTCGCCGACCGAGGCTACTTTTTAAATAATAAATAATAAAAAAAAATAAAAGAAATATTCATGAAAAGATTAAACACATAAGCTTGAACAATGAGATGTTTAAATGCAAGAATTACTTAACATTATTGTCGCAATATTTAACACACATGAAAATCACAATAACATTTCACTTCACTTTATAAACATTTGACGAAAACAGTTCACGTGTATCTTTTGGGCTAGGCTGATCAAGTAGAGGGGAGATAGATGCAGCACGAAGCGAACTGAGCCGACCACTCGAGCCTCGCTTGCGGAACGGGACATCGAGCGTAACGGGACAATGACGTCAACTTTTTCGTGCATGCAGCCCGTAATATCGAGTTATTAGACGTTGTCACGTTAAAACCAAAAAAAATCGGCGTTGTGAGTAAACAAACGACGTCGCTGCAACATTTTATTTTTACTAACGTTTCATATTATTGCCCTATCTAATCTCACGAGCCGTGGACGATAATAGTAATATAGACATTAAGAGGGTGTCTCGCGATCGAGTTCATAAAACAATGACCACCGCATATCGACAATCGTTTACGATACGACGACGTCAGACTGTAATATTGATTCTTTTCCCGACGTGAGAGCATCATATAGATCACTCGATCGCCGTGTATTGAGCGACGCCGGGTAAAACCGAACTGTTTTCTAGACGTTAAATTATTATTATAAAAATGTCATTTAATAACGCTTATACAAAAACAAAAAATATATATCGATAATGCACAAGTTTGTAAGCTTCGATATATTAAAGCCCTTAAATAACTTTTTAATTTAAATTCCCCTTTTTTTGTATCAGATCGCAAAACACGCCAACGTCTCTATATCTACTTGTTAATGATAAACGCAGTGTGGCGCAATGTAATGCATTAGTTCTACGCCGCTTGCAATGGAATGCAACCAGTTGATATTGAGGTACCCCAACCCTGAAATCAGAACAGCATTTCGCGACCGGATGAAGTATTGCCAATGTTAATAAAAAAAAAATCTATTTTAAGACATATCGCAGGAGCAAAGTTATTTTAAACGTAATCAGTGAAAATAATAAATAGTCATTCAACCCCAGACAGCAGGAGAGTCGTGTCGAACTTTACGATCGCTGTCGATAGAACTATGTGGCCTGTGACGATAAAAAAACAAACAAACATAAAAAAAGCTTTGACACTATTTGAATGGAGCTCATTTTGTCAATCTGGTGGTCCCATACGAGTATATGAGTAGTTTTAAAAAAATTTAAAAATTTTCTGTGTTGAACAAAAGTGATGGGTGTGTGTGTGTTTGTGGGTATATATATAATTATTATAATTATTTTTCTTACCTACTTTATATATAATCTCACTAATTTGTAATTCACTATGATTCTTTAATTCAATATAATAGTTTATCTTCATTTTCTACTAGGTTCTTTTTTTGCCCCGGCTATTCCCCATGCAGGTTTTTTTTGAGCCGTGGAAATTGAGCTACACTGTTTTTGTCAGCCGATTAATTCATTAATTAATTACCGATAATGACTTGGTGATTATTGCATTATAAATAATCGGCAACGCCTTATCGTCAATGCCGACACAAAAGTTGAAAATATGAAGTGTCACCAATTCGAAAGCCCCTCTAACAAGCAATTTGGTAATTTCGGTTCGGACTCGAGTGGCCTTTGTCCAAAAACAGCAAGTATATAGTTAATAATATAAAAAATAAATATTGTGTAAGTAGTGTATCGATCAAATAAAATATATTTCACAGCAATATTAGTAAATATATAAACACCTGTATATGATAAAAATACTGATTTTGCATGTAAATAAATATCTTTTTGGGGTACAAGATAGATGCTCGCTTATACCATATAATAGGCGTGTAGTGTTCGATTCCTTCGAATCGTGTATAAAACAATACACATTTATACACATTCAGCCAGTTTGGCCATCGGCATTATGACCTCGGTATATCTATAATCCTATTACTGGCAGAATTGTTATCTGCACTAAGCGTTATTATCTTTTTTTTTTTGTGAATAAAATCAAAATAATAATGATCCGTATATAAGGTACGCGCTGAATCTCATGGCCGCCACGACTATAGGTACGAGCCGCGTCGCAACAAAAACTTTTCATAGAACTCGATTATATCTATGATCCTATGAACCGTCGCAAAGTCGTACTCGCGTCGTGTTCAGATCGGTTACAAAGTTTTACGTTGCCCACATTAGTTATATGGGCAAACGAGCTTTGTCGCCATTGTTAGAATTTCTTAAGGAAAAGTTGTTTATATTCATTTCCAATAATAAATATTAACTTACATAACGTACATACACTATCTAATTTGCAAAATTTACCTGCTGTCAGGTTAATCATGTCACTGCAGTGCCATCTGTTGTTGAGAACTTTACGTGAAGCCTACTTCGTCCTTCGTCACTGCGTCCGACAATATACCAACAATGCAATTTTCTAAAAATTCTACCAGATTTAATATTATAAAATTTTCATCGAAATTGTTAAAAAGCGACAGAAATACTACAGCATGTACCTATATACAAGAATCGCTCATATATAGTTACATAAACTTAATAGAATACAAGTTACAACTAATCCGATACTCACATCCGACGTCTCTGTATATATCTCCCCGTGCTCGTCCTCGTAGGTGATGTTGATGTAGGCGGCGGTGTAGGTGGTGGTCGGCGGGCCGTACCTCACGCCTTCCACGTCGCCGCCGGAGCCGTGCCCGTGCACCAGCGCCAGCCAACCGAAGGCGGCTATGCTGGACCACAGCTCCATGTACATATTTACACGGTATCTAAAGTTCTATCACTTCAACAAACACTTGCACTATTCTTTCGTCACTCGCGCGACGCTATCGACCGGGTGGACCGGGTTGATACTGAGTGTCAAATTTGAAGAAAAAAAATCGAGCGCCGATATCGTCGACTGAGAGACAAAAAAAAAAGACAGAAGTCGTTTACTGATAACGATTGTCGTTATCGATAACCGTGAGCATCGTAAGCGATTGTTGCGGTCGCGGAAACGCCCCGTTATATAGATACACATAGAGTGAAGGGCGGCTTAGAATGGCGTGACGTCACTTCTCAAGTTGCGACGTCATAAGACCAGCGAACTCATTCTAAATCAACTGTGTCCCGAGTGCAGCACCGAAGTCGACAGCGGCCCCATACCCGTCCAGCAGTTTGATTGATGCAGGCAACTGCAACAAAGGAGGGTCTCGTGTGAATACAAATGAAATACATAAATAATACAGAAACTAGTGTGCGATTTTCCGATGAGCCTATAAAATAAATTCACGTTTCTGAGTCGTTTTACAAATATTAATTTTATCGTACGAAGTCTAATGAGTATCGTTGGTAAGTAGTGATTGAATAATAGAAAACAAATTAATTCTTATCTCCTATATACATAAATAAATTAAGATGTAGCCGTATTTTATTTTTTAGAAATTTTAGTGCGAGCCCGCTTAAAATATCTGACCGATCACAAAATACAATGTACCATTAGGTATGTTATTGGGTTGTTGTTTGCAATATTACGCAATAATTTATTTACGACTACTTCAAACGATACAACAATGGCAGGTTTCGTTTTTTTTTTAACAATGAGAAGTTTAATATTACACGTGACCAATTACATTGTTCTTTACTCTATGACTACTGTTCTGACGTTTTACCAAGTTTTGCCAAGCATTTGGTGAAAACATAATTAGTCAAAGAACAATGTACTTCTGGTTCGATAAATTCAAACAAGGGAAATACAACCTCAAGGACGAACCTCGATCTGGTCGCCGCTCTGTACTGAACAATCATCAATTGGTTCCGTTTGTAGTAGACAATCCAAATCTTACTACACGAGAAATGGAAAGCATACTAGTCTACGATCAAGACAGCAAGACATCTGAGATCATTGGGAAAAGTGAGGAAATAAGAATCTTGGGTTCCGTATGATTTCTCAGCTGAACAACGCCACATACGTTTGAATGTCTGTTTGGAATTGCTCACTGGCCGCCGAACAATAAACTGGCTAGATAGTTTAATTATAGGAGATGATGGTATAAGAGCTAGCAACGTCGGGAAAACAAGAATTTCAGGTCAGCTGATTTATTGATATGTCGTCTCTCTTGCTCTTTGGGTTAGGGTCTGGGCTGTCTGGCCGGCGGTGGCGGTTGCGTTTACCTGTGCGCATCCTATCTGTACAGGTAATGATACTAACTTTTCAAATCATTTTAAGAAGGTTCATTTTTAATATTTTAACTTTAGATACGCTTAACAAACATCCATCTCTTATTGCCAGACATTTTTGTCATTGCTAACAATGAGCCAGACGCCAATTTTGATTTATTTTTTTTGAATTAAAAATTCAAAGTATTTCAGTTTGCCTGTAATTTTAATATTATGTTGTTTAAGTATGAAAAGACCTAAAATTAATTTGCCAGACACTAATTTTGTTGTTAAACCGTGTATTAGCCAAATATTAAAAATGATTATAAATCAAATTATTTAAATATTTTTTAATCACCTTGTCTAATTAGGGTTTTTTTCTATCTCGTTCTCAGCAATTTATTCTGCAATTGTTTCTCTTTATCCAATAGTATCATACTATACGAATTTTCAGGACTTTGTCGTTCTAATACACGGTTTAACAACTGAATTAGTGCCTGGCAAATTAATTTTAGGTCTTTTCATACTTAAACAACATAATATTAAAATTACAGACAAACTGAAATACTTTGAATTTTTAATTCAAAAATAAATCAAAATTGGCGTCTGGCTCATTGTTAGCAATGACAAAAATGTCTGGCAATAAGAGATGGATGTTTGTTAAGCTTATCTAAAGTTAAAATATTAAAAATGAACCTTCTTAACATGATTTGAAAAGTTAGTATCATCACCTGTACAGATAGGATGCGCACAGGTAAACGCAACCGCCACCGCCGGCCAGACAGCCCAGACCCTAACCCAAAGAGCAAGAGAGACGACATATCAATAAATCAGCTGACCTGAAATTCTTGCTCGAAAACGTTGGTAGCTCTTATACTATGAGAAGTGGGTTTTGTATCATAGTCTCACACGCAAGAAACGGTAGCTAGGGACGAGAGAAACCACAAAACCGATTCCTAAAAATTACAGCCGAAAAGAAGTTATGTGCTGCGTGTGGTGGGATATCAAAGGCGTTACAATGTTTGAACTGCTTCCTAAAAACCAGACTGTGACAGCACACAGAACAGTTACAGCGCTTTGCTCATAATATATAAAAATAAAATGGTAATTGTTTATTTTCTCTATGACAATTCCCGGCCGCACGTCGCTAAAATCACTCGTCACAAGTCACTGAAATCTGGCTTGGAAATATTATCGCATCCACGTTATTCCCCATCCCTTGTACCTACAGATTTGTACTTATTTAGCTCACTACAAAATTATTTGTCCAATCAAAATCGGAGGATTTTTATCGACAGGAAATTCCCGCTTTACCACATCGTTGGAGACGGGTCATACAATCAGAGAGTGATTATATTACCGAATAATTTTATGTATTTATTTAATTAAATAATTTTAAAATAAAAGTTATGTTTTTGTAATTATGTATGCAACAATCTAATATAAATTCAAAAATGCAAATAACAAATTATTATCTAATGATTGCGAACGTTATCAGATTATTTTTAACCGACTTCAAAATTAAAAAGGAGGAGGAGGTTCTCAATTCGACTATTTTTTATGTTTGTTACCTCAGAACTTTCGACTAGGTGAACTGATTTTTAATAATTATTTTTTTTTATTTGAACGCTGGTGGTTCCCGTGTGGACCCATTTTAATTTGGTTCAATTCTGACAATGGCATCCATGAGAAAATCATATAAATCTTAAATTTGCCTTGAGTATGTGCGCACAAATGGACGAATAACTCAATATCACACTAACCAATTGCGATTCTTTTTTTATTAGAAAGGATGTTCAAGGGTACTTTGATGAGAGTTTGGTTAGGTTCTGATTATGGGATCCATGACAAGGTAACGGAACTCTTCAATTCTTTGGAGCAAATTAACAATACTCGACCGAATCTTTTATAGGCTATCCGGATATTTGAGTCACCTACCGTAAGTCGTTATGATCAAGTAATTGTCGTAGTCGAATATGATGATCAATGGAACTCCTTAACGGCTTGCAGTAAGGGTGTGATCTATGAGCAACACGTTTAGTAAGTTTACCATATTCAGACAAATTAGTTAGTGTACTTCAGATTCACTAAAAATCAAAAAATAAACAAAAATTTTAATAAAAAAAAAGACTTCAAAACAAAACCTATTCCAAAACAAATTAATATGCACTAAAAGTAAATAAATAATTGCCTATTCTTCTACAACTCAATTATCAATTTACTTTTTCTACTCATCAAAGTCTATTGCTAGGTATATTGTAGTGTTTCCTTGGCTGGCACAGACTCCAAAAATAAAAATAATTGTAATTACATTACATTATCGTAATAATTTGATTGACTTTTAAGTAGTCTAATATTTTTCATTTCATTTTACTTAGGAAAACTCTAAAAAACATTTTGATCATTTGTTATTCATTAGTATGTGTTGAGTTAAATTTGAAGCGGGTAGGTACTTACCTACCTATTTGCGTGGTAAACACTTAGATCGTACCTAGATATTGATGAGTAGAAAAAGTAATTTGATTTGAAGTTGTAGAAGAATACGCAATATTTTCCTTTTACTTTTCAGTGTATATTAATTTGTTTTAGAGTCGGTTTTTTTTCGTTAAAATTTTTGTTTATGTATCGTAAGAATCCTTTTGTTCCTTCACGGTTGAACAAAATAAGACAACACAACTACTATTCAATGATTTAACTTTCGGACGATTGCTTATATTCACAAAAAATTTTCATAGTTCGTAAAGAATCCTAGATTAGAAAAGAAATGAAAAATACAAAAGTGCACGACTCATAATGCTTAGTACATTCCAAAAAAAAAAAAAACGCCCAAAAACATGTCGGACCACGCTCAGTGTAGGGTTTTTTAGCCGCTACTGATATGTGTAGTGCATTTCTTACAAAGAAATGCACTGCAAATAAAAAAAACTACGTTGTTACTTAATAACGATTGACACTAATATTATTGAATAGATGGCACTAGTAGAACGCCATAACACTTGTGAAATTTTGGACAGTTAGGTGTACATCAATATACTTTTTTCGGTTAGAAGAGGTAAAATAGGTTTTGATAAATAATTATATGACAGACAGAGTTTATATTAAGTATATTTTATTACTATTAAATAATTTTACTGTAATGCATTACTATTTTAATGTATTAACCTAAATGCATAATTGTGTCTTAAATTTTAAGTGCGTTAAAACACAAAACACTACAATCTTAGAATGTAAGAACACGATGTGAAAAAGTGCACAAGCAAAAGAGCTTATTTTCAAGGCGCTTACGTCCTTTTGTTGCGAACCGTAGTTTGTCTGCAATAATTTAAAAACAATATATCCAGCATCTATAACAGTGTAGTATAACAGTAGCTTTGTAAAATGCCTAAGACAAGGACGGACGGACATGAAACTATAAAGATTGCTTTTTTGTCATTTTGGCAACGAACCCTAAAAATCTATTTTTTTTTTATCGTCGAATATATTTTTTTTCGTCGAATATTTTTATGCAAGTCAGCTGTGCTTATCAAAAAAAAAAAGGCTACACTAAAAAATTTTTTCACAAGTTAACGTCTTTCACAAGTATGTCTTGTTGACGGGAAAGTTTTCTAAAGTATTTTCATGTTTTTTTTTACGTTTCTACTATATTAAATCATTTACCAAGCTCACAGAATTAATAATCGTTAACTTGTCTGTACAATAGTACATAAATTTTAGCATTTTCGTGTACTAAAGGAAGTACAGCGGTAAGAAATAGTTGCTTATAGGAGGCGAAAAATTCGAACGTAAATAAAGCAGTCTCGAATGCTTCGTACTTATTTGTTGTGAAAAAGAGATGTATGAAAAAACAGTAAAATAGCTCAGATACATATACTTTTATTCTTCCAAAAAGTATATATTAATTATGACGTTTTTGGCACGTCACACAGAATTTTCTTAGTACACCTCGTTCATCCGACAGCAATGGTGAAACATAAGACGAGGTAAAAAAACTTTACACCGACCTTGTTAGAAGTCATCCTTAGTTTATTAATGCCACTTATTCCTATTAACGTCATCTTAAACTTTACTTAATATTGAAGTGGAGCAAGCTACACCGCGGAAAACCTTACTTGCTAACAACAAAACCTTCGTTGTGAACAACAAAACCATCGTTGCGAACAACAGAACCGTTATCAACGTCGACAGCGATGAAAGAGAAAAACGCGGAAACGATTTTTAAGGAAAAACACGGGAGATCTAAAGACGCATGCGCACGAATAAGTAATTGTAATCCTTTTACAAACCTTCAGCAGTATTTGAACACGTCGAGCGGTCCGTGTGCTCTAGTCTAGATCGCCCGATGACTGAGGCGTCATGTCACTATGACGTATCGTGACGTCGACCTCTGAGATATGTTCGTGGGTCTACAAATATTTTAAGCTTATTCTCTCGCCTGGTTACCTATTTAATTCGCCTATTTTCCAAGAGAAATTGAAAAGGCGGGGTCAATTGTGTAAACTCAAAATTATTCAGTCGATATAGTCGATATTGTTGTGACGTCAAAATTACGTCAAAGCGAGAAGCCATGCCCGCCGCGCGCCCTCTGCTTACGTAATTTTAACGTCTTAAAGATATCTACCGGGTGGAATTAAGTTTACAGAATTGACTGCAAAGAACAAGTTGCACTATTCTACAACTTATAATAGTTTATTCTATCATTAATACAACAACAATTTATGAAAAGCATTCACGATGTTCGCTATAATAAAACATTAATGATTACTTTTTAAATTAAAATTCGACGAACATGCCTAATTTTAAAATGTTACCGATAACTATTACAATAATTGAAAATTTATACTGCTAAGGTTTCGATACGAATGTATTTTAAAACAAAACTCCACACAAGGGTAACAATATCAACTAATCATAACTTTGGAAAATTATAACTATTATTAACCGTACTGTTGAAGGTTTTAACTATCTTCATTCTGAATGTTGCAGATATGTTTAAAGTAGACGAAAAGATGATGTCGTTTATTATGGTCTCTGGGTGGTATTATTTTAAAACGATATTTTTTCTATCCACTGATATATAAATAGAACTGACATTTGCATTTCTTTTTCTCAATCCATTGTAAGGCAAAGAAGAAAATTTTGAAATATTCATCTCCTTTTAAATTGTCACGCACTACATCTAGAAGAATAGGGCTAAATCGACAACTGATAATAATCATATCGACACAGACATGAAATATATTGTAATTTCCTTTGTCACTGATGCACGAACTATTTCACAAAACCGAATAGCCAATAAATCATCACGTTATCTGTCAGTGTATTGATTAAAAATAGCATGGAAATATTTTAAAACGACAAACCTTTTATCTGTACGTACATTCAAATAGAAATGATTGGAAAGGCTCAAAACAAAAAAATATTATAAATGAATTCTTTGCAGCTTTTTAATGTAGACAAAAATCGTTTCATCCATCCGATTAGCAAAGCCGTTTAAAATATTCGTATTCTTCTCTGATTTTTACAACTGTATAGCGAGTTTATATACACTTCACTAAAATGCAAAATCATGACACAAAATATAGTCAAAACCTTTGTCACAAATTTTTTAATCGATTCATAAACGCGGACAGTTGCAGGACTTCCTTGAATCGCTCGATATGGCTAAGCACACCCATTCATCGAGTTTGTTTATCATTTTCGATTACTGCAAACGATAAACAACAAAAATTTATCTAAGACAATACCGCGTAGCGGTGTTCATTAAAATTACAGATTATTTTTTTGAGGCACTGAAATTGGAATGTTTCAAGTTTCGTTCGTTTCGTTAAGGAAATTTTCACAAATCGACAACGTACAATTTTCATATTTATCAATGTATTAAGTCTATTATAAAGTGCTGTTACGATGAAATCATAGCTTTACTTAAACTATCTTTTTTTTTGCATTCTATACTATAGTATAAATTGTAAGAACATGGATTAATAAAATACCTTGTAATATATTGCCAAAATTCTCCAAATTCTATGTAGAGAAGAGAAAACACGTCTACTATCGCTGACGCCTCGATTACGACTGCCGGATATCAGCGGCGCGCTATCGCGGGCCGTATCTTTTAAATTGTATTGTAGACTTCACGTCGAAATGAAAATCGGGAAAAACGCAGGATTCATCATCACAATCTGATTCTAGAATTCTAGGGATCGCAAGGTTTCCACGTCGTCGGTACAGACTGCGCGGTGGCAACCGTGAGTACAATTGTGCCCAGCCGAAAGCGAAACGAGGTCACACGAAAAACGGTTGAAATCAAATCAAATATATCTTTATTTCGTAGGTAATAGAAATTACACTTGAAATGCGTCATAAACAACTGTTTTCTACATTAAAATTACCACCCATTCCAAATGCTGATTCACCACGAGAAGAATGGGCAAAAAACTCAAAGTTTGCTCTTTTTTACTCATCGATACAAAATAATTAATAATTTAGTACAACGTTTAGAACATGAAAGAACCTGATAGCCGAGCAGTTCAATCCCATGTGTTTTCTTTATTAAGATATTCAGACACAGCCCTTGCCATATAACTTTCTTTTACCGAAACGTTTAAATTCATAAAATGGCAAATTTTAAATTTCAGCTGGGATCTTATTATAAAAGCGTTTTGATGATTGTGATGTGATAAGAACACAATAACAAAATATTACATCAATCGATTACTTGAAAACCTCGACGGTACATTTTTGAAATCGTACTGCAACGGTCTGACGCCTTGACGAGGCCCAGTTAGGAAAAGATTACAATACCGTGTGGTTGCGTTTTCCAGAAATTCGGCGTCTACGAAGAGTACTTTGACCGAGTCATAGACGATGGATCTGTAGATTGATTCTGTACTGCTAAAATTATATCAAGACACGCGGTGGCGTATCAAGCCAAATTCAAGCTATCAGAACTGGCGAGCAACACCGTGTGTAATATCACGAACAATTTAGAACCACTTTTGACCGCCTTATAACTCAAACACTATTTCACATAAACATGTCAAATTTGGCTCATATAGTGAGACTTACGAGATACTTATGTGCTCCAAATTTCATAAACACATCTCAAACGGTTATTTAGATATTAGCGTCCAAAAATCGTCATTTATATCAGTTACTGACAACTCTAACCCAGTTCCAGATGACCTAGAATGTTCAAATTCGGCATCCATATAGGTAGTTGGGGGAATACAAAGGAATAATTCAGAAACTAGTAAATTTTTATAATTTTATTATAATTTTTCAATTAACTGATTCTATTAGGAATACTTACTTATAGTGCCTGTAATATAAGAATCAGCAATCAAAGTTCATGGCACCCTTAATTTCTCAAATTAAACGCTGAAAATCAAAACGACCGGCTTAAGGAAATCATATCATATTTCAGACTGCTGTTCGATGATATAATACGTTTATTTCCCACTAAAAAATGCGTGTAACCAGTTTAATAATGCAATGTGGTAAGTATGGAGCAACTGGAAATTAAATTAAATTCGATAGACGAAATAAACTGTCCACGGTATTTAAAAAAAAAAAAAAACGAAAAATAGAAGTACTCACAAAGAAGGAGGATGATTCGTCGCCAACTGCTGACATCACGATACAAATAGGTGCACATGTAGTGTCATGTAAACATAGATGTTAGTAAGGGACTGGTAAACGGATCCATTGGAAAAATAGAGAAGGTACATTGGGACGTCGACAACAGCAACAGCGAAGGTAAAATTACAGTACAATTTAAGCATAATTAAATTTACGAACTAGAACGAGTCGAGACCAAGTTTCAGATATTAAGTAATGTATATGTTCACAGGGAACAATTCCCTATTTGCTTAGCATATGCTATTAGTATCCACAAATCACAAGGCCTTAGCCTTGACAACGCTCTCCTCGACATAGGCTCCTCTATATTAGTAAAGGGCAGGCTTACGTTGGACTCTCCAGAGTTAAAACTTTAGATGGAGTACATCTTATCAATTTAGATCCAAGTCAAATCAAGGCACAAGAGAGCTCTAATGTATAACGCCTGCGCACGTTATACCGCTAGGACTTAGCCAAATTAAGTATAAAAAGAAAACACGTAAAAAAAATTACGGATACTGAATGGACAATTCACTCGAACATTTTAAAGGTACAATAAAATATAGAATATAACACAAAGAAGACAAATATACCCCGTAAATATAGGAAAATACGGTAGTTCAACAAAAAACCATTTGGTATTAATTTTATTATGAATAAGTACCTACTAACAATTTCTGTACAAAAAGTAATGATATCCCATCAAAAACATTAATAAGAAATGAGAGCCAAGTTCAATATTATAATACATGCCTTGGTTGTTGACTTCAAAGACAAAAGAAGTGAGATTTAAATGGGTGCCAAATTAATGGTCAGTCTTGAAATTTATTTATAATAAAAAATATTTTACAGCAAATTTAAATATCATTCCTTCTTATAACTCAGGATAACATATTGAAGCCTAAGGTCTGACTTGGCTAGTTTTCATATACGAACTATATTAGGGGATATATCATAATATTGGACTTGGCTCTCATTTCGCATTTATGTTTTTGATGGGATATGCACCATTAGAACATATAGGATGTAGATTGGAAGAGGCCCTTGCCGACTGGTAAACAGATCTAGGAAAGATAACCAAGCAACAGATAATAGTTTAAATAGTTCGTTTAGTTTAAGAATTCATTGAATTCATTGTACTTAGTTAAGACATCTGAACAAAAGGCTATATCATTATTATTATACAATAATTTATAAAAATCTTTACTAAATCAGATAATTAATGAACATTGCGTTAAGAGAATAATGCGCATATATTATGCACCTTACAACCACGTCATGTTCGACGCGGCATATAACATAAAAAATAATACAGTGACTAAAAAAAGGAAAAAGAAAATAAAATGAACCCATACAACCTTAACTATTTGACTAATTTAACCGAGTTTAAGTTGTTACCAAACACGTCATGATGTAATAGATTACTTCCGTAAATACATACGTAAGATAATAGATAAGAGAAATAGCTGATACGCTTCCCTCGTAAGAACTTGATTCCTAGTATTTGTATTATCTTTGTTGTTTGTTTGACACGTACTGAAGATTGGTTAAATCCATTAAACGAGTAGCTTTTAATTGAAATGGAAAAGGCTAAATTTTTTTAGAAACATTTTTTTTAGGGAAAAATTTGGATCGATCTAACAATTAACTAACACAAGGAGGGTTATAAGAAGCAAGTCGGTGTTCCTTTACAAAAGACAGATTACGGCTCTATTAATTTCCCTGATGCTGCGGAGGACCATGGGCGGCGGTGATCATTTACTTTTCAGTGGCTAGCACGATCATTTGCCCTTTTAAAATGCTATAAAAAGCAATTTATCTCTGTTCAGTGTTTTTACAAGACCACAAACTTATTTCCGATAAAAAAAAAACAGAAAAATGAGATTATTCAGTACAAAATTATGAGTGATCATATTTAAAAAAAAAAGATATTACGTCTAGTTGAGATTATCCTACTTACAAACAAAAAAAAAAAAATTATGTATATAAATATACATAAGGAATGTAAATACGGCGAAAAAGATATAATCAAATTCTGAGAAATTAATATTTACCATGAAATTTCCTTATTAAAAATTAAATACTTTATTTTTATCTCTGTCAATGTCAAAAACCGCAAAGAGTACCTAAAATACATCTTAATATACTCCAGTATGTCACTGGGTTGTGACATTTCAACGTCGAACTGCTAAAAGTGTATACCGTTACAGCTGGACGCGTGTTGTTACAGTAAAAATGAACTGGCACAAGTTTTTCTACAGACTCGGCGAACGCTCGCTTTGAATTGTTTACCATGACAATGGGATAAGCACATTCGGCGATGAAAAGTGTGTTTTTATGTTTTGCAATTCTAATGCGGCCCGCGCTCATTAAAAAGGATCTATTGTGCGACGCCGGGTCTCTTCCCGTGAAATTTCAGATCGACATCCGTTTTTATTCGGCATTCAACATAGTTCAATGATACGGGTTTTCAACAAACACATCGCGGTCTTGTCTCACCGCATGAAGGTCACGTAAACAGTGTTTGCATTATATTGTGCATAATATTACCTACAACTCGGATCTCAAAGGAAAACGTAAACAACGTAACAATACAAGATTTTAAAATAATTTCACACAAAAATATCGGTGATAGGACTAAAATGTATCCCGTCTAGTTTTCTTCTTTCAAACCGATAAAATAGTTCCGGGTGAATGAATTACTCATGTAAGGTGAAATAATGATTATTATTCCAAAAGCGAAATATAGCTTTACGAAAATACGCCACTATATACATAACTATAACATGAAGAATTGTAAATATTTTGATTTGACAGCGGCAATGAACGCTAAAACACCTCGTACAGTAATCTAAAACAACTCCAGACACAAACGAGCTAGCAAACTTGTCGCAATTTCAAAGCGATGAATCATTTCATATCGGCGAAGAGGAAATCGGCTGGTAGGACTGCGTTGAACTCTTTTATTGGAAAATAAAATACGACGCGTGAGCGCAAGGGTCTGGGCGGAGATACGTTACGCATCACTATATTAGTTAACGATTTTATCGTAACATTTTCGTATAGCGGCCTTCACTTTAAAAATCGATTTTCAATAAATGTTATTTCGTAATAGCATTTATTAATAAGTCACTAAAATACATATGTAATTTATTTTCTGCAAAAATATTAAGCGATCTGCTAATGATAAAATTCAATTTTCAGCATAATAATGACAAACATCGTATTCAAATTATCTATTAATTTCTATAGAATTTTATACTTCGTTCAATTTTATTCATGATTATCTATTTTGATATCAACATGTATATAGCAACTGGCATATTGTGAAAAGAATATGTTAACATCGCCAAGTTCAAATCGCGATCAATAGTGAAAATAATACATTTTTAAAATATATTATTATGATAAATTTGAAGAGTTTGTTTATATGTCGAGACGGCTTAATCTCATAGATGGTATAAGTCCGACTTAAAAACAATTATTGCGTTGAGAGCAATTTCTTTCGCGTAATATCATTATTGAAAAATCTGTGTTTAACTACTTTAAAAAAATCCATATCTGAAGATCTATAATGCTCTTATCCGTACGTAAAGAAAATTTCTTAAAACAATCGAGCGCGAATCAAACCCGCATCTCTCGTTTTACTTTTTATGAAATAATACGTAATAATATAATGAAATCACAGATACTATTATGAGAACAAATAAAAAAAAACGGCGGTTTTGTTAACTCATAATTTTGTAATTTTATTTTACACGTATTTATTTATAGGGTTATTGCGATACTAAATTTAATATTAGTGATTATTGTAATATAAAAAATGAAAGTTATCAGAAGAGCGTAAAGGCGCGGAACCATAATTTCGAATATCTAAGGTATTTATTTTCTAATTACGATGATACGGATACCTACTGAAGACCAACATTGGATCAAACAGCTAAAGGTGAAAGCGGGAGATTGATTTCAATATCACATTAACCACCCATAGACAAGCCCTGAGAGTAAAACGTCGTAATATCAAACTCCTTAAATGCAAAACGTGTTACGTACACTCTACGGTTCTAGGTTGTATAGCTCATGAGACTTGGATACGTTGCGCTGTTTAGAATTATTACGACGGACAATATGGCGTATGTGTTGATACGCACAGTTTACAAAAAAAAATGTGTGTTAGCTGCGACGCACGACTGGAGTTTACTCCTTAAGTACGATTGTCTAAACATACGCAAAAAGAGTTTATTTAACTGAAAAAATTCGTTTTGACTAAAAATTTAAGAAAAATGATTAAAGATAAAATTTTTTTAGCCTATCTACAATTATTAAAATATTATGGAAAGTATTATGAATAAATTGTTGTTTTTACCAATAATTAAAGAAAAAGCATTAGAGAAGAAATTTTTGACGTGACAACGTCTTAAATTAGGTTGCGGCTGGGAGTCACTTTGAAAAAGTGTAACGCTCGGTAACGTAACGATGAGTCACCGAACGAGAGAGAGGCCCGCCGAATGCCTTGCGTCTCTCTCCCACTCAACTATGATCGGTCTGCCGCGCGCGCAGCACTAGAGAATTAGTGCATAGCTTGCAAATGTATTGCAAGTTATTGTATGTATATTTGTATATAAATACGTATGTATGTGTAAAGGTAAAAATAAAATTTTGTTAATATGAAATTCAGTGCGAGATTCTTTGTATAAATTAATGTTTTAAATATAATTCTTTGTATAAATAAATGTTTTAAATTGTTACTATTATTTCATCCTTCTTCCTACTATACGAATGAATATTCACATTAAAATGATTTTACCATTCAAAGTCGTTGTCACGTAAAACTTTCGCCCGTATACCGACTTTACAGGCAACCAAATTTTTTAACCTATCTACAATTATTTTGTATTTTTAATTTTAAGTAAAAAGACAAAGATTTATTGTAATTAAAATTATAAAAATATCATCAAGAAGTATTTAAAATAAATATTTACATTGTAAAAGAACACTTTAAAACACAAACAAAACAGTGGTGACGATCCGTATTAGAATTGTATAACTGATACACTATATATATATATATCGTTTGTAAACGTTGAACAGTATACTTTTATAATATATATAGGTATACACACAATATATGCGTCAGCTGCTTCGCTGCGTTGGCTACACACAAGTATACAGACAAGTATACAAGTATACACATACACGCGATTGAAAAGAGAAAGGTGCGCCAATAAGTTGCGCACCAAAAACATAACGCGGATTCATCAGTAGATTTTACTCCTCAAATTTTTCTCATACCGGGCGCCTTGTATGAAAATCGATTCTTAAGGAGTAAATTCCAAAAAAAGTTATTAAAATTTTACATTACAACTCGAGAAAATTACTGTTTTCTGAACGACTATATTAAAAATCCATTTACTCTATGAAACTCATTCTAGATATAACATCGTTAAAATTTTGAAAAAAAGAACATAAATGGTGTTTTTAAGATCTACTAATTCAATACCGTCGATCTTAGTAATAAAAGTGAAAATGGGGGCCGGGGGGCGGGTTTGATCCGTTAATTAAAAATACAGCCGCCGCCGGTCATCATTATCAAGTTCATTGCGAGAGCGTCGTAAAAAGAAAATGGTGTTTTCTTTTTTGTCGGTTCGGCCTTCGAGAGGTCGCCCGTGTTCGTGGGCGCTTTGTTCGCCGTCGTCGGGCACGCGATTCAACCGTTGACCTCTAGTGAAGTGACATTATCGCGTTATCGATATGATTAAAAATATAAAATATTATCGACTCGGGAACTAGCAGAGCGGTGTTCATTGGAATTTATTATTAGGAGAATGCGTAAATAATATTTGGTCTAACTACACATTAGAGTTGATAATAATTTGATAAAAGTGTTTGTAAAGTGGTCGAGCTTTAATATTGTCATGGCAAATATTTGATTCAAATATTGTAGGGTAATCGATAACTGTATATTAACTTTAAATACTAAAAATCTGTAATTACGGAAAATGACACCCAATATCACTCATATAATACACAGACAGACAATCTACTCGCATGCCAACCGATCGCTGTTAAAACGTATGTCGACATAATTGAATTCATACCTCGAAAATGTAAAGTAATACTTGAACGCTTCACATAATTGCTAAGAAAAAATGTTTGAGGTCAAGACTGCAAATTAAATTGCTAATTGTGACATCGCCGCCGACGTCACAAAAAAACAGGTTATCTCATTAGCCCCTGATACATAATAGTAATTGTTATACAAGTTGTCGGACATCGCGTTCATGTAAAATTTTAATAAACAAAATAAAATGTTTCAACTGAACAAAACGAGTGCGTGTAACCTTTACGCGCCATTGCGGTAAAACTTGTTTGTTTACCTTTGTGGCCGATGTTGATATAAATTTCAAAATCAATAAGTTGGGTACGGTATAGACGACAGTATACTCGACATAAAATTAGTAGAAATTTGTTATATGGCCGCCCAGGCGAAATCGCGTGAAAACAGCTGATTTATACGAAAATTATTATTAATAAAATAATTTATAAATAGTTTATTTACGAAAAACGTTTAAAATTCGAATTCGTATAATGAATGAATTCATTTACATTTATATGATTATTTGCACTGACGAAGCCGTGGGCACCGTTAATCTATTATTTAAATGATTATTAACAAATACGATTAAAAGATTCGTTAGTCTAAACAAAAATAATAATAATACATTCTATGGCCGCCTGGGTAGAGCTATGGGCATAGCTTGTTATTAATACAATAATTATAAATAATGGGTATGGCAGAAGAAAAATAAAAGTAGAATCAATGCAGTGGAGATGTGGTCGCTGCGTAGTGTGTGTGGTGTGTCTCGGAAAGATAGATATAGAAACAGAGAGCGGTGTGTCTTGAAGGAAGAAGTAGTTACTAGAGTAGAAAGGGTATGTTGCAGTGATTTGGTCATCTTGAAAGAAAAACAAATCTATAGAGTGAATGTGTGTGATGGAAAGGTCGGTGGGGTCGCCCTAGAAAGTCCTATGCAGAACATATTGGTGGCATTTTATTAAAGGGCCAAATTTGAAGTACCTGGAACTGACGAGCTTGCATGAAAAGATCGACAGATGTCAGTGAGGCAAGAGAGATATGCAAAGATAGTAACCATGTGGGAATCTACAGTTTCTGCCTACCCTTTTGGGAAAAAGGTGTGTATGACTTTATATTATTATTATAAGTATTAATAATCATATAAGAGTTTGCGTGTGAAGCTGCCTTTATAGAATACTGGCCGTCTGAATTTGTTTATTTCTGGTTTGGCGATGAATTCCAAATTCAAATTATAAACACGGAAACCGTAAACGAACTATTGCGTTTACGAAATGTCACTTCCCTCGGAAAAAAATATTTCAGCCCCAGTCAAGTCACGCCCAAAGATTTACTTCAATAAATAACGTCATTTCTATTCGCTAGTCATGGCAAATTCCTTTGCAACAGCAAGGCAACGTAACAAACGATAGGAATAAAAACTTGATACACGCAGTCGGAAGCCATCAGTTAAGTTCATAAGAATTTTATTACGTGCATGGAAAGTTTTTTTTTTTCACTCAATGAAATGAAAATCATAGCGGTCACACCCTCGCTCTTCGTGCCTCCGAGACCACATAGGTCGTCGACGCCTGACGATGTGGCGTGTGAGCTCGATATCGAAACCGCGTAATCTAAAATTAAAAATGTAAGAGGGTATACGTGTATAGGGTCATTCACACAGACACAACACACAATAATGCCCTTAAAAGTGGGGTGATAATTATTTCCTTTTACTTGCCATAACAGAGTTATAGGAAAGGTAAGGTTTAGTTTGGAAAGAAACTCGTTGGACTTTATACAACGTCAATTAATGTCTATTCACTGTTTTAATGCGGTTCTTAAATAATTTATTATAATTTATATATAATCGAAATCTGTGTAAAATATGTTTCACGCTTTTGAGCATCTAAAAATTATTAAGTTTCTAACATATACTAAGTTTTTATTGAGCTACATTTTTTAACATTTTGCATTTAATTAATGTAATAAATACTCAAATAAATAGATCACCCAACTAAATCGAGTTTAGAATTTGTGTACGACAACTGAACCCAATTCATACTCGCACTTAGTCGTACTTGACCATTTTTCTTTGTTTAATATCAACAACTAGAGTAAACATAATATAATTTTGATTGGTAATACAAATATTTTCATTGGAAAGCAACACGATAACAAGAACGTGGCGAACCACGGGATAAACCTGGCGCGGCCGCTTTCTTCCGAATGACGTCAAACGGACATACGGCCTTTTGGTCTAGCGCGATCGTATCGTAAATGAAGTAAAACCGACTCCCGCTTTTACGACACCAAAGAAAATCGTAACGTCTCCATTATCGACAAGGGCGGCGGGCCGGGGTCGCGTCCGCGGGCGGCCCTGGCGGCGGGGCGCGCCGCGGCCTTGCCGTTTCATGGCCGCCCTAATGACGCCCTCGTCGTGAGCTCGACTCACCTTGGAGCTGGGTATGATTTATGAAGGGCGCCGTGGACTTTTTCAAGGGCAACCGCTGAAATACCTACGTCGACTGATCGTATGGATTATTCAAAAAATTATAAATCATATATGTTAAGCAATAACAATTCCTTGCGTTTGCGATTAATACTTCCGTGTCAAAAAGAAATCTCAGATTCCGTAAATATCGGCATTTCGTTACCAAAGGTGGTCCCGATAAGACGTGCGATCATTAACTATCGCTACGTCACATCAGTGTTAATCAAAACGGGGTGCATGCAAATACACCAGTCAGGTATGGGTTGGGGGGCGCGGCGTGGACGACAAGGTCTACGTGATGGCGGCAAAAATTAAACGAGTCACGCCACGGCCACGCGCGCATACTCGATGCGGAAATCGATTTAATGCCGAGCCAGAATTAAATCTAACATTGGATTATCAATTAAATCGATAAGCGTCGACAAAACTTTGTGGCCAGTGGATCGATTCTATAAACTCACAACTGTAAACTTGTACAGTCCATATCGCTGCGACGTCGAAATTGGGTGAGGGCGAGAAGGGTTGCCAGTGCGCGACCTCGGTCGACATAATTTCGACGCGGTAACTATACCCATTACACGGTTATAAATTTACAGAATTGGTCTGCAGTTTCCAATTCATCGTTCACTCGAAAAGTATTCTATATGGCGACGAAGTAAATATATAGTAAGTGGCTCCGACTCGTGTCCTATGGCGGAGTGGAAGAGTCTTTTGTGATATTCAACAGGGTGAACACGATCGAGGAATGCACATCATTGCTGAATGAAATCATGGAGAAAGGTCAAGAAAACTGAGCCGTAAATAATTTAAAATTATACAATCGTTATGGTAAAAGTAACTGGGGTCAGAACCTACGCAATCGAATCGATATCAGAAATAGAAAGCGACGAGGTATGTTATAGCCTTTAAAGAAAAGGTCGCGCTGCGTAAGACTGTACTGATGAAGTTAGCGGAATATCGTTTCAAAACGAATACCTATATGTTTTTGAAATGTATTAAGTAATGTACAGTTAAATTTTGCAATAAGACTAAAGAAACTATATCCTTCAACAAATAAATATATATATATATATATATATATATATATATATATATATATATATATATATATATATATAACTTAGTGTCATTAATTAACAATAAAGCAAACGATAATTGCCAGCATTCAATAGAGCGATTTCACAGAAAAAGCCTCAATAATATTTATCATTTTTTTCCTTTTGCAGGTACAATTGTACAAAATTGTAAAAAAAAATAAATATATAGACATCCATAAAAAATCCTCGCCATAAGATCAAAAAAAACTTAAAATCTATTATATTAAAAGAAAACTTTCTTTTAGTAAAATTAAAAGGAAAAACCGTAAAGTGTAATAATAAAAGTATTTTATAAGAACGACAGTTCTTTTAAAAATACAACAACAGAAACTAAGTAAAGGAAAGTTGGTCTGTTAGGGAACTGTACCGTAAAGTACTAAATGTGAAAACGTCATGCTCTGATTATTATCTGACTTAGTGAGTCTCCGTCTGCTATTTGAAAATTAATACCTAAACCTAAACGGAACATGATATTTTCACGATATCTAATAATTAGCCATTGGTTTTAGGATATGTGTTTAAGTTCTTCCGCGGCTCTTTGTTCTGATGTAGGTCTATGATCAGCCATTAATTAAAACGATTTAATGGTATTTAATGGAACTTTCAATGATCATAATTAACGATCACATGCTATTTACAATCTGTTTGTTGTATTTTGATGCCTTAAAGGATTTCGTAAACGAGCACGAATGAGATGAATATTGTTGAAACGCAGTAGGCGGTCGGCCTGGCCGCCACGAAAGATATTTGCAGAAGAATGTATAGGTCTTAGCTGGAAATGAAATTTTGTTTTTAATTTATCGCAATTTGCCAATGCACTTATTAGCTATTAAAACTCAGTTCAAAAAACTCAGATGGGGAATTGTACGGAAATCCACTACGTGATCGAGGTTAGAGTTAGTGGACTTACTTTTCCATCCCGGACTATATAGATTGGTTATTCTATTGTTCATGGTGCTATTTCGTGGAAATTCATTATTAGACGCTTATCTACGACATGCAGTAATATGCAGCAAGCAACCCACCGCTGACCCTCGAGTCTGTTCTTCAACTATGAATCCTTATACAAAAAAATGAATTTGGAAGGGTAGACAGATATCGAACACCTAAGCAAGTGTTAACATTTTTATTTATCTTAGTCCGCTAAATAGTCACATCGTTATTTCTACGTACGTTTCATGCCAACTAGGCACATCCTCAGGAACATGAAAACAGTTATATCCTCCAGGGTGTTAGAAGTGTCAAATCTACAAACAGATGCACTCCCGGCTACCTCGTCTGATACACGTCAATAAGATTTAATAAAATATTAATACTTGCTTAAGTGTTTGATATCTGTCAACCATCTCGAATCAATATTCAATTCGTTAGATGAAAATTCGCAGCAGAAGAACAGATTCGAGGGCCAGCTGAGGGTTGCATGCTGCATGTTACTGCACGTCGCAAGCAGCGTGTTTGATGGGTTAAGATCGAACCGACACTGAATATAACACTAGAAGTTTATGTAAATCTAACCAAACAATGTCGCGGCACAAGCTAGTTTGGTTCGCGCACGGCTACATCGAGCAATGAACATTCATAAATTACTACCAATTTGCCAATTCAATTCTAAAACCAATAATACAACTCTATTACGTGTTGTCTTATTGATGTCTAATCGGTCTCATAGCTACGACTTATCGACTAGTTATGTTATTTTCTGTCATCTCAGACTGCGTTTTACTTTCTGATAACACTTTTTTAATACAATGATAAAATATCATAAATATACGTTTATGATATTCTATATCCATAGACGCAAGACGCAAATACGTAATGGTGCTGAATCACAACTGGGTAATCGTAAATGATAAGAGAATTTGTTCATTCAGACAGAAATATTTTTCAAATATTAGCCATTTTATGTCAAGACGCCTCGATTTTAAAGATAACCTCCAATTCGGATCTACTGTTGACTTTATATCCACGTTACCCCTAAAATGTCTATGTATTTAAATATAATAGAATATTATATAATAAAAATAATATAATATTTCAAACAGTGGAAGGCGTAACCTTTTATAGACTGAGTGGGCGCGCGCCCAGCTCAAAATACAGGATAGTGTCAGTTCTTGTTACGTGTGATATAATAAAAAAAGAGAGATATATAGTGCTCGTGGACTGATATCTACCCAGATTAAAATAACGTCACCCCAACATAAAAAAATGTTTTCCCATCAAAATTATATATTTCTGACCTATATGGCGCTATCTATATTCAGCTTTCTACAGCCAACCCTATTGGAATGAGAGAAAAAAAATTTGGTCAATTGGAAGAATTTTCTGGCGAACGAAATACCCTGAGTAGTATACAACGCTGTGGTCAACTCGGCTGTAGCACGAAAATGGACCGGCTCGACCGGTGTCACTCACTGGAACCGTCTCTTCCAGTGAGTGACACCATCACTTTCGTCCTGTGTCTCCTGCATAACTCCACTCTCCCTTCATCAGACATCTTGTTCCGGTCCAAGAGACCAGCAACGCAGTGGTGATTCCTCTGAGAATGCAAGTGTCCACGGGCGGTGACGACCATTTATGTTGGCTCGCAAGCTCATTTACCCCTCAAAAAAAATATAGTAATAAAAAAAAGTGTAATGTAAATGTAAAGGCCACTTCTGTGCCAGCTGACAGCAGTACTACGTCACTGTTGTCCTTTAAAACTCACGACATATATTGGCAAGTTCGCTTTTTCTCTTACTCTACATTATCTTTACGAAAGCAGACGATTCTAGGTATTACAATTGTTAAGTCCAACCACGCAATGTGAAGGTCTTCTTTTTTATGATTAATGAAAATCTTTAATATATTCAGTATAAAGACCCCTTTGTTTGTTAATTCGAATCCGGTCCGAAGTTTTAGCGCCTACGCCGACGCGAATAGAAACAGTACAAAAGATCTATCGATATTTAAGAATGATCATCCAGCACAAAAGGCGTCGCGCCGTCGACCGACGGAGGCCCGGCGTCAGGGTTCGAAGGTCGGGGTCTTAAGGAAACGGTCGTTTCCTACCGCGGTTTTAGCGCGGCGCGGCGGTGCCAATCAGCGCGCGAACTGGAGCGAGGCGCCGCCTTAATTGAACGGTTTTTACTCGTCCCCCATCCGGCTTTGTTCCGTGTCTGATCGATTCTGACGCTTCGCATCTTTATCGCATCTCAATAGCGTCATGTGACCCTCTCGGGCGCCGGTCGCAGATATAGACGGCGCGGAGTCTATTTTTTGTTCTTCCCGTTTGGCTGTCTACATCTTCCGAAGTACGGTTTTTTGGGGATGAATATGAACTGTCCGTAAGCTGTATAAAGTTGACACTAGAAACTGTTAATGGGTCATGTCGAAAACCGAGTATCAGACAGAAGGCGAATCGTAACAGAAAAACTAAGTTGGTAAAAAAAATATATATTTTTTTATCCTATATTATTTTACGATATAGCGGCTCACGTACTCTGGAATTACGCTTGGCTATAGGATTCCTTTTCGAAAAAAAAGGGCGCATTCTTGTGGCTAGCTAAAGACAGCTATTGTAAAATAAATATTTGAGAATAACTTAAATGGAGACCTACTTACTTTAAAAAATAAAGCAAAATCATGTCTCCAGATGGAGATTCACATGTTATCTGACAAAATAACATGTCAAAATAGCAAATTGTAAGAAAGAAAGTGCTTTTTGACTATGGCAAAAGTCGGAACTTAACCTATGTTTGTTTGCCTTACCTAGTCGGGGGTATCGTTCCCTTGGCAATGTTTCAAGTATATGTAAACAATTTAAAATTACCCTCTCTGCACCTAAGTTATGAGCGCTCTTGCACTACTTCTGTGAAGTTAACTTCAAACTCAAAACACGATCTAAATGAGTTTGAAAACCGCGTTTGTGAAATTGTGTGCGATATTTTTAAAGTGGAGAAATTTATCCGCTAGGATTAAGAATATCTGATAGATATTGGATTAGATGAAGTTTCCCTTTCACTATTTCATGAGTGAGATGAATTTTAAATTTCATCACTTTCACAAAAATTGGTCGATCTTAACTTAATCGATTTAGTAAGTTAATGAACTTTACATTGGTTACCACATGAATATAAAACTTATTCAGACGAAGAGAAACCCTATAAAATAATTTTTGTGTTCATCTGTCAGAAAGGTTCTATTCTTTGAAAACTATTTTACATAGTCAGTCGTCAGTCCATGAGTAGAAAAAAGTATTTTAAATTAAAACAAGGGATTATTTTGGTTCAAAAAGATAAAAACTTTTTAAATATGAGCTATAATTTAAAGATGCTACTTCTAAGGAACCTAAAAACATTTTTTTATAGTTATTGATGAAATTTTCCTAATGATACGGCTCGATATTGCCTAAAAATGACTGTTCCCGCCTTGTTTTCTTAGACTTCTAAAGCCAAAATTTATATTTGAACGGAATTTGTAGATATTAACTCATAGATTATCGAAAACTGTTTTCCAACACAGCAATAGTTGCTGAAAAAATATTTCACAAAAAAAAAATTAATATTTATGGAATAAAAATTTTACGGAACCCTAACTGTGCGAGCCAGACTCGCTTTTGACCGGTTTTTTCTTTTACAAACAAAACAATAATAGAAGAAAAATTGAACTCAAAGCAAAAACTTCATTGGTTACTGACCTATTAAATATTAACTCTTCTGAAGGTACAAAAACCTCTCTCGTCTTTATTTCCCCTTTCATTGATTTCAAATGTCACCCATTTGAAATCGAACTCATTTTGCAACGTAAGCGTATACAACCTTGTCTCTGCAACTCGGCCATTGACATTAGAATACGTTAACGATCCGGGCCCAACCATTGGACTATTAAATTGCACGTACGTTATCTTGCATCCATTAGACACTTCAAGAACTGACGATGCTATGAGACATCGTACACTCGGAGATTACGATTTGAACGTCGGTGACAAACGTCTTATACATCCATCGAAACTTTATTCGCCTTCTCGATTTCATAGCGAGACGAAAGTCGTCAAACGATGCGCAAAATCGTGAGTCACATCATACGCCAGTCTGCAGCTTCGTTTGCATATATAACAATAACGATGCAATACTATTTAATTCCGTGCGAGAACTTTGCAATAAGTCCGACTGCGCCAAAAGTAAAATAGTAAATTTGCAAACGTAATCCGTAAGATTTCACAAATTTTCCATAAATTATCTTTCAAATTTTACGGATTACTATTACGAATTCAGTTTTTAATTTCGATACAACCCGCCGTGACGGTCACTTCCACCATCTCTTTTTAAACTCGCTTTTAACAAAAGTATCATTTTGAAATTGATTTTGCGCTTGACGGCCTTCTTTTGACGGTTTCTAGCCCTAAAAGTGCCTTATAGTATAAAAGGCGGTCGTAGCTACTTTTATTGCCTTAAAAGTATATTTTGATATGTCGGATATCAAAACGTCTGAGGCGTTGCAATATTTTTAATTAATGTAATGAAATACGAAAAATGAATAACCATTATCGGAGTAAAATAATGCATGATTTCACGTGCCGTATTAATGAATTACAAATATCAAACAATTATTCAACCTTATAGTGTGTAATGTACTAATAGTGGCAATACTTTGACATCTTTCTGTATTTCCACTTATAATAATTACTTACTTACTAATAATTTTATTAATTAGTAGCATTTACAAACCACATGCGAGCTTTTTTACTCTTCATAGTCTATCTATATCACTAAACTAGCTTTCACTCGCTACTTCACCCGCTTGACATAAAATGAGTTCCTTCATATTTTAGGTCAACCGATCTATCAGTCCTAATTCCGGTTCCGGTCATATTCTGATTTTCATTCTGATTTTGCACTCGATTTCAACCCCGGTAAAGTTCTCAATTTTAGTCACGGTTATTTTCTCGATTCTGTTCCTAATTCAGTTCTTGATTCTGCACCCCATCCCGATTATGGCTTTTCTAGGCACATAATTAGGAACATGTAGACAGTTACATCATCCACTAGGTTGTCAAGAGTATTAAAGCTACCAACCGACGTGCTCCCCCAGCCACCTCGTCTGATGCACATCATGCAATGAGTGACACGTCAAAGATGACAGACGTCCCCTTCACCATTAGTCACAGACAATCACTAATAATAGGATGTGCCTAGTCGGGGCGAAACGTACATATAAATAACAATGAACTGTTTAGCGGACTAAGGTAAATAAAAATATAAACACTTTGCTTAGGTGTTCGATATCTGTCAATCCTCTCGATCAATACTCCATTCTTTGGATGAGGATTCGTAGTGGCAGAACAGATTCAAGGGTCAGCGGTGGGTTGCATGCTGCATGTTACTATATGTCGCATCCAAGCGTCTAACGGTTCGTTCAACTGTTCAAACATGATTGAGTATTTGACCAAAATTCAAACAAACATACTTTCACATAATATAAACGCAGATTACGTTTTTGATTTATGTAAAGAACACTTTGATTGATAAAAATTTGTAAGTTATTCCCTTACCACTGATACGAATACGAAAGGATATAAAGCAAAATCATAACTTAGATTTGACAATTCAGCAATAATGGCAGTAATATATAAATGGTGCTTTATGAAATAGCATTACTTGCATTTACTTATTTTAATAATTGTATAATATTAAATATATTCCATATTTCGATTTGAAATTGATTATTATCAATGGAAATAATTTTATGTAATAATTAATATTTGCTAAATATAACTCGTAATAGTTTATAGTAAGCGTTTATGAAATACTATTTAAAAAAACAAAGCTATGCTGTATTATAAAATACAAGTAAGATTTGGTGTAAACGAAACAGTACTAAAAGTACTTTTAAATGACTTTTAACTAAAAGTGAACTTTTGATAAAAGTCAGTTTCAAAGATTGTTAAAAAGCCTACATAAAATAAGAATTAATTTCTCAAGTTTTTATAATTATTTTATTTGGGTGATGGCGTACGCAATAAAACACAAGCTGAACCTACCGGTGGAAATTCCACGTTTGGATGCACAGGCGCGATCTGTGTGGTACACGTCATTTTACTTATTTACATAATAATACAATGTCATTACACATTTCCTTGTTTATAAATGATGTTTTTCTATGGTTGGAATAAAAGCATTGAGATAACAAAGTAAAACATCAACTTGCTAAGTCAAATGAAAAACATTATCACAGGAAACCATTATAATTCTTTAGTTTATAAGTACGTTTATGTTATCACAGGACACTTTACACGAAAATCAATATTATAAACAATTAGGAACATAAAATTATACTTTTATGTTGTTGACGAAAGCGTTACATATTTTTTACAGCAAGCTTATCAAAATTATTAGATGAACTTACACAAAATCATAGAGAATCACAGACGGTTTCGGCGACATAGCGAGTACATAACGCTACGGGTGCGATGGATTCCAAACCCGACATGTCTATGGATTAACTTCTGTCGTTTGGTGGCAATTTACTGCCCCTATTTGGAAGCGTAATAAGCAAAACTATATACCAGTGTGAAGCACTTAGTGTGTACTTTATATCATACATACTATTTTATGGAGTAATAAAATAATATGTGTGATATGAAGTTATAAATATGAAATCTATTTAGATATTTAATGATTTAGAATTGTTTTTGGGAATAGTTATAGCTATATACGGTAAAATGTATTAATTTCATTTGGATGTTACATTTTTTCAAAGTTCAAGGTTCGAGTTTATAAGGTATTTGATTTATTTACTAGTTCTTATCTAAAATGAGATATATACACATATACATATGTATAAATTCACGCCTATATTTCAGAAAGGTATGTAGACCATAGATTTCCACATGGTACGATCTTTGCTCATCTCTCCTGTTTCAGCGTCATTAATCGTTTTATGCTAGCTCGTCGGTTTTGCGTGCTTCAAATTTGACCCTTTTTTTTTATTAAGCTACCAATTTGGTCTGAAGATTTTCTAGGGCAACACCTGCCAACCGTTTTATCATATACATTGGCTCTGTAGATTTGTTTCATCAGTGAACTTTATTCGTCCTTTCCAAATGGCTAAATCATTTTTAATGAATTGTATTAATTTATATTAATCCGTATCGATTACATGCAACGAAAAACAGTAAATATATATATATATATTTATTTATGTGATTTATTATGTGATTAAATGTGATTTATCTAGAAATATTTATATATATATATAAATATTTCTAGATAAATCACATTTAAATCTATTAGCGTGTATCTCGAGCAACACTAATTTCAACACAAATGATCTCGCTAAATCCTACACTACAAGTTGGATGCGTTCTAACCAGGCATGCAACGCAGGTATGCAGTTGAACTGCAAGCAAATTTCAGAATGAAAGTCAACAGGCATTTAAATATTTTAAAAGCCCTACTAAATAATAAATAAAAATTTTAAAAATAGGCAAATATATCTCAAATGTGAAAATTATTTTTCATTCCAGATTTTTTTTAGAATTAATAATGTAAATAATTAAATTAAAAATGTTTGGTTTAAAACACGTGAATAAATCCGCGATTCCGATTCGCGGACAGTTTCCTACTTAATTATCTACAGAAGATAAGCCATTTTATGTCACATATTTATAATTATTTAAATGAATAATAATAATGCGGATGATTAAAAATAATACATCATATGCGTGGCATTTTAATCAATTTTAAAATGTTATCTGTAAAAACAAAAATTCCTATTTAATGGTAACACAAGGAAAAAATAAACGTTCAATATTTAATGTAATACAATTTTTCTTAAATGTTTTCAATGTTAAAATTACAATTTATTACAATAAATTTTGCTTATAACAATAGTTGATATGTAAATCGCATTTATAGAATAGATATTTAAATATTAACGAAACAGTCTATTTGCTTGAGTAAAAGAACGAATACCTACAATTCATAGACCTAAAGTCCACTATGTAAATTATTATAAAATTGTTATTTTGTCTCCCATTTATTTATTAAAGCAAACATTTCCCTTTCAGACTACAGTTACTGTTTTAGTTTAACATATTTGTAGCAAGGATCGAATTCGGTACCTCCAGCGGGCCTAGCATGACACCCCAGACAAGAGTTTTTCTATAGGACTGTCCCTTTCGCTCATCACATTGGCGGAACAAGGATAGCCCTATAGAGACTCTTGTCTAGGGCGTCATGCTAGGCACACTGGTCGGAAGTCTACGCTCTTAACCCAATGGTTAAAATGGGTCAATACCCATCACCGTTATAAGAAACCTCATACTACGTTAATGATATGATAGGTACCTAGGTAGGAGATGCGAAGAAACAAAGACCAGAATTATGATTAATTCAAGGAAAGACGATAAATGAAATAATTTAAAACACACCTCTATAATAAAGGACGAGGGCCATAATGAAGTATGTACATTATTAAAAAAAAGTAGAATTATAATTTGAGATAAGTTTAAATAATTATGTTTCTTCCTTGAATACGAAATACGTAACAACTCTAGACAATAAAAGTATGCCGTCTGTATATAGCTCATAACTGTCTAAGTAACTTTTTTTTTTCACCCAATTCAAAGTAAACTTGTTGTATTTTTACATGCAATATCCGGCCAGGTTTTTGATTTTAAAATCCAAATCAGTGATTTCCGTAACAGGACACAAGCAAGAATAATGACATGTGTAGACAAAGTAGGCTCCTTTCAAGTTATGAGAGTACTCCCTCGTTATCTAATTTTAATTCAAATTAGCAAAACCTTATTTTCTATCACTCCTATTGCCAATCAAAACGTGATCAAGTCCACCGTAATCTTTCGCATTTCGTTATACAATCGACGCCGGTTTTATACTTTTAACATAACAGCCACTATTATATAAACGTTTGTGGGTTTCTATTTTTTTGACTATGACATTCATGACTATTGGTAACGAACAGTAAAGTACAATTTCGTTCATAATATATACGATAACAAAAGAAAACACCCTTTTTCAATTTATTTGATTTACGTTTACCCTTATGTATTTTTAAAAATTTTTAATTTTATTTATATCAATGTTTATATTTGCATACGAAAAAGAAAAACAGCCTACAATAGCGTCATATACTTCTATATATTGAAACGAGCCAATCGAAATATAAATTAATCGAGTGATACCCCTACGAGGGTGCATGGAAAGTTCTTTCCTAGCCTTGGCCAACAGCAAAATATTTCCGGAATCCTAACCTCCGCACGCACAATACAAACGCGACCCTTATAATTAAGGCGTGTTTACACGGAAGGCGGCGCGAACCATGACCCAGTTGCGGCTCCTTTAAAACACTTTCACTTTATGTCATAATAACTCTATCGATGCATGAGCTGGAAATTAATTAAAAAGAAAAAGTTGACGTCTCACTAAATAACTTATTATGAAGACATTTAATGTACAATGTAGTAGATAGGGAATTAATTGTAAATTTGTAACACCACAATGATTGCGGTGCGTTTGTTATTAAAAAAAAAAAGATTTTAATACATCGATGTGTGTACATACGAGATCACTGAAGTCCAAACTAAACACCAACAACGTTTGACCGAAAATCGCGAAACTGCAAACCTAAGTGTATTTTTATATATATTTTCCACCTACTAGTATTTGTCCCCGACTTCGTCCGCGCGTTTATACTATTGAACAGATTACTGCACCAATTCTATTAGGAGCACAAATAAGTTACCGCCGTTTTTTGTCAATAAAATAACATTTATTGTGAAAGAACGGTAATTTAATTTTAATCGAAGTATTGTTCATCACTAGCAACTACTTTTTTCCATCTTTGGGGCAGCGTTCGAATTCCAAGTCTGAAGAACTTCTTATCTTTTGAGGCTATCCACGAATCAATCCAATTTTTTGGTATCTTCATATGATGTGAACCGCTGCTCTGACAGAGCATGTGCCATTGACCGGAACAGATGACAGTCGGACGGCGCAATGTCTGGTGAATACGACGGGTGTGGTAGTACTTCTCAATCAAGTGTTTTCAAATACTTTTTCATCGGAACCGCTACACGCGGACGAGCATTTTCATGTAGAACAATAATTTTGTCGTATCTGGAGTAGTATTCAGAGCGTTTTTCCTTCAGAGCTCGGCTCAATCTCATCAATTGTGTTCGGTATAAAATTCTAGTGATTGTTTGCCTTGGATTAAACAACTAGTAATACATCACACCCAGCTTATCCCACCAAATACACAGCATGAGTTTTTTCCATGAATATTCGGTTTTGCTGTGGATATTGACGCGTGATCAGGTAGTCCCCATGATTTTCTTCTTTTTGGATTCTCATAATGTATCCATTTTTCATCATCAGTGACGATTCGACGTAAAAACACTTTTTTTTTTGCGCTTAGCTAGCAGCATTTCACTCATGCATAATCGGCGTTCAACATCTCTCGACTTTAATTCGTATGAAACTCAATTACCTTGTTTATGAATCATTCGTAACGATTTTAAACGATGCGAGGCAGCTTGCTGAGTGATTTCTAAAATAAGCGCAAGTTCCTTTTGTGTTTGAGACGAATTTCATCCAATAATTCCTCCAATTCTGCATCCTCATAAATTTTTGGCCTTCCACTGCGATCTTTGCCTTCTACGTCAAAATCACCGTTTTTAAACTTTTGAAACCATTCACGACATGTTTTCTCACTCAAGACAGCCTCATTATATACTTTTACGAGCAATCGATGCGTCTCAGCTGCAGATTTTTTTAAATTAAAGAAGCAAATTAAAAGTTCCCGCAAATAATGCTTATTTGGCTCAAATTCAAACATTTTTGGATAAAAAATATGATACTAATATGAAGTCAATAATATGATAAGGTTACGTCGTTCTTGAAAAAGCAACCTAATTTTCAAGCCGGTTATCATCTGCGAATTCTAACGTAAGCCTCGTACCATGGCATCTCTCTCAAAACGGCGAAAACTTATTTGTACTCCTAATAAAAAAAATTAGAAAACTGCCCTATCCCCGAATAACGTGCCCTATAACATATCCTAATAATTTATTATGATACTAAGCACTTTCTCCGACTGTGTCCAAATGGGAACAGTGAACGGTGAGCGGTATCGAAATTGAAAGTGCGACGGGAGCAAAATACAGAGCCAAAATCGTCGAATTTGACTGTGAGAGTGGGATTAAAATCTAGAGCGTGACCGCGATCGAAATCAGAGACAGTGCCGAGACCATAATTGAAGCGGGGAAGAGATTGGAATTGACAGAGAAATTGATCAATATAAAAAATGAAGAAATACATTCACCTCCACGCGGGTGAAGTCGCGGACTCGAAGATAGTATACATCAAAATCATTTGTATATTGTAGTGCGGTTGTCAGTTATAATTTTAAATTAGAGAAAACCTATTACTTAACGATAAAAAATAATAGAACCACGCTCTTTAATCCAAAAAATATTATATCCGCTATGACTTCGACCATGCTTTCAAGTTTAAGAAAAATACAACGAAATAATACCGGAGGTGTCTCGTAAGTAATGTCGGTTTTCATAACTGAAATTCATACGTTTCTTTTTATACATCTCATAAGTTGTTACAAGTCTCTAGTTCTATGGTCAGTACAACTGTTTTATTTTATTTTAACGTTACCGTCTGTATTAATTGACGGGCGAGACGTTTGATAACAAAACGTATGGAGTACGATAAACATGAAACTAGTGTATTGTCAATACATGATTGGAAACGAAGATTTATAGCAGCCGCGGTAGCAGAGGCGATATGTTAAATTGAAAGAGAAGACACAGTCAATTAGCAACTAGCAAAGCGTTAGTTTAATCGTTGTAATAGTGGAGAATTGATGGTAAATTTTAGGCTCTCTGATCGCCCACCTACCAACCAGCTCACCGCCCACCAGTCTTTAAGGCTACAAAGGAAGCCGTAAAAACCAACCTAGTATCAGCACTCGCCGATACTCGGACATCTTTGGACCTTCCAAAAAGACACCATACATCGCCAAACGAAATTATTAAGTAATACTAAAAGTTGTCGAACAATAATACCTCGCAATTTAAAACAAACGAGACGGTGGCAAACCCATTCCTTAGGTATTTAAGCCCAAGGAATGGTTTATCCAAGTCCTAGAACGTGTTACTAATGAGACACTTTAATACAATTCATTCGATTATTTTTATTATAAAAATCAAACATAATATATACGATAAAGGCGGCAATCAAAATCCAGGTAACTGACAACGGTAACCTAAGAACATCACCATAACCTTCATCATGAAATAATGTTTATTGTTAAAATATAATATTAATTAATGTGTTGAGCTAAGGAAAATTTACGTTAAAGTTTTTTACTACATAGATTATTAGATGTAGATAGTTAGCCTTTTTTAGAATAACATTGTTCATATTTAAGTTTTTACTTATACAAGAAATAATAAAACTGCAATAATTCTTTCGGTTCGATAAAAGCCTTCACAATCTATTATTTCTTATACACAGTTATTAAGGGTGTACAACAAATATATATAAATATATATAAAAAATACTCACAACAAAAAAATTTAAAGAAAGTTTACTTACATCCTTT
Organism: Eumeta japonica; assembly: GCA_005406025.1. Lineage (NCBI taxonomy): Eukaryota > Metazoa > Arthropoda > Insecta > Lepidoptera > Psychidae > Eumeta > Eumeta japonica. The sequence continues at coordinate 144,261 of BGZK01000429.1, read as the reverse complement.
TCGAAAACAATAGATTTTATTTGCACATTTTTTTCCTTTATAGCATTTTAAGAGGAAAAAGAGCATGTGATTCATCGGAGAGTACGTAATCACCGCCGTCAATCAGTACTCGCAAGCCCAGAGTAGTTCCACCGCGTTGCCGGTCTTTTACGAAGGAGTAGGATGAGGTTGAATCACCGGAACGTTTAGGAAGGAATAGGATATGTCGCGAAGAGAGTATTGGGCCACCGGAACTCTCACGCACTGGACGAAATGCTGCTACTTCACGTCTGTATTCGGTAAGAGTGCGGTATCTCACCGACCGAAGCGGTCAATTTTCATGTCGAAACGAAATTGGCCACACCATGGCTCTACCACATAACACATGCCACATTCTATGCGTTTAAAAGCAATGAGATAATAAATTACAATACATTTACAAAATATATTTTCAACTTCTTTCTTCATGGTATTTTTACAGCCTTGTACTCGTAATAACGCAAGACATAACAAATTAACCATATTTTTTTGTTTATTTTGGTTGGCGGAAAGACTAATCAAAAATACACGCTGTATTCATCGATGGCCATATTGAAAGCGTCAACATTCGGCAATGGTGTAAGAACAACTAAACGGAAAGTGGTCATGGCCCAATTCTCGTGTCCCATTTTTTTTGGTGCAGATGTGTGCAATGCAAATATTTAACCTCTAAGGATCTGTTACTTGTGAACAGAGAGTGGTTTTAATAAAAAAAAGCATTGGCATCGACTATCTTGTCTGTTTATTATACATCTATAGCTATTATTTTCCAGTACGTATAGATACAAATGCATTTCATTAAAAACAAGTCTAGTGCAGTAAACGGTTTTCAGTATTGCAGTATGCGGAAATGAATGTTTAATTCGAGACATAAAATGAGCCCATGCATTCATGTAGAATTATATGTAATATATAATTTAGCAATTTTGCAGACTCGACCACAATCATACCATCAAATAATGGGGGTTATCAATGTCTGACTATTTACCTTTTAATTTTAGTTATAAACAAATTATTACTGTGAGTGCTGTACAGATAAAATAACTATGATATGAAAAAGGAGAAGAAATGTTATAATATTAATATTAACTCACGCCAATTTCCCAGAAGGGTAGGCGAAGACTATAGATTTTCACATGGTACGATCTTTTCGTGTCTTTCTTGCTTCACTGACATCCATCAAACTTTTCATGCAAGCTCGTCGGTGTCGGGTGGTAAAAATTTGGACCCTTTTTTAATATGCACCAATTTGGTCTGCATAGAGTTTTCTAGGGCAACCCTCATCAATCTTTCCATCACACACATTAGCTCTGTAGATTTGTTTTGTCAGTCTACTTTCATTCATCCTCTCCAAATGGCCAAACCACCTCAACATGCCTTTTTCTATTCCAATCTCTACTTCTTTCAAACCACATCGATTTCTGACGTCACTGTTCCCACATCTATCTTTCAAAGGCACTCCACACATACTACGCAGAGACCACATCTCCACCACATTGATTCTACTTTCATTTTTCTTCTGCCTTACCCAACTTTCACTATCGTGCACAAGGGTAGAGATTTTACTTTTATTGCTTTTAATACTCATAATAGTAGTTATGAAGGGGAATGTGTAATTTTGATAAGAATGGCCGATTTAAAACATATTACTTGTGCAGGGCTCATCGCATCCAAAGTAACGATTTTGACGTGACCTTAATATTTTGGAAAAAAAAAAAACGTTTAAGTATACCATACACAATGATGAGTGAGTATATAAAAAAATGATTGTATAAATGAGTATATAAAAAAAATGAGCCGTCATGGGACGCCTGATAGAAATGAAACATCCATATCATTACATTATTTAAAAGATGATGCTGTATTTAGTTCTGAAACGTTTACATTCCCACTATCGTTTCTACTGTCACTGATATTCATATCTAGAATTCATGAACACTTTTAACGTTTAAGACAGATTCACTTAAACGAATCCATAGCCGGAGAATGCACCCGTATAAGAAAACGCACTGATACACTAGCACACATATAAAGTAGCGATTGTGTGGTATGGAAGGAAAGCGTTCAATATGAATATCGCTTCACGAATGTCACGTTATGTCAACATGCCATCAGAACATTTTGATTTCCAAACGTGTTATTAGACGTTTCACATTAAAAAAAGCTCACTCCGCTTCGCATACAAGGGAGGTGGAATTACAAAAGTGTTTTCCAAAAAGATTCATCTCATAACTTTGTACAGTCGTTATAGATGTGTGTGACAATCCGACTTTCAGCTTCGCAGAATGATAACTGTCCTCGCTGGAGCAGCAGACGAATGCGCAAGCGTACCAGAGGCCCCAACACAAGGCGAAGACGAGGACACCATGGGATAGGAGTCTGACATGGCTCGGTCGGCCATTCCCAGGTTCAGGGTAACCATGATGATTTTGTCATGTAAAAAAAAGCACCAATAATCGACTGCGGCATATAACGGCTACTGCGACATATAAACGGACGTCGTGAAATTATAAGAGTTGCTAATTGGACCACGGAACCCTACGAAAATTCGTAATGTGGACCGGGGCCGACCGACAGAAGCGTGCTAAAATACCAAAGTAGATTTACGTAGGTGTAGTTTAAACAATAGTCCGCCCGGAGAAAATACTGATGTGCACCTACAACCGACTATAGTGCAAGAGCTCGCGACGAGACGCCGACTTCAAACGCGAACAGCAAACGGCGTGACCTCTCACTTTGCTTTATTTATTTTTGTCTTTTCGTCTGTACATTTGTTATGGTTACGTTCGTCATGGCTTGTGAAGTTTTTACTATGCTACGGAATTAATAGACGCATGATTAGTGACTTTTCCGGTAATTTATCTAAAAGTATAGCTCTATAAATATATTGTATGACTAGATTTGATACGATGCGCTAATTAAAAACGTTAACAAAAGATGGATACGTCAGCATATTTCAATGTATTTCTCCAAGGAATTCGTTACAATTTTCAATGTTTTTTTTTTTCATATTCGATAAGTATCGTTTTATTTTATTATTCATAGGAACGGTGATTCAATGGTGACGTAACAGTCGTAAATGTTGTGTATAAACTAGAAGTTGTAGCGGGTTCGATCCTAAGCCATAGGTGAATCGACTAATCAGTTTTTAACTCTTTAGTCATATTAAACGACCCGCTCCGTGTCCCTGCCCCGTTCGTGTCGGTTGCGTGAACATCCCTCGACACGTACTCGGATCAGCGCGGAGAGCTTAGGGCCCAAGCTCCTCGATCTAGGGTACGCTTAATCAATCGCATTGATTGAAATGCGACATAATATTCAACTGGTAATTGTATTCTTTGCGTTGATCTTGTTTTACTTAATTTTATAATGGAGATGATTTTTAATTTTAAGATTTAGGTTTAAAAAAAATTATAAATTCAGTAGATATTTTGCGCATGATGTAGTAGGTAGAGTTAGCGTGGGCCTCATTTGTCGCCAAGAAAAGCGTTCGAAACAGAGAATATAGCTTCAGCGATGGTACGCACAGGCGTAGAATACTCTAGGTGCTCTAATTACATGATATTCAAGTCCCTGTAGGGATCCAACAACATTCATAGAAAACGTCGAACGTTCTCAACAAAGGTCGGCCCGGTTTCGCTTACTTCTCGCACCGGAAAGTCGTAACTACGCAATATTCCATACGGCACAAATGTATCAGGGCACCTAGTGCACGGTTTTGTACGGCCGTAGAGGGCCAGGCCATAGGTACAGTCACATAGATTCAGACAGGGTATGCAGAGCTAAAAAAGACTTACTAGTTTCAGAATTGCTTCGTTTGATGGTCCTACGACGCGACGGTAAGTATCTTTTTACTTTATGCAAGTATCATAACTAAAATAAAGCTGCAAGTTTTTTTAGCTTTGCATACCCTGTCTGAATCTCTGTGCACGCCCCTGGGTACAGATAGAAGACCAGTCCGGATGTCGACCCGTCGGATACATGAAAAGTTGCCATTTCTACTTCACAATTTACGCCCGTGTTAACAAAGGACACTTAAGTACGTGTTTCATCTTGTGAGTGGAAAGAGCAAGACAGTTAGTGTTTCGCTATAGAAAATAACGTGTCTCGCATCCATGTTTCTTCTTGAGATGGCGCATCATTTGATTGAGGTTTATTAATACGGGCTATGGTATTCTATTGTAATTGGAGCCGAAATTCTAATTGAAGCTAAAACTCTATAAAAATAAATATACCTAGTGACAAAACTACTACATTTCAATTATAAAAGTTACGCGTTATAAACATTACGCGCTACAATACATTTTTATTTTTAACAATAAATAAAACATATTCAAACAATTGATTCGGTTTTTCCGAAATAAATTGGCTGAATTTTCCAAGTAATGGGCAGTAAAAATAAGGAAAAATATATTTTGACTGACAAACAAGTTAGTTGAATAAAATTTTGGTACTATGACCAAAAAAAATCCTATTAAATTTACCACTCAACTCTGTTTTGTATCTTAATTTAGATCACAATACATATAAGCAATGAAGCTTATATTGAACTTAAAAATGTAGTAATCAAGTCTCAAAGCATCAAGAAATTTCCTTGAAAATTAAATAATAACTTAAAATATACCTACTACATATTTTGTTAATTTTGCCATGTATTATATTTTTAAAGGTAATAACCTTTATAATAGTATATCTGATATAAAAATAGTTGGCAACCCTGGGCACACTGTCCCGGGGAATCGATAAGGGTCGGGCCTGCGTACTTGCGTATCTTAGCTCGGGTAACGAGCGCTAGGACGATGTTCAAGGGTATAGGCAGCGCTAAGTGACTTAATCGAGTGACGCATATAATGCGAAAAACGGTGAACCGATGGCGCGTTGGTCGCGCAGAATTCGGCGCGAGTTTGGCTGTGATCACCGACCGTCCGTTACTCGTCTTGTCTCCTAAAGGCCGACCAATGTCTAGACTCCGTTGCCCGGATACAAGCCATAGGTACCTCCCACCCTTTATATACGACACGCCAATAAGTGACAGCGAGAACCTTGACCTTCTGCTGAAGTTGGAAGGTCGCACGAGACGGGTTAAGTTCAAGGGCAAAAACATCGACGCGGGATAGTGAATGCGGTTACCCAACATATCAGAAATGAGTTAAGCAGAGCGTGTGCACACGCATAGCATTATCGAGAAATATGTCTATACGCATTTTTACATTCAAGACTCTACTATTATTTTAATTTCAAGATTCTCGATTGAAATTACGTTTGCATCGTTATGCAGCTGATCATAATCATTTTTTTTTTTTTGTTTATATGTCGCAATGAATACCACAACTCTGATAACGTAAAACGTACAATTATAAAATCTACTTCGATGGTCCCCAATGATGGTGTCATTTTCCCTTCAGTTAGTTAGTTAATTTTCAAGGTCGGACGGAGTAATTCGATCCACAAAATATAAAAGCATAATCAACGAAGGTGGTTATGGAGGCAGGCAGGCAACAGAAAAAAAAACGTACCACAAAGTATTCGACCGGTGTGGGCGAAGTCGCAAACGCTAGCTATACGAGTTGAGCTTCTTCACGGTTATAAAAGTGGAAGAAGCCAATGAATAAGTTTTTGATTATCACACGACCTTCTTCACCGTGAAGTGCAGCAATACCGCGGTAGGTAGCGACACGCCATCGGCGAAGTTTTAATTGCGCTGTATGCGTGTATAGTTAAGTTACGTGAGCGGCAATAACGAAAACAAATTAAAATACAATAAGGCAGCGCGCTCCGACACCAGGAAGCCGGTTTGGAGGTCGGCCGCGTCGGCGCGGCGGCGGGGACTATGTTGCGACTCGGTTGTGACTTGACATTTTACATGTTGTTCTCTGTTGTATTCATCTTCTTAAAGGGCTTGCAGTTCTATCGACGCGTGTCATCTGTGAGTACACCTCGAGGTATAGAATGATGGACTTTTGATTCAACGTATAATAAATAAGACTTATTTCCTCATCGCGTATCTTCTGTGTAATGAGTGTAACTTGTAGTGTTCTAATCTAATTCAAAGAGGCCAATTTCAGTTCAGTCAAAAGAGTCATTATCGTTAGCGCTGCATACGTACTCTTTTTAAATGAACTATAGACACTACCTGTGACGGACCGAGCGCACGCGTATGGAAAGCTTAACCGCCCGTTTTAGGTTTTGCTGATCGGCTGACTATTCGCAGGAGCGGCGCCTTGCCAACTTGGGTTGTCGAAATAATACCTCTGAACACTAGGTGTCTATAGAGGTGCATAGTTTCACTTCCGATATGCCAACGCGTATGCTATGCACCATAGTAGACTATGTGCAGTGCTGGGGTAGTGCAGGTTCAATGTAGCATGCAGCTGCATTCATATACTATTTTCTGTAGTTTTCAGATTTGTCCGAATTGTTTGACCAATTTTAGACAGGTCGAATTTAGACCAATCGAATCGAAGCGGCCCGGATCTCAACAACTGTCCTCGATCGGAAGCCGTGTCGTCGGTACAACTATGCTAATTTTCGACATTGATTCCGAGCAGTACTGTAACGGGCGCCGCTATCTGGCGCTCTTCAACGACTACCATCAGCGGTCGGCGGCCCTACCGTCATGAGGGCCGCCGATATCTATGTCACGTGGTCGGCCTTACCGTACTATACTGCATATGGGTTTGATGCCTTTCGGAAGTAAAACTCATACGAACTCATATTTTAATTTACAAAATTAACCTTTGTGTACAAAAACTATACTATGATATACATTTCACTATAAAATTTCACCGAAAAAGCGATGTTTTCTATTTAAGAATTATGAGTTCAAAACTCGTCTATACAAACTATAGTACTGAAAATAAGATAGTGAATATGTTCACGCCCTGTGTTCGTCGCGAACACTATTTATAAGTTTATTATAGACATTAACCAAAATACGTCAAAATGACATGTAAAATGTTTCAAATACTTTCATAAAAAAAAAAAAAAAAACGAAAATGAACACACATTGTATTCAAAGGTAAACCACATCGCCACACTTTATCTTTTCGGGGAAGCAGAAATGAATGCAATCGAAAGACACGAAAATCATGCAACAAAATAAATTGAGGTTGTGATTGTATTCTATAGGTCTTAACGTGAATAGATGCAAATTCATGAGATGCGCCGCTCTGCCGCTCCTGAGCCTGTAACGACCTAGGTGCACACACAACGTATAGGGTGTGTCGATGTCACTGCCCACCAGCTAAACCTACTTGGCGTCGCAATATCGATGCATGCGTCATACATCGAAACGTTTCCATTTTCGGCTCGTCTATTGTTATACTTTAAAATCGGGGAAGAGGTGCATTTACAGTCTTTATTACAGTCAGAGAAATAATAATAAACGACCGGAGATTAATTATATATTAGCGAATTACGCTCACAAACTAATTAATTATCTTAAAATTATTAAAAGTACGGATTGATTCCCCTAATGAAATATTCGAAAACTGTACCCCATATTTCTTACCTCTAACATGTAAACAACCATCGTTACGCCCGTATAAGTGGTAAAGCGTGCCCAGAGATGCTTAATCATATTATGGTGTATACTACGTGAAAATTCCTACCGTACAGTTTTCGTCATTGCTTGTGTCAATCAAACTGCGATTAGTGCAAATTCGACATTTCTATTGCACCTTACCGTTTCAGCTGTACGATACATGGTTAATGCAAGCGAGCCTTCGAATATGATGAGTCAATAAGGAGACAAACAGATACCTGTTCTGTCTCCATATTGACTCATCAAACTGAGAAAAATAACAAATATATATATATATATATATATATATATATATATATATATATATATATATATATATATATATATATATATATATATACCGCATAAAATATCTGTATTAAAGTAAATATAAATACATTCCAATACATTCTCGTCCTCCTAGCGAACAGTGCATCCGGAACTGTAGCTTTATACGAGCGGACGACCCGCGCATCCTCTATGCGACGGAGGTCGTCTGCATGCGTGCGTTAACTTAGAAGATAAACAATGAGATTATCTACGGCAAAACATCATACAGCCCCGACACCGATAACTTCGTTTGTACACTGGTACTTAGTGCGCGCGAACATGAACATTCAAGGTTCTACAGACGTAGTATAATCATTAGATAAATTTAGCCTCGCTTTATAACGTCCATAGCGGCTTGTTGAGTAGCCATTTCGAGGTTGGTAATAGTTGTTTCACCTTTATAGCTTCAAGTTGTAGTATAACACCTCGTCGACGCTTTATCATTGGTGCTAATCACAAAACCGGTGTTTAGCTTGAAATGTAAGGGAAATAATAAAGTAAAACATGTATTTTTCATGATAACATTTAAAGGATGAGGCATATATAATCAGGGTTCCGTAACCAAAGGTTTCCAACTATATTCTATTACTAAGCCTACGTCGTCCGTCAGTCTGTTCTACGTGCAAAGGGCATACGGTACTTTAAATAGTAACAAATAGAAGGCTGACATCTTCGTTAAACATTTGTTCGTATTAAACTGATAACTGGCTGTTAAACCGCCCGAGGCCGACGGCTTAAAGTGCTATCGAAGCAAGTGGTTTGATCCGACTCACGGTTTGGTTCGAAGGCAACGCTTTTGACCTTACGGCAACCACCGCTCCGATGTTGGTTGCAAGTGATAATGAAACCTTCACGCATATAACAATACATTATATTATGTTGAAGATAAATATTTTTCTTGATGTACTCATGAGGAATATAGAATTACCGATTATATCGCACACCGCACTTAAATGACATCTAAGTTCCAATAAGAAAGAAGGGGCACAATTTTTTTTCCATCCGATTAAAGGTTAATAAATGACTGGTCATGTCAAAATATTGAATACAATTGCTAAAGCACGAAATAACAAACAGATTTTGGTGCTCTTTGTTTAGCGATACTATTATCAGAGTTCCGATGAAGGCGGTGCGCGTGCGCAAATTGCATCACGTATACAACATCCAACATGTTTACTTACAACGAAACTGTGTAAACATGTCTTGGCAACGTTTACGATGTAATAAAATATAAGGCCTCGGGACTGGCTTTGTTTTATACAATCTCAGCATTCCTTTCAAATTAAAATCTCATAAAATGCTTCAATGAAATATTTTCTATAAATCGAAAAACAAATAGTAACTCTAATATTAACATTCGTTGGCGAAGGATTAGACAATCTATGCGTTTACCTCTCCATATACTGACATTGGGTCCGTGGGGTGATGGAAGAGGGTTACAAAGGTGTTCGAGGAGTAGAAGACGCCGAAGGTGGTGTCGCTTGATTCGAGGAACAGTTTACTAAATCCAGGATCACGTGAGGTGACGTATTATGGAGTCTATAAACAATAAACTATTCAAAACGGATGTGTCATAGAAGTAGCGGTGGATCGGGGGAGGGGGGTCATGAAAGTCATGACACCCTTGGGTTGGGTATTTGTCTTACTATTGTAGTTGAATTAGAGCCAGCCTCGACTGAACCTCGTGGGCCACTCGCATAGAAGAGTATTGAAGACAAAAGATATGATGACATTTTATTTACAGAAAACTGATATGAGCATCTGGAGGAAAGGGGGGGGGGGGCTTTGTTAAATTTGTAATATTTATTTATGCAACAATTATTGAGGTATGAATCGAAATCAACGGCGGGTTACGGTATAACCACGTGCTATATTAATAATATTATCGTACCCTACTACACTGCGCACGCACACAAACGACTTTTGTCCATTTTTAGCCGACATCAACAATTTAAATATTCAGAACGTCCTCTACTTGACTGTTTTTTTTTGGCAATGTTACTCAATAGCTCAATTCAGTGATGCGATTTCAAAAATATTTTTTTTATGTTGGAAAGAGCTCAGCGTCGAAGAGGCGCCATTCGTATCTAGTTTAGATCTGACTTATGATGGCAGCGGGTACATTACAATTCATATACTGTATCGAAGATAATATGAAACAGTGAAACACGAAGCACTTATAAAACTAACAATACACCGTGGTTTTACCCACACAAATTGAATAAGAGGGTTGAACTTCTATGTAGCTCGAGAAACGTTCGTCAATAAAATGAAGACAATCATCATAACTTTTATTGCGTAGTGGTCCGAATATGAGTTTTCTCCTCTATGAAATTCTACGAGCACGTTGTTGATCAGTGCATTTTATGCCTAACCTAACTTAACCTAGAATACAATTTGAATTTCGTTCCATATTTTACTCAAAGGATCATTTCTTTGTTTGCGCATACGGCACTGTTTTGTGATTGAACAACGTGATACAACAGTTTACGTATATATACGTATATATAAATTTGAAAATTTAATTATCGTATCACTAAAGTATGTTAAATGAAACATTTGTCTAAGAAAATACAAACTGCCTTCAAAAACTTACTTGATAAATATACTTATTTTACATACTCATATTTAAGTGATTTCACTAGATAATTAAAATCAACAAATAAAATATTTAATAAAAAAAAATATATGTAAGAAATTAAAAAAAGCAAAATATAAGCTTTACTTTATTATTTAAACATTTACAATAACTAAATTCTTTTGGAGTCGGTGCTAGTTAGAAAAGTAAACACTTTTATAATATACGTATAAAGAGTTCATCATTTTAGCATACTTAATTTCTTTAACCAAAAAACAAATATATCATATGCTCGCACCCTTAGGTTTTAAAGGTACGTCGACATAAAATTTAGAAAAAATATATAAACGTCTTGCATATAGTATTTTTAACCACGACCGCTAAGTGGATGCTTTCAATCAGGTGGGCTTTGTCGGAAGTGATAAACAAGTTTTCGATTTAAATTAAAAAAAAAAAACAAACTCACTCGATCCTCGCCTCCGAGAGCACGTTCAATCCGTCGGTCACGGCGTTGTCGCCGATCGGGTGCCCCTCGATGTGAGAGGTTAAAGACTAATTGATAGAACGATATCAGTTTTTAGTGCTTCCATTCCCGCTCCCGTCACGCGTTAAGTTCGCTCCGGACCAAACAAAGGCGGCTGTATTAATTTCGAAGATATCGCGGTTTATTAAATGCCTACCTATCTATATAAATTGCTTTCGCGTGTAACAGGGGATCAACGTTATCAGGAGGAGAGCGGTAGCGGCTAAAATAGCAATATTCGGGATGACGTAATATAGAAGCGAGACGTCCGCCGACGCGCCCACCTCATCCTACTAAATAAATATACTTACATATTTATATCGTACTGCGGCCCCCGGGCACTTTAGGGTGCCCTTTTCAAACCTATTTATGGCCTTTTTTTTTCGTAGTAAACATCGTAATACTTTCTATGGCGGAGTGTTGTACCTAGGGATCTGTTGTATTAGAATTCTCGTTTTGTATTCGAAACGGCGAACACGTTCCTGAAGAAGAGAAACGAATGAAGTAACTTAAAATTCGGCGCTTCCAAAGTCCGAATTCGCCGGAATGTGTTCCCAGTACATATTAAAGGCTATCTTAAAATTTGGGTCCGTAATATACTGAGACTAGGATTCCATGCATACTTGTGTTTCTTAGGAAACATTGTTGTTTTTCTTTACAAAATTATTATCGTTACAACTAATTCAATGATTAAGAAACAAATACTATTGTAACGGCGGTTTCAGCTATCGCCTCGTAAACCCGCACTTCGGATTTTCTTTCACAGTCGCCTCGGAGAACGGATTTCTTACGATGTGGCGGCCGAAATGATGGACAGCGTTTTGAGGCGATCAGACTTCTTTATTAGAGCCGAGCTTCATATGTGGCGGTCGGAATACAACTACGACGGATGCACCAATTCCACTGCAACTAATAGATGGCGCATCCGCCTGCACATATGAGTTGCATATATTTTAAACGAGGGGTGTGTGGTCGTTCACTTTGCATTTTTCACGCATGAGCGCCACATGCGCTTGGAACACCGATTCGCGGTCATACCGTAACGATCGCCGCGGTTCTCGACTTCTGATTGGTGCCCCAACCAAGGCACAATTCCATATGCAACTCATATGTGCATCGCAGTAAATTCATATTTACAACTAAATACGACAAAAACATAATATATACAATAAAACAAGACAAAAAACACTAATCACAATAAATATACGAAAACAGGCAAACAATACATAATTCCTTACAACTAATTCCTACCCGGGTTATAAAACACGACAACTCCAATAATTTATTATAATAAAAACACACACAAAATACGATAAAACACAAAACAATTCTTAACCTAAGTCTGTTTGTATAAAACAAAATAATGTATAGTCCAATTAAATATAAGAGTGTGGCTGTCCGTAACAACTATCAAAAACAGAAGGTATATATTTAATTATATGATGTGGTGCAAAAATGCAATATACAGTAACTAAAACACTTTTGACGTGATAACGTCTTATAAATCGATGAACGCCGGCTGCACGCATTAAAAAGCATGAGTCATTGTCGCGTTCCGCCTGAGCCAAGCGTGCGAGCGAGAGCACGGAACAACAGAGAGGCACGATCGGCCTAAGCGTTCAGCTTGTGACGCATCTATCTCTTTACTGTACAATTTAAGTAGAAAAATATTTGAATTAACGAGTGCAAATTAATGTTAATTTATCGAAAACATAGTCATTTTCAATAAATTCCTTCTTTGTATAATACAAAATAATAATAATTCAGTGATAATAATTAAATTCAATTGATAAAAGAATGCAATTTTTCATCAATGTTTTCTTATGACATTATCATATAAAATTATCGTCCGTGAACCGACTTTACAGACAACCAATTTTTTACTAATCGCAATTAACTCGTTAAAGCACTCGTTGCCAAGAGAAGACTGTCAATGCCCCAACTCCGGTATAAGTAATATATATATATATATATATATATATATATATATATATATATATATATATATATATATATATATATATATATAAACGAGTGATTTAGAAAATTCCTTAAATGTAAACAAGATTATAAATATGTCATCCTTAATTATAAAAATAAAACGTAAATATGCCACGTGTTCGTAAACGAACAGATATCTAGTATCCTTTCTTATATTCTATAGAATCAAAATTCAAAGATTTTGTAAACAGCTACGCCCACGCATTTCGAGATAAACAAAACGTTCTATTCTGTTTTATTAAAAAAAAAAAATGTTCTGCTATTTTATTTATGAACTACAATAATTTATAGACTACTATATTATTCATGCGTAGTGAATATTTTGTGAGTACAGGTCCGAAATCAGTAATATACTAAGGGCTTGCTAATTATTTACATGTTTTGATTGTGAGATGATATTTTATTGAATATAATAATAAGTTCATTTACGTTCATCACTCGATTTAATCGACTTGAAAAATGTCGTGAAAAACTAGTATGTATATAAATAAATTCAGATCTGTCTACAAAATCATGTACATATCCATCATACACAATACATAAAAAAAGAATGATTTACTTTATTCATTTCAGTAGATAGATATTTAGGTAGAAATGTAACTTCTTTTTAATAAAAACGAGTTTTAGATTTTTTTTTACTTTTAAGTTATTTACTTTTCATCTCTGAATACAAAGAGGTCTAAAAATTTCTACAATTATCATTATTGCTAGAAAATGAACTACAAAATGGAAAAGGCTCATCAAAATTGAGTGGATACTTCAGCATTGCAACGAAACAATGAAGTTGATTAAAAATGATATACGTTACTGCGTAGAACCTACGAAAAATCGTGTTTCATATGGCATAATGTACATTAGCGCTTTAGACAATGATTAAAAATATAAAAATATATCCAATATGAATCAATAAAATCGTATAAATTAAATAAAATTTATTTGTTTGTGTCTTACACAATAAATTTTAATAGGGTATTGATTTTGTACTACATAACCTGTTACCTGTCAGAAGAAAAATAACCTTGCCTAAATACAAGTTTTATCTGTTTGTATATGCATGCCGTCGGATTATTTTTCTTGATTTCAGAAATTCTTTTAATTAATAAAACTATAATAATATAACTATCTCTCTATGCGTGTATGGGTGTACATTATATTAATGTATTATTTATTTTTAGAGATTTTTTAGTATTTAGGCAGTTCTTACGCACTGTAATTAAACTCAAATTATGACTCTCTTTTCATTTATTTCTGTCAACCTCAAAAATGAGATCGTGGGGCATCGAGAACGAGGCAACAAATATTTTGAATTGATAGTCGATTTTTTCAATTCTAGGACGGTAAATAAAATCATTTGACTTAATATGTCGTTCTAAGGGAATAAATAATTATGCAATTTTGTGACATACTAAAAATATTAACAAAACCTAAGAAACAAATGTACCTGTGATAGTATTAAAGGGTTTCGTAACAGCATGTAGTGCGCGATGTCCCTTACATACCGACGAAGGACATTTTCCTATTGTTCGACAGTCAAAACAATACTAATTGCTTTTGTTCACGGCATTATTGCGAATAGTAGGCGACCATTATGCATAGCCACGTTTGTCGGCATCGGAACGGCACAAATCAAATAATATAAATGGTATTTAAACGTGTCACGTCGTTTGGTGATTATTCAAAACCGCATAGTTTGAAATATTCATGTAAACATTCTAATACTTAAAATTCTAGATGATACATAAAAAATATGTAAATTATAACTTTGATGATTTATTGTTTAAATTGAAATAAACGTTACGAATTTGTGAAGAACCCGTTTGAAGTAAATTATATGGATAAATAGACTTGAACCGACACTGACACCTCTGCGTTATGAAATTTTATTTACATATAATATAAATAGAGTTTAAATATAAAAACCGAAGTAGTAAAATTTTATGGGGCTAAAGAAATTAACATTTCAACTAAGTAATTTACCTTTTTGCTTATAATTATACTTGCAAAACTGGAAATCAATTTTTGCGTCGATTCTTTTAATCTTTACGTGACATACAAGTTTTTTTTTCGCAGCGCACAACTACCCTCTACCTAACCTACATCCAAATCTAAGAAAGTCAAAAATACATACATTTCTTGGTGAAAATAAAAATAAAAAAAATTGTAATCTGATGTTAGAGTTATTTTTGGAAAAACTCATTGTCCAAAAATACTCTAAATAAAAAATAAGCGCAAGTAGAACTTGCACTCTGAAGGTTTCGTACAAAAATATTTTGACGTGACAACGTCTTAAATTAGGTTGCGGCTGGGAGTCACTTATGAAAAAGTGTAACGCTCGGTAACGTAACGATGAGTCACCGAACGAGAGAGAGGCCCGCCAAATGCCTTGCGTCTCTCTCCCACTCAACTATGATCGGTCTGCCGCGCGCGCAGCACTAGAGAATTAGTGCATAGCTTGCAAATGTATTGCAAGTTATTGTATGTATATTTGTATATAAATACGTATGTATGTGTAAAGGTAAAAATAAAATTTTGTTAATATGAAATTCAGTGCGAGATTCTTTGTATAAATTAATGTTTTAAATATAATTCTTTGTATAAATAAATGTTTTAAATTGTTACTATTATTTCATCCTTCTTCCTACTATACGAATGAATATTCACATTAAAATGATTTTACCATTCAAAGTCGTTGTCACGTAAAACTTTCGCCCGTATACCGACTTTACAGGCAACCAAATTTTTTTGGTTTATTATCAAAAAATAAATTTTTCCGAATTTTGGAAAATCGTCAATCTTCATGCTGAGAAATCAAAAAATGTATTCCCGTATGATCTGCATCATACGATACTCCAACTGCAAATGTTAATTTGTAACCACAAAAAAAAAATAAGTTTATGCGATGTGACTGTAAATTAACGATTTTCAGATATTTCTTTTTACGTGTGCTCTTGCAAATTTCACGATTCTAGGTCAACGGGTAGTATCTTGCAGATTTTTATGTTATGAATTTACAATCATTAAAATATAGCAAAAAAGGCAGTTACATTGCTTTGATTTGAAAGCTTGAAATTTTAACACCTTCAAAAGAACTTGGGTTTTTATATTTTATATTAATTTCAACTATATATTGCTATCTGTTCTTAAGAAAAATATTTATTGATAGACGAACAACAAAGTGATCCTATAAAGTTTTAGTTGCGGCACTATAAAAACGTTAATTACGGCCAGACGTTTTATTGAGACCGATGATAGGTGGATGGACAAGCTACGTCGATGATAAGCAGTCGTTCATTAAAATCCTTGACACGCGCACGCAAGCGTTGCAGTCTTCGATGTGTCGAGAACGAGGCCTTCTTGAACGAATCCAGTGTAAATAGTAGTCGCAAAGATTACAGAACTTCAAGGTGATCTGGACGGGATACAGGTGTTCCCAATCACGCAGTTTATATACATATTTTTAATATAGAAAATGCTTTATGAGTTTCTTGGACTGTTATTAAGCCTAAATACAATTATCTATATTATATAAATTTGTAACGTTTGTGAGTACATTCAATATTTTTGTAAAATTTCATGATAGGTATTGAGTTTACGACTTACTGACCCCATTTTTGAAATCTCTGTCTGTTTGCCTTTCTATGTATATATCTATAGGTTATTTTACAACTCAAGAACGGCTTGACGGATCGTGATGAAAATTGGTTTACTGTAAGAACATATTATTGTACAAATGGTGGGGTACTGTTCTCTGTCTGTCTTTCCGTATGTTTCATTTATACAAAAGGTCTTCTATTTTTTTTATAAACGGTTTATATGTTCCTTTCGTAAAAGGTTTATAAGGTTTTTTTATAAAAGGTTTCACAGTCTTAATGAAAATTGGTATCGTCAATACAACAGTAAAAACATGTGATTGCGTAAATGATAGGTAATTTATGTGTTAGTGTGCATGTCTGTTTGTCTAATCTTTTTTTATAACTAAAAATGATTTCACCGATCTTGATGAAAATTGGTTTACATTCAGGACACGTGATCGCGCAAATGATGGAGTACTGTCTTTTTCTCTGCCTGTATATATATATTCCTTTATAACTTAAGAACCATTTCACCGATCGTGAAAAAAAATTGTTATTCGATGAGGAGAACATGTGATTTCAACATTGTGCAAATTAATACTTTAATGTCTGCCTGTAACTTCTTTTCTAATTTAAGAACGGTGTGGCCGATCTGATGAAAATGAGTGAACAATCAGAACCGGTGATCGCAAAAATGATAAACTCTATGTTATTTCCATACATCTCATGATAACCATAAAAAATAAATTTTTTTATAGGAATGCTTGAACTATCCATACAATGATTATGAAACTGGCGATATATTGTATTTATGAATGGGAAAATTCTGAAAAAGGAAATCATTTGGACCACAGAATCGGAACTGTGGTCGATAACGGAATCAAAATTGCAAACGGGACGAAAAGCCAAATCGAGAGCCGAGACCGGGGGACTTATTACGTAAAAGTAGAAATCGATTGCGATTCCGGAATCGATTTGTGAGTCGAAATTGTTAGGTATAAAAAAATGTTATTCTTATACGCAATTTTGAGTGACTTTAAAGAGTCAGATTAAATTTAAACTTTGCGCACTTATCGAGGACCGATAGCTGTACAATAATATGGTATAAAT
This sequence comes from Eumeta japonica, assembly GCA_005406025.1. Classification (NCBI taxonomy): domain Eukaryota; kingdom Metazoa; phylum Arthropoda; class Insecta; order Lepidoptera; family Psychidae; genus Eumeta; species Eumeta japonica. The sequence goes on along the minus strand of BGZK01000429.1, from coordinate 126,607 downwards.
GAACTGATCTGATGAATGAGCCAGAAGGTAGGCACAGGAACACTATAACGGAATAACATATCCTAGTCGTATTTGAGCTTGTTAGAGTTCTCTTGAGATGTACTCTCCACCATGAGTAACTTTCAGGGTCTGATGATGGAGCCGGAAGGTAAGCACTAGTACTCCATAATAGAACAACGTAACTTAGTCGTATGTGTTCTTAATAGATTTTTAAGTGGACTTTGGCCATAGTGGCTTTCAGGGTCTGATGATGGAGCCCGACGGTTGGTACCGGAATTAACATATCATAACGGAACAATATATCCTAACCATATTTAGGCTTGTTGGAATGGCCCTGAATTTTGACCACGATTGACTTTCAGGGTCTGACGATGGAGCTTCCAAACTTTCAGCTCCGTTATCAGACCCTGAAAATCATGGTCAAAGTGTATTCCACGAGAATATCAACAAGTCCAAACATGGCTAGGTTGCGTTGTTTCATTATGAAGTACTAGCGTCTACCTTCCGGTTCCATCATCAGACCCTGGAAACCAATCACGGTTATAGTCCATTCCAAGATAATTCCAACAACCGCAAACACCGCTTGGATATGTTGTCCTATTATAGAGTACTAGTGCTTACCTTCCAGCTGCATCATCAGACCCTGAAAATCGTTCATGGTCAATGTACATCTTAAGACGATTTCTACAAGACCAAACACGGCCAGGATACGTTGTTTTATTATGGAATTCCTGTGTTTACCTTCTGGCTCCATCATCAGATCCTGAAAGCCAATTACGGTCAAAGTCTATTTAAAAAATTCCATGAAGCCCAAATAAGACTAGACTACGTTGTTCTATTATGGAGTGCTAGTGCTTACCTTCCGTCTCCATCATCAGACCCTGAAAATCACTCATGGTGAGAGTACATCTCAAGACAACTCTAACAACCTCAAACACGTCTAGGATATGTTATTCCATTTTGGAATTCCTGTGCCTACCTTCTAGCTCCATCATCAGATCAGTTCAATTATACCATATTATTGTAAATTTTTAGGTCCTCGATAAATGTGTAAAGATTTTGTTTAATCTAACGATTTACATAAAAAATAATTATTCACTTTGTATGAAATACGAATGACGGAAAATCGATTGTAAATCGTTTGAGAATCGCTATAGACCAGTCTTCGGTTTGAGAGCGTAATTCTCGAATAATTGCGAAATCGCGATCCCTAACGGTTTTTGAATTCAAATATGCGATTAAATTTCATTATTATAATTTAGTGATTTCATTGTAGAGGCAACACTGTTAATAGAAAGACAATTAGTATTTCGAAATATCAACTTGGGAATTAGTAAAATAAATTTAAAATCCTGCGAAATCAGAAATTGATTTCTTTTAGGTAATAAGGCCCCAGGAGAGTTCGAAATCGAGAACGAGACCGAGATTGAAATCGACTGTAGTACCAAAATTAAAATCAGGATCATGACCATAATCAGAATAAGAAAAAAATCTGAGTTGAGAACGCGACCGGGAACGAAAACGGGACAAGAATTGGAACCTACTTAAATCAAAACTTAGTTCGGAATCGAGTGATCCGAAACGGCATCGAGAACAGGACAGGGACCGGAATCGAGAACGGCGTAGCGATCAGGATCATGATTAATTATATCATAATGTCGATATGTAAGAGGAAGGAGTTCATTCTGTCTACGCGGACGGAAGCTAGTATATATATTTATACATCATTGGTAACATATGATGAATATAGAGCATAATAAGAAATAAGAGATTAGGTACAATATATTATACGTACCCAACAAAGATACTGAACATTGCAATATTGCATATTTTATTTGTGGAATCTTAAAAGGGAGTGTAAAACTTCTATCTAAACTAAACCATTAAAAGTCGCATATTAGGTAAACAACCATAGTCTAACAAACGGTATACTATAAGTACAGTCGTCAGCGCGTCCGCCTACGACTTAGAGAATGCGGATTCCAAACCTTGTTGGGCTGAATAATATTTGTAGTTCATGTTAAGTTCAAAAACGTCAATAATATTCATTGTAATACTATCAATTGGTTTAAGGGTGAAACTTAAAACGAAACCTACATACCGGAGACCATTGAACTAGTGTCCAATTTATTTATTTAATTAAATACGGCATGTTCTATTACAATAAATAAATAATTTATTGTAATATAATATTCTAGCATGTTAGCTTAATCATAGTATTGAAAATTAACTGTACGTTTTATAGCCGATTTTATAAATTAATTTTTTTATACTATGATTAAAAATAAAAGGCCGAATTGCACGAAAAGATAAAAACGTTAATTGAAAAATTAAACCACCCAAGACTTGACAGATAATGTATGGACAATCTGTCAAATCTTGCGGTTAAAGTTTTTTTTTGGTGTAACATTCAAAATTACATCATGAAAAAATTGAGTTCGACGTCCGCAAACAACGAAAATGGTTAAAACATATTATGCGATAGCCGCAATACAATTCAGAATAATTCAGGTATCTATGTCGTCCGAATGATTTCAACAAATAATCCTAGAATGACTATGTTGCCAGTCGCATGTCAAGAGTATTAGCATAAGTAATTAGCCTCTGAAATACGTGAATAAGCGAGAACCGTATTATAGTGACTGTTCAATATATAAAGTTTACAAATAATGTTGTAACTATTGTGTACAGGTATATTTTAACTGTTGCGTACAGTAAAAAGTACTTGCAAATGTTTAATTTTGCAATGACGCGAAGCACTCGTATTGTCATTTAAATTTGTAGGAGATATCAATACGGAGCGCCGATCTCGCACGCGATAATGTGCGAACAAAGAAGGTACGTACCCACGCAACGTTCGTATAACAACAGCGTCCGAGCACCGCCGCCAGAAGTGGCCCACGGCATGCGCTGCGTCGTGTTTGCATCATAATGCGTGCTTCAAGGTCTCCAACGGGTCACACTCGCATGGCTTACACGAGAGACGGATTAAGTCTCGGTATGAATATGAAGATAAAGAAATGCACATGTTGGATGTTCTGACGCGTCATGGTAAAATGATGCGCGTGAATTTTTGAGATAAGCATGCATAGGGACATCTAAATCGACACCACGAAGTTCTCGCGCATACCGACATTTAAATCAAGACCGCAAAATTGCTTGGTAAATATATAATATCTCTTTATAATCACCAGTACAATGCCTATTTGTACTGGCGATTAGTCCGCATCATTAAAAACTTTACACCTATCAGTATGGGACTGAGACCATTCGTTGTTTATAAATAGTTTTGGTTATTTTTTTTTATTCTATACCTTCTTCATTTTTTTTTTGTTTATTTTCATAATCCATAACGTCCATCGAAGCAGGCAGGTGATCGCCAGTTTATATATATGCCAACGATGTCATTATAAAGAAAATTAAAGGATTGTATTTAATTATGTTATACCATACATTCGAATGTTATAGTAAGTCTCTTTTTTACATTAAAGCTAGGTATTTATTTTGGCATCTAAAAAAATTACAAGAAAATTACTAAGCTTATTCACTACGCAACTAAATATTTTATAAATAGGGAGATTAATGACCTTTAAATTACTAGGCGCGCAGGAATTTGACACTAGCCACTGTAACAACAACAATTTAAACAAATCAGCAATTTTCCCTGGGAGCACGCCGCGGATATTGATAGCATTTTCGTACTGCAAAAACCTGCTGTTTGGACCATTTTCAAATTGAGACCTAGAGCATCTGTTAGCACTAAATATAAGGAATTCGGAATCCTTAACTCCGGCATCTCGATATCTATACGAAAATTTAATATAAAATAAATAAAATACGGTCGACAAAAATAATGATCGACAAATAAAAATAAACTGTGTTTACATGTTAGTGGATTATGCAAAATCACGAATTAATTTAGGGGGCTCTGTGTGTACATGTTCAATAGGGTCCCTAAAGATATACAAAATTTACTTCTATACAAATTTAGATTCCTTATTAAGTAAATACTTGTTAAAAAGGGTATTATACAATTTCGAAACATTTAGAGGACAAATATTCATGATTTCGACTTTTTAGATGTTCGTTTTTTATGCGACAGTTATATCTAATATATTTGTGTTACATAATATATTTAAGTTCTCAAAGAACTACTCTCGAGTGACTTGCCCGTTCTTCTCGAGGAAAATTGCTTTGCCGAAGGTATGATAAAATGTAAATTCTCGAAACATTGATTCTTATACTTTAACTTATGAAATAGAGATATATTTTTTTATTTTATTTACGAAAATAAAGAAAAATATACAACAATCAGTTTGTAATTTGTCATCGACTAACAAAATTCCTTTGTAAACTCCATAGCCAATCAATTTCAACGCATCTTGAGAAATTCACAAATACGCAGGTTCTCTAAAAGAATAAACAAACAATCCTTAACGTCCAAATGATAGCCAATCTACATGGCTAAAATATGAATGAAATGCACATACGCCTTGAGAAAATTCTAGACATTCATATAATCAATAGAATCGATTCACATCAGAGTGGCTGGATCCGAATCGGTCTTTTGAAGGGTCCACGATCGACATTGGATATATTTATAAAGCACCACGTCACGCCTCTCCCGAGCGAGCGATATGTTTATTTAGGCGGTAAACACTGCAATTTACTTAAACACTTCCACTGCCACTAATGTGACCTCGCAGACTGTGCATATTGTTATTAAATCGTAGAACGATAATTTTAATGGTATTTTATAAATAATATTATATGTGAATAACATGTACGCCGTCGTGGTAGGTAGACGCGTAGACGTAAGAGGGGCGTTCAAAAAAAAATGAGAATATGTTGCCGATAACTTTTATTTAATATTTTAATTTTATTTTTCGACACAGTCGCCTTTTAGCATAATACGTTGGGCACATATTTTTCCAGGCTTAAAATTCCTTTCTTAAAAAACACTTCATGCTGAGCACTTAAAAAATCCTTTACCGCGGCGACTACTGTTTCATGATCTTTGAACTTCTGCTCTTTCAGACACTCCTTCAAATCACTAAGGGCAAAGTCGGGTGAATATGGAGGATACTCAAGCCAGCATCTCGAATTGTAGCTATAGCAATGGCCTATGGTAGACCTAAGACCCGAGGTATTATCTTAATGGAACAAAACAATTTTTGTTAGTTTGCCTCGCCGTTTTTTACAAATTTCGTTACGCAGTTTTTTTATTCGTTATGCATACAAAGAGTCCGCAACAGTAGCGCCACGGTCGAGATATTTCTACCTTGATCACTCCTTCACTACGCCAGAAAAAAGAACACATGATCTTTGCTACAGAATGACTCGCCTTAAATTTCTTGGGAGTTGGAGATGATAGTCTTCCAAATCATAGACTGTAATGTTATTTCTGGATCGTAACGGTGAAGCCACGTTTCATCCATGGTTACAAATTCAGCCAAAGCACTCCTAGTATGTTATTGTAATAGTTCCAAAAAAGCCTAAGAAATGTTCAGGCTGGTTTGTTTTTGTGCATCGGTACGCATTCTGAACACCCAGCGCGCTGATACTATCTTCATACCCAAAACGTTCCTCGAGATCTTTCTTTCTTCGGCTATAAAACGTACCGTGACATGAGGACTTGCTAATAGAATTTTTTTTACCATTTCTTCGATCACTACCGTTACCGTACCAGGCTCAGAGTGAGGATCATCTTTCATGGATGTTCCGCCACGTTAAAATTCGGCGCATCAAAAAGTAGCTGTAAAATATGGTACATTTTCTCCTGAAGTATCCTTGTAAGTCTTGATTGACTCGTTCTCTAATTTTTTTTTTTTAAAGAGATACTTAATATCCGCGCGCAATTAAATTTTTACCATTTTCAACAACACGCTACGACAGACTGCAAATAATAATTTCTATTTTTAAAAAACAAAAGATATACAAATTATTTTCTTATTAAATCCAATCAATTCCAGCTTTACCAGCCAGTATTAACTTTTGTTTTGTTTCCAAAGACTTTGTACCTCATTGTCACTTAGAGTGAAAGCCCCTCGTGGCGGAATCAGGGACTACTGAAGAATTAAAAAACAATGAGCACCCATTTGCACCGCTATAAGATTATTATGCCGTAATTGCGGAAACTATGGTTGCAATATAATTTTACAAGAGAATAACCATAATCGTAGGTTTTACACGGAAATGATGGTTAATTAATTTGAATAAAGTTTTCAAAGTTAATTTTTATTCAAAAGTATCAATGTATACTTTCATATAAACATTTCTTTTAATTTTTTTAAACTCTAAGAATTTCAGAATTATTTCTTTATATAACAGACCCTCTATAGAGCTAACGTAGGTAAATATATAAGATGTCCATCTTATATATTTTCCTGAGCATTAATGTTTTTTCTTTTTCAAAAATAATATTGAAACATTAATAGTAAGAAAGTCCTCGGCGTCGGTATAATGTGACATTGGCTTGTAATATACGAAACTGAAGCATATAATGCATAGGTTCCTATCATTTCAGTCAGTTCCCAAAACGAAAACACTAAAACTTTTTGAAACTTTTCATATAAACAAATAAACTTACCGACTCGACCCCTTTAATAATACTCTCATAATACTACACATCAACCGATCACAACATACGACACGAACACCAGGGAGGCGATTCTCGGGCCATGTGGAGATTGTCACATGAGACAACTTTCAAATATGAAATTTCTGTAATATTCCGTACACAAAATGACGAGAAACATGTCAAGTGATGGATAAAATATGCATTCTCACCCACCTATGGGAATTTAAAATAGTTTCTATTTAGAGATCGTGAATTTTTAATAGGTATGAGAATATCTTATAATATTTAAAACGGAAAAAGGGGAGTTTTGAAGCCTTTCAATCTGGAATAAAAAGACTGTTGGATGAGAGCATCAGTCATGGTTACATTAAAATAAGGTGTTACTCATTATATTGATCTTTTAAATTTAACGTGTGATTTTCCTACGTAATGATAAATGTCAAAGGACTACACTAATTCAGTATTAATAATCAGTTTTATTCTATAAAATTTATATACTATTAAACGTCTCTTTAAAAAAATGTCTCATGTGACAATTTCCACATGGGCCGAGAATCGCCTCCCAGACGCGCCACGACTTATAAAACCGCAACATCCGAACGAGGTTCTCGACTCCAAAAAAAAAAAAGAAAAATACCGGCCACTTCGGAGCACATCAACGCCATAAATAAACGTGCGTGTTTATCTTCACGCCACGAATGTGGCGTCTCCCGCGCGGCTCTCCCGCGGGCCGGCGTAGCGTGTCTATAACGGCCGGCGTGTGCGACAGTGTCACGTTATAATTAGATATAAATAAGGCGTGATAAACGAGGACATTCTATTTATCCTCCGGCATTCTCCCGGACAGGACGGGGATCATAAATGAAATTATGGTTGTTTATGTTATCCACTAACATAATGAATTGGTATAGCCTACCGAACTCGTAACAAAATGGCATTTTCGTATTGTCACAGTGGAAGACGTGGGATAGAAAGTGGGAGTACCATATGGATGTCCCGAGTTCGGGATTGAGTGGACCATTTTCCATTTTTGACAATTTTCAAATTAAAAGTTGTGAGAACTTTACGTAGTTACAAGAAAATTTGTATAAAAATCAGTCAATAGAACAGGTATCAATCGTAATAAGTTTCGGTTCACACAAAAATCCACCAAAGGTTGTTCACTGGATTCAATTCCAACCGTATATAGAAACGAACTGTTTACATCATACGTTTTCATTCTTATAAAAAACGACGACCTGCAGTTTTCATACAGCGATCTCGTTCACTAGACGTGCATTAAATGCACTACTGCAGACTTGCATAGATTAAAAGTTAGTTCGGTTCGCTTGATAAGTCCGCTGAGAGTTCGATAGACGTATTTGGTTTGTTTAGTTTTTTTTTTTTTAATGTATGCGGTCATTACATATTCGATAAGATTTATCCCAAGAAAAAAAAACATGCAGTACAACGCCGTGTGTACACAGTCTAAATATATGTAACTGTTGTAAAATAATCCGTCGAACTGTTACTTAAAAGGAAATTAATTTGCTCTCGTTATCTCTCGTCTGTCAGTAACTAATCACGTTTACTACATCTGTCTTTTACCTTGGACTATCTTTAGTTTATATAATATGTATATAAATTATACGCAATATTTTAATTACTGTTTTACATTATAAGGCCTAAGCATAAAATTATCTTCATCTAGAACATATGTGGGCAAGTGCCTTCCCGGGGGCCGCATCCGGCCCGCTGTAACATCTGATCCGGCCCGCGAGACATTTAAAAAAAATTCATGTGTGATATCTATCGCTAAAAATTATGAACGCTACTTTAAAACATTAATTTAAAATGCACCTGCTTTTGAATACGGCCCGCGAAGGTATTTGCACACAAAAATTTGGCCAGCAACATGTCAAAGGTTGGCCATACCTGATCTAGAACCTTGTCGTGCCACAGCGAATTGTGTATTAATTAAAAAAATAAGATGTCTATAAACAACTCATTTTAAATACTACTTCCACTTCTTGGAGCATTCTATTTCGATATGACAAAACGTGTCGCTAGAGGTCTACGGGCGGTTACTTCCTGGCGGCGCGCGCACGGCGAACACGACCTGAAGAGGTTGGACCGGAAGTCGTTTTAACGGTGTAGTGTAGACTATAGGATATTAGATTTGAAATGAATACGCGCAGAACGTCGATCTACAGTTACCCTACCCAAATTCGATTACAGCACATATTTTTGGGGTTCCGTACAGCCGATGAAAAAACCAAACAGTTATAGGATCAGTATCGTGTTTTATCTGTATGTCCTATTTTCTCTGAATGTGATGGACGAAAAAAATTGCGATTTGATACAGATAAACAGAGTTAGAAAACATAATAAAACAACATAATCACGGTGAGATAATTAAAAAGTTAAGAAAAATATACGAAAATTGAGCATTTCTTTAGCTTAAAATTTTGAAAAAAAAATATGAAGAATATCATTTAAGTTATAGTTGACCGGAAAGTCTGAACGAAAATTTTGAAGTCTTTGAATTTCCCCAAAATTAGTAAAATAGTTGTGGAAAGAAAATGTGTATAAAACGTATTGCTAAATTTCACCCAAGACAAACGCGATAATTTATAATAAGCAGCCCGCTCCAAGCGAGGCCGACTCGCACTTGGCCGTTTATTCATAATAAAATTTCTTTTTTCGCAACACAATCCGCGAACTATAACTACGCAGCATTTGTATGATATATTTTATGTGCATCTACAAAAAACCCGATAACTTAACGTCCGCGTTTCCTCACGAAGTTGCCATTTTAACTCAAATCGTCTACAAGCAGAAAGTTGACGAGAGAGCGCCATTCGCGCGCCCCGACCGCAATCAAACGAGCCGGCGAAACTTCGACAAAAGCTTCGTCAACTTCAAACAATAAGCTCTCCAATTAACTTAAGCGAATTGTGACTGTGGACCACTGCGCCATTGAGTTTATTCGGCCTTTTGTCTTCATGGTAATAGCGAATTAGCATAACAGGAAGCTGGTATCGAATGCGCGCGCGAATTTCCGGATGTCGTTTCGATCATTTCCTATGTAATAAGGTATATTCTCCGACGTTCGCATAAAATAAACATTCGCGACGACGACGGAGGTGTATCGAATAATAAAGTTCGCCTGTCGAGGTTAAACGTATTTGTCATGTATGATAAGTTCAAGTATAAATAGGCGTAATTTTCGCAAGCTATTCGCTACCCTACCCACCTTATACATGAGATAAAACAGCAGAATGATAAAAAAAACGTAAGTTAAAGATATTTGAGTAAAAAGCTACTCAGTAGGATGTTGAAAATGTCGACATAATACTTTTTCGACGGTTGTCGGAGTTTCTGTCTGTCTGTCTGTCTGCGCATTTGTTAGCGAACTAGGTAAAAAATGTTGAAAAAATTAGTATGGAAATAGTTTATACCCCGGAGTAACATATAGAATAGTTTATATCCCGTTTCGTTACGACTTATTTTTGCGTAATGTATATTTCGAACAGAACCAGAATCCAGATTGAGACTCAAAAGTGGGTCTAGGATTAGAATCGTAACCAGAAACGATCGAGCTCATGATTGACAGCGTAATCAGTCGATAACAAAAAATGTAAGAATGAATTCTATGTTCAAACGAGCGGAGCTGTAGGCGAAAGGTACTAATATAATAAACCTGTAAAACCGGTTGCGGGTGATGTAGGAAGAGTAACAACATAGAACAGGATTATTTCTAAAAACATTATCTGTCTGTTTGGACAGTCCAATCTTTAAAATTACTAGGCCAATTTTCACGGGATTTTCGCAGGCTTTATTCCATCAAAATAAACTCATGGATAACTAGCTGTTTTTATAAAATAAATTCCATTTGTATGAAGTCGCACGCAAGGCTAGTCTTAATAAAACTCAAACAGTACAAGGAGGCTTCAACGTTTAATCACAAATGAAGTAGAAGATAAACAACTAATGAGTTATGATCAGACGCTAGCCTGCACAAAATGCGTTAACATGCAGCATGCAACCCACCACCGACCTTCGAATCTGTTCTTCCATTTCGAATCCTCATCCAACGAACTGAATATTGATTCGAGGAGATTGACAGCTATTGAAGACCTAAGCAAATGTTAATATTTTATTTATCTTGGTCCGCTAAATATTAATAATTTTATCTCCAGATACGTTTCGTGTCAGATCAGCATATCCTCAGGAAAATGTAGTCACACATCTACCAAGTTATTAGGATATGATCAGTCAATTGTGACCAAGATTAGATCCATCAATTGTATTCCTAGCCGATAGCATGCTTATAAAAAAAAAAAAAAATAGTGCGTGGAGTCCCTCCGCGCGGAAGAAGTGAAACTTCAGACTTACCTTGACATAACCTTAAATCCGTCGCATTGTCCGAGGGATTGATTTCACTCATTTTTTACAATTCTTATCCACTAAATTAGAAAATAAAATATTACCCTATTAAATTATATTGTATCAAATCGAACTAAAAAAAAACACGTAAATGAAAAAAGTTGCATCGGCCGGGAATCGAACCCGGGCCGCCCGCGTGGCAGGCGAGCATTCTACCACTGAACCACCGATGCCATATTTAACTATCTAAAATAACAGTGTTTTCATACCCCCTCCATGGTAGCGTTTAACGTTTAACGCAACCTTGTTGGAAGTGTTTCACTTCAATAACTATAATTGTTTTATTATAATTGCTTGATGGATTGTGGATTGATATCTTTTTAATGCGCTAGAGTTCTGAGTTCCGTGCACAGATCTTCAACATGCTAATGTGCTTCGTGTGTAATGTCTGGATACCTATTTTACGTATCAAACATATAGCATACACAAAACAACGGACAGATACGCTCTCACATATTGCACTGGTATTCGCCAATACATCTACACTTATTAAGAAAGAAGAGAGATTAAACATGCATTAGACTATTCACAATCCATTTTGCAGATTAGAAAACGTATGTGAAACTTGCGTGACAAACGTGTTATTTATCGTTGGATCGATGCAAGACGTGCTTTATACATATAATACAATTTACAGATAAAAATAGTAAAAAAAATTTTAATCGCACGAGTAACGGCGATAAGCGTCGTAATTATATATATTATATATAGAATTGTAATTACTATATAATAATGTCTGTTATTCATATTTTTCGACTAGTCAATAAAGTCCCAATGAACAACAACAGAACTAACTATTTCTACATTTTGTATATAGAATATTTATGTTTATAGAATGACACAGTGTGAACAAACTCGGATTATACTTATTTATTTTTAAACGTATTATAACGTGCGCGATGTTTTTTTTTTTATCTACGAACACGGGTCAGCGGCTGCCGCTCCGGCGCCGGCCGTCGCGGTCGTCGACATCGGCCGCGCCCGGTTTAGATCCCGGCCGAAATTAGTGGCGAATAACGACGTATGTATGAAAAAAAAAAGCCGAGCCGATCATAACGACTTTATCGTCGCCGTTGCGTAACGACGGTTCAACCGAACTAGGTTACAGTTCATAGTACCGTAGTGTAAACAAAAAATGGGTCAACGAATCGTTGCGATTTTTTTTTTCTGTGGTAAATGGGTTTCTCCCAATTTTTTTTTTATTATAACAATCTATCTAGCCGATTAGACTAGTCGTTTAGGTTACGTTTCTACATTCGATTCTTTTGTAATAAATATTAGTTTTATGATCGACTGATCCCAATTCTATCGGAGCATGTGATTGCGCAAACGATTGACTAAATTTTATCTAAAAAAAATGTTTTTTTTTGTTAGTTTTTGGTAGCCGTATTCACACGTATTCATTTGTTTGTACACAATTGTGTTTATTACGTGCGAGTGAAACCGCAGGTGGCCGGTATACACATCCGTATTGATATACCTAATACAATACCGAAACAAGTAACGCATTATGCAACAATACGTACTATGCAAGATGTAGAAAAACAAGAGAAAAAAAATCAGCATCCATCAGCTGAACGTTCATCTCGTCGCCGATAGTGCGATAGCACCGGCCGGCTTTTACGATAGCGGCGGTGACGGCGCGGCTACCTCTCGCCGCGGTAAACAAGGGCGCCCGCATGTGTAACGGGATATAATTATACACGGAGGACGTTAGCCCTACGTAGGTATGTAGTCTCGGATTGGAAATAATCGTCCACAAACCGATCGTCCCAATTCTGATTCTATATAATAGGTAATTACTACATGATTACATGTTAGTTGATATAATTAATTATACGATAAATGTGTCGCTCGACAGAGCGATTGTTTTTGCTTATTTTATTTACCTGCCTACCTTATTATGGCATAGTGTATATACACGTTTTACATGTCATATTTATTCCTTCTCTATATTCGAAGATATTCAAAGTAGATGGTAGGTCACTGCTTTTGGATTGTTATAAACGTAGTTTTCGTTTGAACGAATCAATTTATTGTGATGCGGGTTAAGTCGATTGCTTGAATTAGCTTAGTTGGTTGTGATCCTACTTGCTACGCGGATTCGATTCCCGCACAAGACAAACATCTATTTGTTGGATTAAAAATTAATATTTGCCTTGAGTCTGGGTGCTTGTGTGTATTATATGTATATATTCACAAAAAAGTATATAGATAATATTAACTATCTGATACCCGTAGTAGGTATAAGCCTCGACGGTTTGGGACCAAATGGTGCTGTGTATAGGTTCGAAGATATTATTACTATAATTCGATTTGGTGGTAAAACTTATGTTATTCAACGTACTGTAACCTTTGGTCGTATTGGTTCGATCGGAAAACGGCAAATGGTCCAAAAAATCCCTTTGAGATTTTTTTTCGTAATAATAATAATATAAACTCACGCCTATTTTACTAAAGGGTAAGCATAAATTATAGATTTCTAGATGGTACGTATCTTTGAATATCTCTCTTGTTACACTGACATCCATCAATCTTTTCATGCAAGCTCGTCGGTTTCGGGTGCTTAAAATATGACCCTTTTTTTAATATTCCAGCAATATGTTCGACATAGGATTTCCTAGGGCGACCCTTGCCGACCTTTCCATCATACACATTCGCTTCATAGATTTGTTTTGTCAATCTACTTTCATTCGTCCTTTCTAGTTTTTCGTATCCCTTTTTTTATAATAATATGTGTTATTATAAAAAATACATGTTAAGGCGATATCCCGAAAATTTGAAGGAGTTCCTGTAGTATTAAGGATTCCTTATAATACTTTGCATGACCATTAAGACGATACCTCGAAGCTTCATAATTAGTTAAAGGGCGTGGCTTACCCGCAAACGTTCGCATCACAAACTATGGGCGACTGACCGATAAGTGAATGAGTAAGACTGTAAATGCCTGTTCATAGAAATAAAATTACAACAGTGCGGGTAAACTGAAAATAAAAGACGTAAGCGCCAAACTAAATAAACCTTGGTTAATATAAAACGACGTTAAGAAATAAGAAACCATTTCACTATCATAGCGAAAATTGTAAACACTATTATACTTGAGGAGTATAAATAAATCGGTTACCGATTCCGAATAACAAAAGGTAAATTATCGAAGTCTGTTTTCATTTTTTATTATATTGAGACAATTTTGTCCGATCGTGTATTTCTTCTGAGACGCACTTAACCCGCGCATTTAATGAGAGCAAGCGGAAATAAAAATAATTTTTGCGCAGATCCGTCCTCAAGAGCTACTTCAGCCTATCCGAAAAGCATATCCCTTCAACACCGTCTTCATATTTCAGGAACATGTGCGAACGCGAACATGTGAGATTGTGCGGTTATGACATTTTATATATTTTGTTGAATAAAAATTCACAAGTGAATGGCTTATGTCTTATGCGATGGCATACATTCTTTTCACTTTATACAGTGAAAATTGTTACAGTTTGTTGATATTTATTGTCTCTAAAAAAAATAATTATTTGTCTGTATAAATAAAAATCAATTGCCATATGTATGGAAGAGCAGAACTTGAGAACAACTCGACCGATTTAGTAGATTCCTTTTTTTTATGTTCCTGATTGTCAGGAGGCAAGGTTTTATGGAAGAAAATAACACCTTTATATCTGTCAGTCTGTCCGGGGAATCTTCGGAACAGTTAAATCGATCATATGCGACTTTCATTGGAAGGTAGAAGAGCTTATTAGGCCACTGTTAGGTTATTTTTTATCACTAGTGCCTACCTTCCGGCTGCATCATCAGACCCTGAAAATCGTTAATGGTCAAAGTACATCTCAAGACGATTTCTACAAAACCAAACACGGATAGGATACATTGTTTCATTATGGAGTTCCTGTGTTTACCCTCTGGCTCCATCGTCAGACCCTGAAAGCCAATTATGGCCAAAGCGCATTTTAAAAAATCCACTAAGCCCAAATAAGGCCAGGCTGCGTTGGTCTATTATGGAGTGCTAATGCTTACTTTCCGGTTCCATCATCAAACCCTGAAAATCACTCATGGTGAGAGTACACCTCAATACAATTCTAACAAGCTCAAACACGACTAGGATATGTTATTCCGTTATAGAGTTCCTGTGGCTACCTTCTGGCTCCATCATCAGATCAGTTCAATTATACCATATTATTGTACAGTCATTGGTCCTCGAAAAGTGTGCAAAATTTTAATTTAATTTAACGCTTTAAAGTCGCTCAAAATCGCGTATAAAAATAACATTTTTTTATACCCAATAATTTTGACTCGCAAATCGATTCCGGAATCGCAATCGATTTCTACTTTTACGTAATAAGGCGCCGGGCCAGCTAGTTAGTAATATTTGTGAGAAGAATCTTTGTTACTGCGGCATCCGATATTTATTTATTTTCTAGGTACGTTTTAATCTATTAGTATCGATTTATATTCAGATGTCTTTTCAGATTGACAATTCAGTAATTTGAAGAGAAAATATTTTTTTCCGAATTTCACCCCAATACCTAGAGACAAAACAAAGGGAAGATCGAAACTATGAAACTTTAAATTCAATCACGTAATCCCAATATACATATAGGTGATAAAGAGCAAAACGATGAGAGAAAGAAGCCAAAGCGGACAGCGCACGCGACATCGACGGCATTCACGCGGACGACGCGGGTGCTGAGGATAGGGGGTGGTGTCATCGCAACGATATTTATAAAGCGGAGGCGCGCGATCACGTGCAAGCACACGCGCGCGCTCGCAAACAGGATAAGGGCGGATCGCAACAACGGTTTAAATCCCTTCGGGGCGGTCGTGAGGCTTCGACGGATCCGTCCGGCGGCGGCGCGGGCGCCCCGCGGTTCCCTTCCGATGAACGGCAGACGACCGCTGGCCCTTTCACGGCCGGTGATAACTCGGCGACCGCGCCCCAGCCGTCATAGCTCCGAGGAGACGAAGCTCGCGACAGAGGTGCACCTCCATCGACCACATAACATACAATGGTTATGAGATGTAATGTCATGTTATTCTTTTGTTGTAGCGCAGAAAATATTTTTACACAGATTTGTACCGTCGCAAAGTTGTATAAATTGAGAGTTATTGTAGTTTAAAGTACCATGACGTGCAAAAAATAACCAATATTAACGCCCGGAGGCCGACGACTAAGCGTTCAGTGCAGCTGGAGAGATATGCAGAGATCATACCACGTGGAGATCTTTGGTCTGCATCTCACCTTTTGCGAAATGGGCGTGAGTTTATAAATAAAGTAACAAAAATCTTTACATAAAATGATTTTAATCTATACACACGGTATAAGCGAAATACCACGGACTGACTCATCGCGAGATCTCCGACACTGTAGATCGGATTGACTTGAAATTCGGATATTCTTTTCGGAACGTAGACACTCATTAAGAACGGATTTTACGAAAATTCTATCAAAAAAAAATCATCATTTTTCAGATCTCCGAAACTATAGGTGTGATTGACTTTAAATTTGGCATAGTGACTCTTTTCGGGACGTGGACGTACACAGTGGACGGGTTTTACGCAAATACTATCTAAAAAAATTCATTTTTCGTCTATGCGAGCGGAGCCGCAAACAAAAGCTAGTATAATATATATAGTATGCAATGCAGCAGGTTACGTTTGATGCGCTATATCAAATGTAAATTATGATATAATCGTCAGTGAGCCTTCGTGGCTTCCGCCATCGACCAATTTACATAACATACATTATTTTATGGCTCGCTGTATTAAAATATGAGTTATATAAAAAAAAACTATCGACCCGCCCCATCTTCGCATGGATAGAAACGGAGGCTGGTTTGTAGACTCGCTGCGCTGTCGTTTTGAAATATATAATACATAAGCAATGAAGAATAATACGTTTCAGTATTGTGTAAATTCATCGCCAAAATAGACTATGTACAATAAGGGACGAAAGTTGGTAAGACATGTGTGTGGTGTAGGAAGGTGTGGTAATTGTATTTCCAATTTTTGAAAATACTTAAATCATTACATTAATTTTATATTCAACCCTTAAGGGTTGATTTAAGAAAAAAAATGAATGTGTTTCTTTTCACTAAAACATCAAGAGTAAAAACCTAAATATCAATTTTAAAGTTATTACTTTTATTAATCAAAGGAGATTTTATTTTTCTTTCTCATCTTAATTTTCAGAAAAATTGAATCGTCAATTTAGTGTCTCAAAGGTGAATTCCCGAGAATAAAAATCCTCCCTTATCACATATATATGTCGAAGGTACATACATATACACACTCCAAAAAATATCGATTTCAATAATTCGATTCTGCATTGAATCGATCAATCAAGAATTTCATCCCTTTCAGTCGCGCGACTGACTCAAGGCGTTTGACTGACGACAATGATGTTGATTGTTGATAGACATTTACTGTTACTATACATAAAACGAATCAATAAATTTCTCATACATTTCACCTTCCTTTATTACCGAATTAAGACAATACCGTTTCATTTAACACCAACATAATTCACTGAAAACCGTTGTTGTTGTATAGCCTTCATCGGAAAAGGCACGACGTTAAATACAATGACACGATGAATAACACTCTTATCATCTGTTCACTCCCAACGAGCCCGCACAAATGAGGGAGATGACGCACGGAATTTGTTTTATTAATAATACCTACCTATACACACAACTAGACGAGACCGTCCCGGCAACCGAGAATCGAATAATGGAATTACATTATACCATAGTTTTCAAAAGTGCTCCGTTACGCTTAAACGATGTTTGCGGTTCGAATTGAAATAGCAACGGACGATGGTCTGTTTGTAACGAGTAAATACAATGTACGATTCCGAAAATTAGGCGCGAGGACATTTCCCAACGGAACCCGAAAAGGATCAACGCAAATATGCACTTAAAAAACCTATCGTTAATAAGCTATTAAACTAATCTTTAATTCGTGTCTGTTTGGATGTTTCTGTACTTTATAGCAATAATACCGACTATATAAATAAAAGAGCTATAATAGTACAACGCACTGCATAGCTATATGGCTCTTTTATTCTCTGAAACTCCGCCGCTGTGTGAAGTTTGTCACGAAAGCGTCGCAACGGCGTAGAATACGCAAGCGGGGGAGAAGAAGGAAGGGCCGGGGAGCGTTATATATGCGCGGCAGATTATTCGCAGCCGTTTCAGAGCGGCAGTTTCGTGCGCTGCAGTGTACGCGAGTCCGCACCGCCGCGGGCGCAGTCCGGTAACGGCCTGTGTCGTACTTCCCGAGAACGACCGTCGCTTTCGGATACCGTTTCGCCTTTAACTCGTCCGCCTCGCTACGTGACCGCCCGCACGGCGTTGACGTCGTTCTAGCCCATTCGCGTGCGATTTATGTCGTTGAACTGTTCTCATCTGAAATAATTCACGTTTCGAGAAAGAGAAACGCGGATAGGCCGCGTAAATTCTGACATTACGGTCATCGTATAGAAATTGCCTCAACCAGAGCGCGGAAATAAAAGAGATGAAGTTAAAAAATGTTCGTTTTCAGTTCAAAAATGCGACGTGTTTGTATGTATGAGGAGACAAATATTACGTAAATATCGTTTGTTGCGTTCTAATTTAAATAAAAACTTCTTCCAATCTAAGGCTTTCGGCTCGATCTAATATAACGAAACAAAATATATTACGACAAGACTTTTTAACAAAGAAACTCGTTAATTTGAAACATATTCGATTGAAAAGGTTAGCTGAAAAGTTGTCAGAACTCTGCAAAATATCCCGAACTTATTGTATAATCAATTCGACACATTTCATAAAAAAAAAAAACAGGACGGTCGGCAGGCAACCTCATTTCCACAAAAAAGAAAAAAAAAGGTGTCGCCGAAATATAATATACAAGTGTGTAAATTTAAGGGTATTATCACAACAAAAAGGCAAAGACATTACACGACAAACACGCAGCGCATATTCATTTAGATAGCGATACGTTATTAACATTAAAAATCTACTGCAACGCATATAATGTGCCGATGCGTTAAATGCACCTGACCCGAGCGATAAATGAAGGGTCGCATTATTAATACGCCTCCATCGAAGCCGTCAAGGGCACGCGCAGCAAATCGCGAGAACAGAATCATAATGTCAACAGTAATGCACATGTATTTCTCAAAGATTAAGAAGATTATCTCAAGGGCGAAATTGTGCACACTGTTAATTACCTTGGTTTCGTTTAACTTCATAGAAAAAATATTGAATTCGTGCATTTGGTTGGTTGATGAATGTATTGAGAATATTAAAAAAATATATTAGGAAATTCAAAAGTGCATGCTTCATAATGTTTCCGCTTAATTTTGATAAGAATCAAAACGAAATTTGAAGAAAAGGGCCATATTATTGCAACTATTACAAGTCAATCTCTTCGAAACAAATTGTACCGAGGAGATATATAGGGCTGAGAAATTTTTTTTTTTTGTATTTTATATACAAATTATAGACAATTTTTGATCATATTCTACTTTATTTTGCAAGTAGTGATATGATACCAATATTGTAGAAATTTTGTTCTGGTCAAAAATTGCGACGAGTAGTTTTAACAGTCCTCTCTTGATGTTAATCTATATGTACCTAAAGAATTCTGAAAAAACCGAAAGAGGTGAAAATCGGAGGGAGCAACGTCAGGGCTATAGGGTCGACGCATGCAACATTTTCCAACCACAAACTCTTTCAATATTTGCTGAGTGGCTAAAAATGTGTGCCTTCTGGAATTATCAAGATAAAAAACCATACGCTTTCTGATGATCAATTCCCGCCGTTCTTTTTCTACATCTTGCTCGAATCTATCACTGTTGGTAGTATCGACTCGATTCGATAGTTTTGCCCGGCGGTAAAAACTCATAATGAATAACGTCCTTCCATTCCACATAGAATCAACTTATTGCAAGTTAATCCGGGTTTCGCTATTGTCTATGGAGATTGCTTACCTTTTGCCTTTGATTTTTTCCACGTTCTTGTCGTGGGCAATGCAATTTTTGCCACCTTTGCCATCTTTTTTAAAGCGGTTCGGTTTCATTACGTTTCAATAGATAATCGTAATTGAATACACGATTCATTAGATTTCTTTCAGTGAGCTCGTGTGGGCCCAAGTATCGGGCTTTTTGTATATCCAGCTTTTTTCAAATGGGTCAAATCTGTTTTGTGGTGAATCCCCAGGCTCTTTAAGTATGTTGTAAAACGAATATGCCGGTCTTTCTTTACTTTTTCCAAAACGACATCGACTTTATCCGTCACAGGTCGACCAGAGCGAGGTTCATCTTTGACATCAAAATTACTGAACTGAAACGCTTTGTGCTACCCTTACCGACACTGCGTTAGGTCTAAAAACGTCATAAATATTTTTCGCGACTTGTGTCGCAGTTTTCGCTTCGCTTCGCTTATGTTAAACATGAAAACAAATTATGCGAATCATGCTAATTGTGAGCGCATACTCAATCTATTTCATAAATTTATCACTTACCTACTTTACACTGTCACACTTAACCAATTTCAACGGACGCTAGTTCAAAGTCATCACATTTTTGTAACAGTCGAGTTCCGTATTTATTTTTTAAAAACCGCACAATTCGCTGACAGCGTTTGCCGCTTCAATACGTGTACAAATTCAGTAATATAAAACAATATCAAAGTCGACCGACCCGTATGCGAGCGCCGAACTGGATAGAAAGCTGTGACCACGCGGAAGCGAGCTCCGAATTATTAACGTAACGAACTAGTACCAGGTGGGTGTGTTATTAGGTAACGAGTCTCGATATTTCACGAACTCGTTACGCGGCGCCAATTGTGAATAAATAATAATAGCGTATTCACCAAATGCACGCGCGTGCGCCGATGTTCAGGAAGAAGTGTACCTGCGAATTATAACACGTGAGAATCGTGTCTAATGCTTCATCGGAAAGGTTCTCTTGTGTAGTCGGAATATGACGAGGGTCTGAATTATTTTAAGGAATAGAAGACGTGGCCTACTATCGGCCCTCAAAATAGAAGGATAGAATCGATTCGCTTTGATTGCAATGCAGAGTAAAAGTACGCCTGCGCGGCACTCCTCTCAGAATGAATAATGCAAGTGCAAAACCGTGAAATGTTCGTGCCTTGTATTATTAGACGCCATTTAAAATATCCTTTTTCCAGTTAAAACCACAAACGCAAACTTACGCGCTCATGTAAAAATAAAGATTAATTCAATAGAACGAGATCTAAGAATTACTTTTAAGACACGCAAAAAAGTTATCCTATCGTAGATGTATATTATTCCTTTGTCAAAATATTGACTGTCCCATAATATTTTTTTCATAAATATTAATCCTTCTATATTTACTAAGAAATATTGTTTCTCGCGAAATACATGATTTAAAAAAAGTCGCAAACCCATTAAATTCCGGATTAAAATGAGTGACCACAAAAGTTATCTTTTGTATGTATACAATGCAAAACGGACGTGTCAAATCGGTGTTTGTATGTACTCATGCATGTGATATCGTAATTGGAATTATTTAACAGCATGATAGCAGGAAAACTATTTTCATAATAATACATTAAAAGAGATGTCGATTTGAACGTTTTTACACAACAAGTCATACTAATGTTGTAAAAGAAAACATAATACTGTCTGTTGCGTTTTCGCGGCTAAAGCAGCTAAACGGATTTTGATAAAACTTGGTATGAGAATGTTTCAACTGTGAAAGTACATAGACTATTTCGTTTGCCGTTTTGATGATTTTGACGTGACAACGTCTTATAAATTGGTTTGCCGGGTGACACTTCAAGAAACTGCGTTACGCTCCGCTCACGTTATTCGCTCACAATGAGAGCGAGTGAGAGGCACGCGTCCCTTCCACTCGGGCATGGTTAGCCCGCCTAAGAGCGAGAGAGACAGACATAAAAAGTGAAAGGCACGCGTCCCTTCCACTCAGATAGGAACAAGTTAAGTTGTAGTAAACGCTGTTTCATTGTACGCAAATGTATTGCAAGTTATTGTATGTATATTTGTATATAAATACGTATGTATGTGTAAAGGTAAAAATAAAATTTTGTTAATATGAAATTCAGTGCGAGATTCTTTGTATAAATTAATGTTTTAAATATAATTCTTTTGTATAAATAAATGTTTTAAATTGTTACTATTATTTCATCCTTCTTCCTACTATACGAATGAATATTCACATTAAAATGATTTAATGTGAATATTCATTCGTATGTGAATATTCACTCAAAGTCGTTGTCACGTAAAACTTTCGCCCGTATACCGACTTTACAGGCAACCAATTTTTTTTTTTATTATTCTAACTTATCGTTTATATATATGCATATATACCGTATAAAATAAAGGTATAACTAGATAATTTAAATCATGATTTTTATTTTATTTGCTTTGCTACGTTTATTTGTTCACATTGTTTGGCATGAAGATGAAGAAGATGGATATGAATTAGGAAAAGAGTTAGAGAGATATGAAGTGGCAGGGTGAGAGGATACAAATGCGAGAGTGGGACAGAGAATGGTAATGGCAACGGGATCTGAATAAGGCTCATAACTGAGGTAGTGATAAATATACATCAAAATTCTCCATCTGTCGGACGGAAACGCGGGCAAAGGCTAATGGTATATAATGTCAACCAAACCCACTGATAGATCATAAGAGTCATATATATATTAAAGTATTACTTCAATGATGTAATCTTCAAATTAAATAGAATGTAGTTTGAAAGTGTACCGATTGTACCGATTAGAACTCGTTACATTGCATCACCCCGAACATCATTTGTTAAAGTAATTTTTATACAACCACATCTTTATATGCGTACGAAAATATCCACTGAAAATAATTAAACGAAATTATGAACACTAAAAATTCACATACAGCACAACGGACAAAGAAACGACAACAGTTTATTATTCTATGGGAATATTACAATGTCTCGTACGCGGAAATCCCATAGCGTCGGGACATTAGCGAGTCAATCGGCGAGACGAGCCGCTCACGGGCGCTGTTCCGACTGCGCCGAGGCCGCGGCGGGCGGGCGGCGGGCGGCCGGCCGTGACCGGGGGCGCTCCTCGGCTTTCTTCGCGTGGATCGTGATCGAACGAGATCGATTAGTAGATCTTGATCGATCCTCCGATGAAACTCTTGCACAGCGAGCATGATACCGAAGGAGCCTTCGCTTTGCGTGAGGAAATCCCGCCAGCCCGGCTAGCCGGCCGACCCGATACATCTATTTATGCACTGTTGCTATACAGCTTTCAATTTCGTTCATAGATAGATAGATAGATAGGTAGATAGATAGGTAGATAGAGAGATAGATAGGTAGAGAGATAGATAAATAGAGAAAGGACTGTTTGTTAGTGATCGACATAGGCGCAAAGGCCCGCTAATGAGTGTTTCTGCGATGTTGCCGAATCGTGCGCTGGGCTTGGCTCGTTTAAGGGTCATATCGATGACCATTGTTATTATATTTGATATTCGGTACGAACGGGCGTAGTTCGTGTACTGACAGCCTTCATAATTTGTCTCATGTACGAGAATGTATTCTTTAATTCGTTTATTTATTCACTTTCTATGAGGATAATTAACTTTTAATCTTCTACAGCAGCGTATCCTTAACTATTTTGAAGGCGGACCCCTAGCGTCACATTACCATAATCCGCGGACCCCTAACATTTTACGTTTATTCCATTATAATTGCCTTTTTGCGATCAACATCACTAAGAGTTTAGGCCGCTAGATGGACGCTAGAAATGAGGGATCCATAGCTTAAAGGTGCTCGTTAATTTTCTGAATCTTTTTTGCAACATCTTGTCGGTTGACAGCAAAAATGACGAGAAGACGGCAAAGCTCTTTTGATCATCAAGTGTTCAGCCGCGCCATTATGTTTTTGTAACCTCAATTCTTTTAATTTTTGTTTCACGTATATACCCTTTGATCTCTGGGTCCGTACCTCTGAGGGTCTGTAGGCTCGGAAGATTTGCTTCAAATAGTACACCTTTCTTATAACGAAATAAGATTCACATACTAATGTAGAAACAAAGACACTCAAGCATGACGGC
The DNA here is from genome assembly GCA_005406025.1 of Eumeta japonica. NCBI lineage: Eukaryota > Metazoa > Arthropoda > Insecta > Lepidoptera > Psychidae > Eumeta > Eumeta japonica. Next base: position 102,502 of record BGZK01000429.1, on the reverse strand, counting down.
AGGCAAGGAACGGGCGACGTTTGCTAGGTAGCATCAATGTGTTGCAATGCTAAAATGCATTTATATGTCGATTACCACGGCATGCACGTGCTGCAAGAGCCCATCGTCTCGCGTGCTGGCCCGATCCTTCCAAATAGACATACACAAACGATATAACCTGCAGGCACAAGTGCATTCATTGCAGCGACTTCACGTACTATTGATCAACTCGTATTGGTCGCGTACACAGAAGCAGTAAGTACATACGATTCGTTTAAACGTCCGGACGGTTACAGTACTAGCACGAAACTTTGCCGCTCCGGATTGTCTACGGATGATATACTGCGCAGGTATATCCTTCCCGACTCTTCCTTCTTCTCCCCCGCGTTCCTATTTTACACCATTGCGACGCTTTTGTGACTAACTTCACAGCGGCAGAATTTCGTGCGTTATACTGTACGCGGCGTTTCCTCTAAGATCGCGCGGTGCGTGCGTGACGCCAGCACGCGCGTCTTTGACGAAGTCGATCAAATGTGCGCAGACGCTTAGAATAACAATTTGCCGACATGCGTTAGCGACGGCCGAACGTTCTCGGTATTTAATTTTGTTATTACGTTGTGATTTTTTTCTCCTTGCAGTAACAATTATTTTTTTATATAATTATTTGACTTTGTTAAGGTCGCTTCCACATGCGCCGCATTCGATCGCATCGCGTTTTCTTTGCTTTTCCGTTTAAGACAGTCCCAATAATTATCTTAATCTTTTCGTCGGTCTCTTTATACACGATTCGTGCCAAAACCATCCCAAATTAGTGAACACTAGATGTCACGCCCGCTTCGCTGGGTAATTTTTATTATATCTAAAATGGGGAAGGATTTACGGAATTCGAAAAATGGGTAGCCTAGAATCATCTACAAATCATCCCGCATCGAATGGTCCCAGTCCTGTGTCTATACGTTTAGTAGTTTTTACGTGATTGGCGAACGAAGACAACCACCTATTTTCATTATATATGTATAGATTTTTAACCAAAAATAATTGAGCACGTACAGAGTCAAACTACGACTGTTGGTATTAAATTACAAGCCCTATTAAGGGAGAGTTGTTACTAGGGACACGGAACTGAAATATAGAAATAACTTGTAAGAAGCATGAAGAGTCGCGGGACTAGATTTAATCGGTGTCTCGCGGCGCTTCTGCGATTCGGCCCATATGACCTAGATGTCGGAGGGGCCATGGGAGGTGGTGGGACTGTTGGTATTAAATAAGTTTCAACACATCGTGGTGTGTGCTGGTCATCCCGTAAAATAACAATGAGCACATTTCGACTTCGATGTGGCGTTACGTGTTTTACCTACATATGTAGGCTGTTTTGCATTCAATACAATTACAACTTATAGTTTTATAATTACGAAGTTTTTTTACTTTATATAAGACATTGTTTAATTAGTAGACATTGTAAAATGGTGACGCATTTTAAAAAATAATATTAAAAGTATTCACGACAATGTTTAGGTATTCAATACATCGATGAGGAAAAAGATCAACAACTTAATACATTCTGTTTGTAACTCGCTAACAAACTCGCTAGTGTATTCAAACAGAATAGTTAACAGTAACAATTTGATCGTTTGTATTTGACTATTTTAAAATATCGGTTTCCCCTTGGACGTAGTGTCGACAGTATTGAAGAATTACTCACTGTTTAATCGCTTTTAAGGAGGCTAAATGTATCGCACCATTATTTATTCTAGGCGTCATTTATAACTTCTCTTCAAATGACTGTGGCTAGTCCTTCTGTTCAGCTGGACGGCTGTAGAGAAAATCCTAGGTAAGCCGATGGGTTTTACCAAGATTATCTTATTATCTACGTCATTTAAAACAAGATATTTGTAAATAAATACCGCGCAACAATTTACAATATAAAGTAAAATTTAAAACAATTGAATCGTGGTTTTCCGTATTGTTCTAAAATCATAGATATGTTAAAAATTGATTTTTTAATATCGTTAAGAATATCATCAATGTAAAAAAAAATAATTAAAATTTTACTTCGCATTTTAAAAATAACGATTCCACTTACAAATTATTAGTAATAATTACTTCTTCTATATTTATGGTTTCATTTGCAAAGTTATTCTCTATTGTATGTTAAAATACGCTTGCATTTCAAAAAATTACTCGTTTAGAGAAAACCGATATATATAAGCCAAATTTCCAAATTGTAGTGACCGACAATAAAGAATTGATGGTAACTGCAGCACAAGACAATAGAAATTTTTGACTAGACTTATTCTAAAAGTTAGGTTGTAGTGTCCAATCAATGGAAATTTACAAATCGATATAAACAAGTTATCAAATAATATGATATAAATAAACAATCTAATTTATTTTGTTCATGGTACATTCTTGGTTAAATAATTGTCCTTTTCGATTCAACAAGCAAACCCATTTCTCACTTCATATCATGTAAGGCAACGAAAGTGGAGTGTGGCAGAGTATATGTGAAACCAGAATCGATACAGTGAAGATGCGATCTTCATTGTGTACGGAGCATGGTTTAAAAAAATATAAGAATGGCGACGTTTACGTGCGCCGACGCAATTATTATCAGGAGGGGGGTTTGCAGAGTGTGCATATTGTAGTAGCCGAGCTAGATGCAGGTGGCATGTGAGGCATCCTGACTCCGTGCTCAGTCTCGCGAATGTGAGTTCGCGTTTCAGTTGAAATTTGACTGTCGAACTATGAAAGAAAAGGTACGGCGAAATAGTAGAGTGATGGAAAAAAAAAGGAGTTGACGAGGACTCACGCCCAAGTGCAAAACCGTCGGTAGCGGTAGAAAGTGGATTGTTTAATATTAATGCGAAATAATAATGCGATAATAGAAATCCTGGGTATCCCCAAATCTCACGAGGGGTACGGTCTCAGTCACAATATTAATATGATACATTTTATTTCCATATCTTTTCGGTGTATTTTCCTTCCCACGTATGCAAAACCAGAGGGGTGCAAGTTTACACCCTTGCGATTTCGTATGATAGAATAAAGAGTCGGTAAGGAGTGCCTTACGGATACCGAATTGGTGGCATATTAAAATAGCCTAATTATAAGCATCTTCAGGCCGACGAGCCAGTATGACACTGCGCATTAGCTTATAAGGAATAAGATGTCGTATCTTAGAATAGTCACAAAGGATAACTGATAGGCTAAGAGAAATATTTTGCAATTATTTGTACGTAATTTTATGATTCAGAAAAAAAAGTTTGCTATAAGTTCGTCCAGATCAAAAAAGATGCAGAAGACACGCTAATAGCCGTGACTCGATTTACGCGGGACGTCCCACTCTCAGGAGTTTGCGAACACGGCCCGATTATTCATAACAAATAAAAAAATATATGTACTTATATCTTATTTTTGGAACGCTGTTATTATATTATGTAAAAATTGTAAATAAATTAATTCTTACAATGATTGTTTCAGTAATTTTTAGAAAAATTATTGCTTTCTAATATTATAATTATTTGGTCTGTTATAGCACACAAAAAAGGAATATGAAAATCGTCTTGTATTATTTAAAATAAAACAGACAGTTGGATAAATATTATTATAAACAATCACAATAAGTATGTTATTTATAAGTAGTTTTAAACTACGAAGCGGGCATGGTTATCATGTAATGACAGAAGAGTAAACAGAATACAAAAATTAAAAAAAAAAACTTCCACCATTTGCAATGTTTTTGTTACCTTCCATTCGGAAATCGGACTTGGCAACACAAGCTGGGAATTTTATTTTTAGTATCTACATTAAGAACACATTCACAACTGCATTTCTAAACATACGAAAATACCGACAAGCCAAGTTTTTATTTTCTACTATAACGTGCATTAAAAAAAAAACAATATATCATTGAAGCGCAGAACAAGACGAAGAGCGAACAAAACAATACAGAAAACAAACAAGAGCGACAGAGAAAGCGAAGCATGAATTCCGTTGTTCTTGGCAGAACACCACAAAACCGCCACGCGTAAAACTCAACCTCCTAGGCGTCGCTGTAAAAATAAACCGGTCGCTAATCGTAACCGACTCGCTTTCAATAAAAATCATATATACGTATAGGTAGGTATATATAGGGGGTCGGCAAACTTCCTAATCTTCCGTGTGGGTACCGTGCACGAAAAATAAAAAAAAAGACAATGTAGGTCGACGATCTATCTGTCCGTTTTCTAGACTCGTAAACTTTGAACACCGGTTTCTGCTGCAGCTGTGTAAACCGCCGACGGTGCGGTACGACGCGACAGCTACGGTGGGAACCGCTAGTATGCTTTGCTGTTGCAAATCTCTATTAGTCAACCGAATAGTTTTAAATTTTGAACGGGAACAATGAACGCTGGTCATGTTGTACCTGTCTCTGCTACAGAAAAAAAACAAGGTTGCACGACCACGGTTAGGTATTTAGCGACGGTACCGCCCCGGGGTGTCACCGTTGTCTCATATGCAGAAGGAAAAAAATATTGGACTTCGTAAACACACCGAAATCCTAGTCCACGAATATCGCGGTGTATTAAAATTTTTAAATTATAAAATTTTCATATCCATGCACATGTTACAACTCTATATCCCTCCGTCTGTCTGTCCGTTTAGGTCTTTTTCGCACGAAAACCGCTCGTGTGATTTATATATTTTTTTTTAATTCATAGCTATATTATCTGACCAATTTATTCAGTCACATAAAATACGAAATAATGATTTGAATCGGAAATAAGACGCTTTCGGAGCGGTTATATGACTTACGCCGAGTGGACCGTAGATGTATCAAATTAATATACGACATATCTTAAAAAGACCTACCCACAAAAAAAAGTCGGAGATGACATGTGTCCATCATCTACGGATAACGCACAAATAAGCATTTCTGTCATTAAAATAACACCCAGCGTGCGATCGCCGAGGATGGCGGGTTGTCAGTGAGGTTGCATTAATCACACGCTACCTTTATTTATGCAATAAGCTAAATAACAATTTTGTAGTGCACGTGAGCAAAGCCGCGGACACAGCTAGTATAAAATAAAGGAAAAAAAATGTTTTTAAATAGGTACCCTTTATAAAATTGTGTGGAGATTCATCTGACAAATCTTTTAAAAATGAATTAAAGTTTTTAAAGATCTTTTACTAATAAATCTCTCAGTATATTTCATTCTTTATCTGTTTATTAATCAGGTTTATTTATCAACGTTGTGTCATCCTCTCTGCTCTAGTACTTCAACTACACTTTTTCAAAATTCATAAATATCACATTAATAGAACTCTTATAAGTTATTTCAATGAAAATTATTTTGAAGAAAATTTGTTTTCAAATCATATATTCATAGAATTTATAAGGAGTCTTTTATTCAATTTTTAATAAATTAGTAACAATCTAATCACAACCTAAATGAGCACTCATGTGGATTTTAGTACAATGAGTATTAAATCTTGAAACAATTATTATTCCGATACTATTGCACACTGAATTTTTTTTTTTTTTTTTTATAAAATGATGCCATTTTTAATTTAAACTTATATTAGTGTCATTGCAAATTTCTCATCATTTGTTTGTCTGTATAGAATGGTGGAATCCATCTCTCTATTTTGTCCAGTTACTATTAATGAAATATGTGATAAAATGGAATTTCTGACCCTTAAACAATTAATTGGCCATAGTTTTTAATTACAGCACTCACACTATATTAATGAGGAAGATTTTCAATGGATTCATGTGAGACATTTGGCATGTATTTATTATTTAGACCAGAACAATAAAGTATGGATATCTTTTCAAAATTTCAATGAATTAATTTAAAGAATGCATGGGATTTTCATCATTTATTTTATATGTTGTATATAAAATAGTTTAAGGTTTTCATCAAAAGTTTGCTTAAATATTTTAAAAATCGAAAAAGAAAGAGTTTTTTGAGAGACAATTAAGAAATTTAATATTTTAAAATTGTACATTGACATTATTTTTACTAAAAGTAGATCATAAATCATTTCACTTTACATTCAGAATCGCTTTTACTAAAAAACATACATAGTAATATGTATACCTACCCTAGTATCATTTTAATATTATCATCAAAGCATAGCATATACATCTATAACTAGTTAGTAATTGTGAATAATAAAAATGAAACATTAGTCCATGCATATGAGGCTTAGAAAAATAAAATAAAATATTTACTCAATTCATTTCTAATTGTACAATGGAGTTGAAAAATAAATTACAGCTTATTGTGGAGTCTACAATAGTACTAATTCCTATTGAAATACTTAACAATAATATCGGGTTTATGAAACATAAATTTTGTACCAAAAATAAATACTTATAGTAAATAGGTAAGTAGACCTAATATTTTTATTTCATTTATCACAGAAAATCTATTCCTATTCCTATTTAATGAGAAACCAACATTTAAACACGACAATTCTTTAAAGTAATAGATTGAATTGTAATTCTATTTTGTCATATACAAATATAAATATTTGTAAATAATTTAAATGGTACTATTATAAATATATCTGAATATTAAAAGGGGTATTGGTAAGTTAAATGTTAATTATACCTTTCGGTATAAAATACAGAAACATGTATTTTCAGTATAGGCGTAGTTTGAACTTTGATATTTTCATTAATTTAAAATTTATATGACATGAACTGATTAGTTTAAAACAAAATGAACTGATTAGTTTAAAACAAAATACTCACATTATGCAGCATACTATGCCTGAAGATTTGTATATCTTCGGCACTCTTCGGGGTAATTGCACTAGGATATAGAATATCACTAAAACAACACAATACACAAAATTTTGTCTTTTTAAAACTTTATCAAAATATAATATGGGCTATTTAGAGCACTATAAAATAAAAATAGATTATTCATTGATATTAAAAAAAAAGCAGCGAACGCACAGTAGTCTTACATGCGACATACGTCTCGTCCGCACAACAACAACCAAACAACAAAACTGAACGAATGCTAACTATCGCCAATAAAATCGCCTGTAGATGTCACGGCCGTCGCGGCTGCGTGTGACCGAACATTTTAAAATTTTAAGTTCACCAATCAACGTAAAATGAACGAAATTTGTAAGAGAAAATCACTTCTTTAGTTCACTCTGCTACTCACTCTTTCAGCTCCAAATATCCACTCTATAAGCATGGCCATAGACTAATATCACATTTTTTATATACTGTTTTATTTTAATATATGAAATTTTCTTTTTATTATTAGATCAACTTATACAATTCTTTCCTTTGAGTTTGCGAATTTTTGTTGTTAAATATCATATACAAATTTTTACATACATTTTTCGATGTACACTTTTTAAAATCTAAAATTGTAGAACATTTAAAGAAACTTTGATCGTTTCTTATTACAACACAAGAATACTTTAATAATATTAAAAATAAAGACAGTTTGAAGACACACTCTCAAAAACAGCTCAGCGATAGAGTTCGTTTATATATTATTTTTAGTATACATCGGTATAAGACTACAATTTGACGAGGAATCGTTTGTAGATGGTTATAGATTTTGTATAATATCGTAAATATAAACTTATGTTTGTATGTTCATCACACACAAACAACTGAAGAGATCTTAGTAAAATTTTGCAGTAGCTTATGTCCTCAAATCGAATGTAGATTTATTAGCTTTACAAATCGAAAACCCTTAATCTGAAGTAAAAAGATTGTGGGATGGTATGTCTCACCAAGGATTGATTATAACATCACACAACAAGTACATTATAATATACATTTCTCATATACAACATTCATTGAATTAATAGATCAATTTTCATGTTTATCACCATATATTGTATGTGCCATAGTATTGGGTATATAGTTGTATTTTTACGTAAGATTATAAATTAAAAGAAAAGATTTATTTAATTTATGAAAATCGATTTTTCTTCAACCAACTTTGAGATCTTAGAATGCTGTTTTATTTTCAGCCGAATACTTGTATAGGTATGGCTTTCTCTTTCCTTCTGCCTGTGTGTACATGAATGTATGTATGTTATGTAGAGAAAAGAGAGCGACAATGAGAGTGTGTGTATTTGTGTCTGTTGCTTACAAATATGTTTAAACAGAGTTTACGGATTTATTGTACACTATTTACAATTCATTCCAGAAACTCAATCATTTATAAAAAATTTTAAACTGTTTTTTTTAAATAACGTTTTTCTTTTTTTGACTGATCTATTTTTGAGATTCAATCCTTTATCGGGCTTAAAAACTATGCCGATTGCCTTAAACCTTGACATAAATGTATATGAGAATATTACTCATTTCAATTAAATATAGTTTCTGTAAAGCTTTTTCAAGATGTCTTTAAAATATTTTCAGTCATCCAAATTTGAAATCTTAGTATTTGTACTTAAAAAGTATATTTATACGGCAAATCGTGTTCAAATAATTTTTCATTCAAAAGATGTTTATGCGACTTATTTGATAAATAATTATTTTCTTAAATTTCTCACATCTCTCATTATGTTGAAGGAGGATATTGTGATATTTGTCCTCGAAGAGCTTAAAAATATTAATAACTTTTTCGTGTTCGATAAGTTTATAGTTATGAAAAATTACATTTTCAAGATTGGAGAGCTCAAAAATAGAGAAAAGTTTTAGGACTAGATTTTTCTAAGCTCTTTAAAAGTAAATGACACATGTTTTAGTGCATTCTTATTAAGTTATGTTTATAATTAATTGAATTAAGAATTAAACGTATTCTGTTTTACTTTCACAGTTAAACATGTAGTGTACATATAATAATCATATTAGCCTTTCCGCCACCCTTTTCTCTGCGGCGTCAACATATGCCAATCGTTTTTGATTATACAGAACATTGCGGCGAATTTTCGAAAAATTTATTTTTGAAATAAAATTTTATAAATTCTATACATTTTTTTTTTATTTTTCAAACTCTCTTTTTCTTATTTCTTTTACAAAACCGCATCAACAGAATTATTTTTTGCTTTTATTGATGATTTTGTGTCACATTTTCCTTAAAAATTAATACATTTTTTTGGACGTAGTAAGGCACCGTAACTCTGGATATATATCTGCCAAAATTTCGTCACATAGCTACTCCCATCCATCCACCAGAAGGTGTTTAGCTATAGATAATTACTGCTATACTTGCGAAGCCGGGGGCAGGTCGCTATTATTATAATAGAAGATAATGCGAACCGAGTTCTGCGTAGTGTTCTAAATCATGTAAAACGTATATATCAGTCGGTGGCGTAGGCCGCAATGAATAAGTTAACTAAATATTACAGACATGCACGTTTCAACTAGCACGAAAATAGTGTTGTATAAGAAAAATCGATAATGGCTTAATTTTTGTTCGTTAGCCGTAATTATTACACAATAGTTACATGTCACATTACTAATGAACATATATATATATATATATATATATCAGTTCGTGGCGTAGCGTACCTATGAACGATATAATATTGAAAATGTGAAAAAAATACAAAAACTAAAATACATTTTAAGATCTTTGTCGGTCTAGAAAGATACTTTATTCTTTATGTTGTTTACTTGATACAAGTATATATAATATTTAAAATTATTTTATGCATACCCCCAAAAACTTCCGTTTTGTTTAGTTTTGTGGCAGGACCTTTGATGACATATATCGGTCGCTGCCGTTGAAAGGGTTAATCTAGGTCGAACATTTTGTGAATTTAACTTTCTTTAAAATAGTAACACTACACCATAGAGTCAAGTGTGTTCCGTCCATTTTCAATTGTAAAACTGAAAAAAACGTCTGCGGACTAAATTTTTTTTTGTCGGTTACCAACAACACTTCTACAGGAAATGTAAAGCGAGAAGAATATAATTTTCGCTTAGAAGATTTTATTTCATTCTGAAATACTGAAACCAGCGCGATATAGCTCAATTATAGGTAAGTTTTCATTGCACATGATAGCTGTATTGTTATGGTTTCGAGAAAGTAGTCGGGCGTTAGTTGTTCTAAATTTCAACTGGTTTTTTTATCTTTTATTGCGCTTGTGATAATTATGAGCTAAAACTGTAACCGGTCCATAAATATATTTGCTCATATGCATCGTCTTTAACGGTAATTATTTGTCTGGACTACGCACTTAGTCATCGTCTTATTCAATTCACAAAATCTTTATTATTGTCAAAAAACATCTGCTTAGATTAGCCTAAGGGAATGGGAGCATCAAAGAAAAAAGAAAGTGTCATTAAACATTTTTTTTTAGTCCTATAACTCTTTGTATTTATATTGCCATCCCTGAGAAGACCCCATTAGCAATAATAAATTGTAAAAGTACGAATGTTTCTTAGTCGATTTTGGTGATTAGAATGTGCACTCAATATAAATATGTTTGATCACACAACAAATTTATTTAATTTAGTGTAACTCATGCCTTTTATTATCAAATTAAATGGATAATATCAATAGCAGTAGTTGGATACTGTAAATACATTTATTTTGCTATACACACAGTGTTAATGTTCCATTAACACCTAATTAGGTTTCTTGTCAATTTAACATTTCTCTTTAATTTTAGGCCATCCAACTTTTACATAAAATTATTGAATGATTTTATCAGTGTAGAAATACAGTCTATACAATGGAAGACGAAAATGAATATAAGAAATTGCCAACCGATGAGAAATGTGTCCATAAACTTTGGAAAGCCCGTGTGATGGGCTATGAAGAAGCAATAAAGCTTTTTAATCAAATCGATGATGAAAAATCCCCAGAATGGAACAAATTCCTTGGGTTGATTAAGAAATTTGTTTCTGACAGTAATGCAGTCGCACAGGAGAAAGGTAAAAATAGTTTAGAAATGACAAAAACAATTTGTTTATAGCTTTTAAAATACTTTTCACATTTATATTTTGGTGTCAGTGATATATAGCAATTAGGTCTGCACACTCGATTGCTTGAGTTTACAAAAAGTTATTAATTTAATTTGACATTATTTGTATCTGCTTGAGTACCTACTATAAAATAATTTATATATAGGATACAGTAAAACTAGAATTTTATTGAATTAAATGCATATATTGAACAAAGCGCAACATCATTTTAAACTCATTTTACATGCAATTGTTGAATCTTCTGTGTCTTTTTTTTTAAATTTTAAAGAGAAAATTATATTTTTGTTACTATGCAATGAAACAACTGAGATTAGTGATTTTTATGTATGATTTTAATGTAAGTGAATGCAAAAAAAGTGCTTATATAATTGAAACAATATGTAAACTATTATATTATATAAGCTATTAACGAAATAGTGTTATAGTCATTTTATGAATAGGCGGTGAACATAAAAGCATATATTCTATTATATACAGTATTGTTTCATAGAAATTCATTATTAGATGATTGCCTGCTTGTCGCAGGCAGAATTCTTCCACTTGCCCATTGTTAATCCAGTCTTCTTTCAATGTTAATTTTCTATTTATCTTAACTGTCGATTAATTAATTCCTAATTAGTAGATGGTTAAGATAAATAGAGAATTAACACTGCTTAGATATTCAATATGTTATCGTCCTCTCGGATTGATATTCAATTTATTGGATGAGGATTTATAGTGGAAGAATATATACGAGGGTCAGTAGTGGGTTGCATGCTGCATGTCACTGCATGTTGTGGGCAAATGTTTTATAAAGGCATCTATCAAAATGTATTGTTTTTTTGTATTTTGCAGTGTGTTGTGTTTTAAATATTTGGCTAAATTCTTATGCCATCTCTATAGTTTAATTTTAGATTAGTAATCTACCCAAAAGCATAACTAGTATTTTGAAAAAAAAAAAAAATATTTTTACAATACAGCTTTATGTTTTATTATTTGTGGGAGTAGGAAGAATATGTGCTTTTCCTTGTTTTCTGTACAAAAATTTTCAATGATTCATAATGACAGGAAAATTAAAACTTTATGTTCTTTTTCATTCTTTGTGTATCCAAAAAAAAAAAAAAAAATAATTAACTAATTTACTTTTGCAAATGATTTTAACATTAGAGTAGTATTTTCTAATTCAAACCATTTTTTCCCGTATTTTATAATAATTGGAAATATCACTTAAATAATCAACTATATACGTTATTCATACAATTACTTCAGTCTAGACCAGTGACACTGTAGACAAATCAATGACACGGTAGCGTGTAATTATATAATCAGGCTCAATTGAACAAATGCAGTGAGTAAATTGGTGATTGTTTATGAAAGTAAGAAACACAGTCTTGTGATTCTGGCATTGTTTATTATTTGAATTTGGCCAATAAGGCTGCATTTATTCTGACAATTCAAATATTGCTGAAAAATATAACTAATCCTTGATGTGACTGTTGCAATAACTTACTTTCTGAATAAAATAATCAAATCAAAATTTGAAACTTTTACTTAGGAGTGTGTTTTTTAAGGAAAACACAACATGTGTTTAAAGTGAAATTATAATATGCATACAGAATGTAAAAAAAATAAAAAAAAATTAGATATTTTAGTCAGCCGAGATTTAGAATGTATACATAGAAGAAACTTAAGTTGTAAAATTACACAGGTTATCAGCTGTTTTGTTGCCTTTGATACTTCAGTGATTGGAAGATTCAATATCAATGAGGCTAGGAGTAAGCACAGCTTTTGAAAATTGGTTCTAGTTATTTGTTTTATCGACATTTTAATATTCAACTCTAAAGTAGCAATATTTAAAGTTTAAATTAGATTTTTTATATATGTAATTTTTATCAAGACTATTAATGGCTTTAGTTACTAAATTAATTTAAATAAAAATGGAAAAAATGTTAGGAATATGATATTTTCCAGAAACTGTCTTTGTTAATCATGTCTTTGTTCAGTATAATATTAATCTGCTATTATGTGACCCCATCAATGTTATATGGTTCCTTCATCACTCTCAAATCCTGGTGGAAGAGTTCTCTGTTCTTTGCTGTAATCTCCAAGTTATTAGGAAATCTATGTTATGTTCATAGTATTGTATTATTTATGATGTCATGGGGATGGAGACTTAGTTTCTTACTGTTGTTCTCATGAACATTTCGAGGCACTCAGTGTGCGATGAAAATACCATGCTCGCAGTTTCTCTGTGAGGTTTAGCTGAAGAATGTTCAATGAAATGCCATTGCACTAATTTAAAAATTTCTGTAAAAAAAATATATGGCAAGGTCTATAATCGTCGCCTTCCTGACTATACTGCAGTATTTGTTTTTCACAAAATGTTCAGGCTAGCAGATTTACTGTTTTTGTACATCTGTTTCCCCTTTCGTAACAAATGTATCATATACTATTATAACTTATTTTGTTTATTAAATCTTTGTCTTTATGTTCAATAAAGTGTAATTAACTTATATTTATTTTTGTAGTAATTGAGATTTTTAAGAAACAAGTAGATAGAGCATGTTTCGTGAAATAAAAATCCTTTTCTTAAATAGAATTTTTCTGATAAGACCTTCAAATTTCAATGAGTAAAGTGTAGTAAAACAATACAAAATGGAAGTAAAATTTATTTTAACTACAAAATGTGGACCCCAAACTCCTACTAAAAATAAAATATAAAATCAATATTCATTAAAAAAAAAAAACTTTTGATGGCTTATCAGTACGAGTACCATTGTACTGTACTAAAATAATTCTCAGTACATAAAACATACATAAACACTATCAAAAAAACTATCATCTAAAATACTAAAATTAATAATACACAAAATCTAAATATTATCCTTTTTTTTTCTAAGTAGGTAACATTAGTTTAAACCTTCATATGGTCTTCAGGTCAATTTTGACCCATTTTAGTAATGAAACAAAGTTTTTTTCTGTAACTACCTCTTTAAAGATTTGATGTTTCGGGACTTTTCCCAAAGTTTAGAGATTAATACATTTCGTGTATAGTTTTTTAAAAATGTCTTTAATTTATCGACATATATATTTTTTTAAATTTGCGATCCTCAGGTCATATTTGACCGTACATATTAAAGGAACTTTATTTGTTATCAAGTTACCCCCCACTCGATTTATTGTATGATTGCATTGTTCTATTCACAGCACTGTTCTATTCTAACAATAAACATTGAGTGTATTGCATGTGAATAAGTTTGAAGATTGGTCTAATTATTTCATATTTGAAAATGAGTGACAGTTATATTGAGTTCTCTCTGGGAAAAGTGTTGGATGAGGAAGAATCGTGTTCTGAATTCAAAAATAATGTTGAGGAAACTGATTCATCAGATAGTAGTTCTGGTGAGAGTGACAATGCATATGTTTCTATCAATATAATGATGTCAAAAAATGACCAAATAACTTATTCTAAAAAACCCTTTTGAAAGAATTTTGAGGGAAAATGTGATCAACTTAATGCCAGAATTGACATGTTATTCATCCTCTAGAATCACAGAAGTAGAATTTTCAAGCTTTGAATTATTTTTCCCACCACCTTTGGTGCATATTATTTTGAATTACACTAACATTGAGGGTAGACGCATATTTGATAAAGAATGGATTTACATAGACAGCACTGAATTGTTTGCATTAGTTTGTTTACTTTTGGTGTCTGTTGTATTTCGATCAAATAATGAAAGTTTATGGGATTCTCTGAAAGGAAAATATTTGCTGCACCTACGTTGCCATAGTTCAATAATCGTAGACTATAATAAGTGTAAAGGTGGTGTAGATACATTGGACGAAGCAGTAAGTTGCTATACTTGCAGAAGAAAGACAAAGTGATGGACTCAAGTGATGTTCAGTAATATGGTTGATATATCAGTTTATAATGCATTTGTCTTATTCAAATCAGCTAACTGTGCCTGGAAAGAGGGTTGTCTTGCTAAGCGTCACTACTTTTTAGAAAATTTAGGTACACAGCTTGTTACTTCTTACATCATAAAAGACAAACATTGCCTCTAACCATTAGAAATTGCCAACAAGATACGAGACACATCTCTAAATGATCCACAATTGTCATCATCAACTCAGCCAAAAAAATCATACAGGAAAAAAAGCAACCAAGAGAAGTCTGTGTCAATTATGTCAAAAAGCAGATAATAAAACAGGATTGGATTGCCTTAGGTGTAATAAATTTATGTACATGCAAGCAGCATTCTAAACCTATCACTTTATGTAATAAATGTAATAGCCGAATGAAATTATTATCTGTATCTATTCAATAAAAAGCTTTATAAAAGTACAAAATCAAGAAAAGTGGTAAAGTATATGTTCAAAACTGTAATAAAATCTAATAAATACATGATTAACTAACTTGTTTGTTACTGAAATTGTCTAAAATATTAAAATACAAATACTAATATACTAGTCAATCAAATATAACAAGTAAATTCTGAGTAAAAAGTGATATAAATGGGTTGGGTCAAATTAGACCCAATTTACGTCAATAACTTTGAAGACTTTGAAAACTTTGAAGGTTTATTATATTCAGGAAAAAACTACTCATTATTTAATATTAAGAAAACTAACTCCTAAAAAGAAAAGCAAAAGAAATTAGTAAATGGTAAAGTAGTAATTTAATGGTAAAGTGACTTATAATAAATAATGTGTTCAAATAATCTAATTATAGGCAATAGCGCCAGTGTTCAAGGAGATTAGATCATCATATTTTTCTTTGGAAATTTTACATGATGGGGAATTAAGCCAGGAAATTTCATCACAAAGAAAGGAAAAATTTCTTTTCAATGTTATTGAATGATAAGTTCCTTTCATCTCCATGACTAGTTTTAAAAAAAAACTTATTTAGGTTATTCTTTGTTACCATAAACTCTGTCATTTCTGACCAATTAACATTAGATCCTGTATCATCCTTATAAATGGAGAGCAGTCTAAGTCAATAGACAATTTTTGGAAATTATGAAATCTGAAAAATTATAAGATGTCACATTGTAGGGCCTATTCCGAGCTAATTTGATAATTGAAATTAACTGATTCGGAACAAAAATATCTCCACTTTTTTTATAGCGTAGTTGATGACACTGTAAGCGGAGTCTCCTTCATTCTGCCTATGACATGGAACTGACATATATGTAATTTTATTTCCTTAATATTAATCGAGTTATTTACAGTATACAAAAGTGCTGAAACGACAATGAAGTTTTTATTTTGCCTGCTACATCCTTTAGCAAATAAATGTATTCGCTCAATACCTCTTTCATCGTACTAAAAAAACATGTAAAGGGCAGTCGAGATTTAGGAGGATCCTCTTTTACTCTATTTTTTGTGCCATATGAAACAACACTTACTTGAAAATACATTGTAAATTTGTACACTGATAGGCATCTTTTATAAAATGCAGCACTTTCTTTTGTAATTGGTAAAAGAATAACTCGCTGAAGATCAAATGCAGTGCATAATGTAGTAGGATATTTGAGCATTTTTGCATTCCGAAACGGAATAGTAATTTTTCATTGTAGTGTTTAGTGTATAATTATCGTCTTAACTAAGCCAATTATAAATGCGGGCGAAACCGCGTATTTTTACTAACTATAATACAAATACTCGCTTCACCCATATGGACTGATCTCACACTTAATCCGATTATTGCGTTAATGTGGTTTTATTTTCTTTTATGCTTATCTCTCTGACAAATTTCATCAAATTGGTAAATGAATTAGTCATAGGTATATAACAAACATACCGGCATCAGATAAAATTTTTATAGTCTTAAACTTTTGCCTGTAGCTCTGTGGGCTATTGACTAATACATGCCGATTTTCAGGATGCAAGCCGTCTCTCTGGCAAATTTTGTCAAATTGGTCAGAGATTTGGTCTTGAAAATATAACAAACATACAGACACCAGTATTACTTCCTATTCTTTTCAATTTTTATGTGTAGCTTCACCTTAAATAGGTTTATATTAGTACTAGCCATCGCGTTCGCGTTGTGGCTCCCACAATTGCTCCAGCACCACCTGTAAACCGATCACACCCTCGCTCCTCATTTGCTCCAGTCTTGTTTCGTTCTTAATTAAAGTGAGTAATCAATTCTAGGTATTTCCATACTATATTTCATTGAGAACATTAAACTATGTTGAGTTTTTAGTGATTCTTACAGAACCCAAAATAAATGTGTGTGTATGTATTAGCTTTAGTTTCCAACTATCTCATACTAAATTTTTATTGAAATCGATTAAACGATAAGGGTCCTTAGTAATTTCTAGGAACCCTAGACAAGAATCAAACTTTTGATAGTTTTCATTGTACATAACTTACTTCATCTATTGAATATAGAATGTTGCAAAATTTTTTTTATTGACGTTTTTTTCTATCGTGGTCTCGATTCCGCTCTGTGCATTCGATTTTGTCTCTATCTATATCCTGATTTCAGTTCTGCTTGTGATGTCCATCCTGATCCATTTTTTCAATTTTCAGGCAGAACCCTACATATTTTCAGGATAAAAGTTCCCTAAATATAGACTGCTCCTCTACTTTCCAGTGAAAGCCATATCATGATTAGTTCTGCTGTTCCAAAGATAAAGCATATATACAGACAGACAAACAGATAGAAAAGGATTATTTTCTTGTATACAAACCTTGTCATGGCAATTATGAATACAACTAAAAAGGAATCAGCCAAATTGGTCAATTGGCGTTTGAGTTTTAACGATACTTAACAAACAGCAATTGATTTTTATTTTATTTCCTGCTATTATTTATTTCATGACCTTCAAATTCAAAATATCTTTATTTCATAAGTTATAAACTAACACTTATAATATGTCATTATTTTTAGCAAATTCACACTATACCACTTGTTCAGAAGGCAGTTATCCCTCTTTTGTAATTTTATCATACATAGACAAAATAAATACACAAACCATAAATACAAACCATACTTAATGAAACAGCATAGAAAAAGTGGAGCTAGTTATGCCCATGGATATTTGTCTTCTAAATATTCAAAACTTTTATAATACTTTTTTTTTCTAAACGTTTGCTTGATAATGCCCTTAAATTATATAAGGCTAAATCTTATATATCCACAGGGACTTCATTGAATATACACACACAAAGCCTCCAAAATGAATTTTTGATTTTACATAATGGACTTAACATATAAATATAGTTTATTTTATGTCTGACACTGAGTTTATATCCATTTCTATTTCTCTTAAAAATGTTCCTCATAAATACTTCTTTCGTTAAACGAACAGCATAGATACGTCAACCATAATCTGCTCAATTTTTACACCTGTCTATATTGCACTCGGTCATACTTTTGCTTTTATCAAATACTAATATAGTGTCTTCATATTTCTGTTGTGACAGTCTTTCATTTATGATATGATTTACTGTAAAATATATGCCGATGCTGCCAGGGTTACTGGATGCATGGCATACAGGATTCATTTGTGGAATAGTTTTGATCCTTTCTTAGTCCACATTCATGCTATTTTAAATTGTATAGATAATTATTTGTAAATAATTTGAATAGCCATGATGGTGATTATGTCAAGTCAGTGTGTGTACAATTTTTTAATGTAATTTTTGGAGCTCCTTTGTAGTAATTACATGTTTCTACAAAACTGGTACTGTCTGTGCAGCTGTTGTCTTGAAATAGTGACTGTAACAAGACTTCTTTATTTTTAATATTAATCAAATTACTATTTAATTATAGAATTTATTTTAGTATTTGAAAAAGACATTAGCGGTCTTGTAATGCTTTGTAATAAATGTTGTAGGTTTGGAGGCAGCTCTTGTATTTGTTGAAAACTGTGGCCATGCAGGCAAAACGGTCGGCGAAGTTATGTCTGGTATTGTCGCCAAATGCATTGCTGCACCCAAAACCAAAACAAAGGATCTGGCATTACAGGTGAGTAGGCCTATGATTTTGTATACACATTCACTAATGCACTTTTTATGCCTCTACAAACTTTTTAGCCATATTTCATTAGATTTATCATATTTAGGATTTTATGATATTATTCCTTTAATTGGTGAAATGTATTTTTCCTAGGTGACGCTCATGTATGTAGAAATTGAAAAGCATGATATAGTCCAAGAGGAACTTATGAAAGGAATGGAACAGAAAAATCCCAAAGTGGTATCTGCTTGCATACAAGCACTCAACACAGCTCTAAAACAGTTCGGCAATAAAGTGATTGGCATAAAACCTATGGTGAAGAAGATTCCCGTGCTACTCTCTGACAGGGACAAAACAGTAAGAGATGAAATGAAGGCTTTAGTGGTTGAAATGTATAGGTAAGTTTTGCGACTTTTTTTTATTAACAATTATATTATTATTTTATTAATATAAATTCATTAATTTTGGAAAACGTTCTAAATATTGAATGAAGTGTTTTTCTAATTTTTTAAGTGTTTATGGTTTGATGTTATAAAATCGCATGTCATTGTAAAAACAATATATAAAACTTTGTATTTTGTCAACCCAAATATATATATTCCACTTCTTTTTTTTAGTATTATATAGCATATATGAGTTTTTACTGGGTTGAGTAGTAATTAGCATTAGCATTTAAAAATTGTTTGATAACGGTGAATATTACCAGAATTGTTAATAACATTGATGTACTATGTCAATTCCTAACTTTTTTGCTACATTAACTCATTGGCACCAACGCTCTTCTCTAATACTGGATTTAATGTATAAAATTCACTGTTTATTTGGCCCAGTATTGGAAACTCATACATAAAATTTATATGCTGGATTTTATTAAAATTGATCCAAATGTTGTTTAAATTTATAAAAATAACAATTAGCATTAGAAATGTGCTAACTTATTTAGAAAATACTTTTGTTGGGCCCAATACTAGATCTTGTATAGAAATCTGTCAACCGCAGATGAGTGAACTTTGATCACATGTGATTGATTTGATTACAATGTGATTTGATGATAAAGTTACTTCGTTACTGGTCACATAAAAACGAATGGCAAGTAATCGCGTCAGCGTTATCAAGAGTTACCTGCATTACAGTGACATTGTCCTGCTGTCATATCTTCTGTTGTACATTGTACCCAGATTTTTGGTGCAACTTTGCTACCAATGTGTAAACCCTGGATTGTGTTCTAAAGCAAACTCATTTATTTTCTAGGTGGATAGGTGCTGCAATAGAACCTCACATAGCATCATTACAGCCTGTAGTGCAACAAGAACTGCGTGAAGCATTCGGTACAAACTCTGGAGGGGCGCATCCTACTAGATACTTGCGTTCGCAGCAACCCACAGTGGCGGAGGTCCGAACTCATACTGGAAATGGTGAAATTTCATATATTTCTTGTAAATAATATTGTTAAATGTATTTTATTATTATATATCGTGGTTTGTAGTACTTTGAGTATAAAGATTGTTGGATAACTTTGTTGTCTTATAAAATTGTAGATTTTAAGATTAAAACCTCAGTCTACTTTTTATACCCTATTGTCTATATTATGTACATGCTCTATTTCTACAAAATAATATGGAGTAGTCTCAATATTATAACAAAATTTATTAAACCTAAATGATAATAGAAAAGGGACAGTGCATTTGCTATTTACCTCGAATGAAAAGAAAAATGGAAGAAATACTGCAAATTACAATATTTTATATATTATAATTTATAGTATGGTTTGCGGTATTATAATATTTTACCTGATGATAGCATTAGCAGGGAAAAAATATTGGGTTACTTTCTATTTTAATTTTATTGATTGTATATCATTTTCTGAGTCAACCTGCGCATTTTCTGTTGTAACATCTTGACCACTTAAAATTGTTATACATGGATATAAAAAACTCTTCTTGTAAATAGTAATCAAATAATCAAGTTTAAGTTTGAAATTTTAAAGATATATTTTTTCTAGCATTTTAATTTCATTAGGTATGTCAGTGTGGATTATTCTTTATTTCTTTCCTAATATTTTTTTTTCGGTTATCTTAGAATAATTGTTAAAAGGTATCTTTACAATATTTCTTTTTTTTATTGTAGAAATAAATTATTCCAAACAAATACTAAATCCTCTTCTCTAGTACACTTAAAAAAGTTGTGTAATTTGAAACCCTATCGAATCCAGTTAGTAAGTGAATTCAATCAAAGTATTTATAAGAACTTTTCATTTGTAGGTGTAGAGGAAGATGAAGATGAAGATGTTGAGACAGGTGCCGGAGACTCTGCCGAAGTGGACCCTTATGATTTGTTAGATCCAGTGGAAATATTATCAAAATTGCCGAAAGATTTCTATGAAAAACTCGATGCAAAAAAATGGCAAGAACGTAAAGAAGCCCTCGACAACCTGGAAACATTACTTAAATCTGCACCAAAACTTGAACCAGGAGATTATGCTGAATTGGTCAGAGCATTGAAAAAGGTATTATTTCTACTATTTTTTTAATTATTAATGCCTGAGTTCTATACATATATGTATACCACCATTGATGATTTTTATATACAACGAAGTATTGAAATATGGCAGAATATCAAAATTTTTTATCTTGATATTTGAAATACGACAGGGTGAAGATAATAGCTTGACCGATTTCATGAAAATTTTCAATATCCTCAATGGGAACTTAACAGGTTTCCTTTCTTACATAGAATATAGGGATGGTATTTTAATTTGGGCTACCATTGCGAGTCTGTAGGCGCGTTATAAGATGCATTATGATTCTTAATTGATTTTTTTTTAGCTTTTGAATTCGTTCATTTCTCATCTCTCCCTTTTGAATTGACGAGTTTAAAAATTGAATCGAATGTCGCTTCGAATAAGATCACTGATACAAGATTTTTTTTATTAAATTCAGTATTAAAGTTATAGTTTGTAACAATTAACAATAACAATGTAACAAATAACAAACTTTTAAAAGAATCAATTTTTTAAGCAATCCAAAATGTAAAAACAATTATATCATTACATATTCTAATATTTTATATAATTTTAAAAATTATTTGAATGCACAATTGCAACAATGTAGTCATATGCATCCTACTAATATTTTAGCCGATCAGGTCACCATAAAATTTTAAATACAAATTTTGTCTGTGATATAATATAGAAGATAGCAAATGGTAAAATTAATATGTAGCTGTGGTGGCTGAGTGAGCAATAGCAAACCAGAAAGTATGGTTGGAATCTTGATCACAAGCAGATTGACTAATGAGTTTTTACTTGAAGTTAATCAAAACCACTCACTCCATCTCTTGGAGAGCATGTTTAGTTGTTGGTCTTGGATATTGCAACCACATTGTTGACAACAGTGTTTAGCAGTCTCCCAGCCCTAACTGAGCTAGCATAGAGGATGTAAGATCCAATCCCTTTGTTCTGAAATAAAAAAAATGTGTGAAGTTAAGTGGTTCATAAACATTTGGTACTACAAAAAGAGTAATTGAAACATGGTTTACTATGGTTAGAAAATGTCACAGCATAGATTGAAAACCTTTTGACTCGTGACACATTTTTATATCTTCCTATTAGATTTTGATATCATGCTGTATTTAGTGGCCAATATTTGTCTCGTACAGGGAGAAAGGGCTCTTCAGGAAAATAAGATATTTACCACTCCTTTTGTTTGTTCATATATTATTTATGTGGACTGTATATGTGGCCATGTACACCTGTGAATTCAATATACACTTCAGATTAGATAATTCAGAATTATTCTGGTGCACAATGCAGGATTTTGTCCCGAGGAATAAAATTACACATACCTCTAGGCCATTGAGTAGCACAGCGCCTCGGCTCCTTCTAATCCTCATCATTAATACGGGATATTTATATGCATATATGTTTAATCATATGGAACGGACGAGTGTGTGTTTGATGCAGTTGCCCGTTAATATTCAAGTTGTATCGAAGTGATGTGTATAGGGTGGTATGGGAAATTTCATTTAAATAATTTAAAGTATTAAATATTTTTCTGCATGTGCAAAATCTGATTTATGTTTAAAAATTTTTATGGCTAGGCATCATAAATTCAAAGTAGATGTACATATGATCACATTCAAATTTAAAAATTGTCATATAGTAGTTGATATATGTTTGCAATGTTATTTTCTTTTGCTTGTAGGTAATATCTAAAGACACAAATGTGATGTTAGTGGCTCAAGCTGGCCGTCTGCTCGGCGTCGTAGCAGCAGGATTGAGGACTAAATTCCAGCCATATGCCGTGGCCTGTATTCAAGCCATTCTCGATAAGTTTAAAGAGAAGAAGGCCAATGTCGTTGCTGCACTCAGAGAGGCTACAGATGCCATATATCCTTGTGTAAGTTACTTATTATTTAGTTAAATATTGAGCAGAAATAGCTCATCACCGTTTCTTTACTTAGAATGCCTATTGCTAAGTGGACATTTATTAGAGGTAAACATTGTATTGTACACAAGTGTAAGATATATATATATATATTCAGTTGCTTTAAATTTGATTGAACTTTATTATATATATGTGCATGTGTATATTTTAATCAAAATATTTTAACACGCAGACAAATCTGGAAGCAATAATGGAAGACATGTTGGCAGCATTTGAAAACAAAAATCCATCAGTGAAAACAGAAGCAGCACTGTTTATGGCACGTGCCCTCACACACACTCAGCCTGCTGCTTTCAATAAAAAACTGATTAAAGCATATATTCCTGCATTGCTGAAGTTGTTGGAGAGTGCTGGTATGTTCATTATGTATGAATTGTACTGGTAATTTATGGGGAAAATTAAATATTTTCAACACATGAAACTGATGAACTTATATAAAATGATCAATGAATGACAGTGATGCAAGAGAGGTGTGTAAAGATTGTGCCATGCTTACAGTGAAAAGGTGTGAGCTTATAAATAAAGAAATGTTTTAAAATATGTATGAATCTGATAGGAAGTTATCCCATTGCCATGAAACTGCACCAATGCGCTGTAAACATTAGCTATACTAACAAACCAAATATCTGTGCAGAGTATTCGCATATACCATATTGAGTAATTTTACTTCTCGACAAGTGTGGATTTCCTCACAATGTTTCCTTTCAATGTTAGAGAGGCTGTGTTAATTCATTGGTACATGCTTGGAATCAAACTCATGACCTTAAATTATAAGTCGAGTGTTATTTATATTTCAAAACAAATGAAATTAATGATATATGTGTCACATTCTTACATTGAATTGAATTAGCATCATAATGGGCTTTTCTATGTTGTATTTTGTGAGATACAGGATGAAAAATGGGATACCAATGCCACCATATATACATGTGAATAGTGTAAGTCTGAAAATCTCTATAATTTTCCGAATGTAAGTGATATTGCTATTAACTAGGACACTGATATTTTCATCGTACACAGCAGATATGAAGATACCATTAGCATGTGGCTGTCTTGTGGAATGGCATTTTACCTCAATTTATAACTATGGGCACTCTTGCCACTACGATGGGTGAACCATGGTAGGATAGACCTCTAAAATAATTAATAGTGTGTTGTTTGATTTATTAAACATTGCTTGATGCCTATATGACATAAACGCTTCTTAAGAACAAACATTACCAGGAAAGGGGAAGTAATTTTCGCATAGTTAATTACAACTGTGTGTACTAGAAATTGCATCACTATTTTTATTTTATTTATTCAAAATAATTGACTTTTCTGAGAATCATTTTATCAGTTATCAAACTAGTTTTATAATTTTATAGCTGTCATATTCACTGATATTTTAATTTTGATTCAAGTAATAACCTGTCTTTTAAAAATTCTTTTTATTCAAATAAAAATGAGTGAGTACCTTATATACAATTGCAAGAATACCACATAGGAATAAAAAAATCACATCACTGATAAATGAACTGTGAAATCGAGTTACTGAATTAATGATGAAGAATAATTTTAATAACTTAAATCAAATTGGAAATAAAACATTGGTTTGAATACATGTAACTGTTACAGAACCTACGGTACGAGAGGCATCTGCTGAGGCTTTGGGTACTGCTACAAAGTTGGTAGGTGAAAAGAATATAGCACCCCACATAGGCAAAATTGACAACCTTAAGGAACAGAAGATAAAAGAATATGCTGACAAGGTAATAAATCAATCACTACTGACTAATCTCTCACAATTCTTCCATTTTCACCGAGCCTAATGTGCCTGAATAGTGCTGATAACGGCAAAATCTCGATAACTAGAATTTCAAAGGAAGTGCAAAAGGTTTTTAGTTCCAAAACTTTTCTATTTTTTTTTTTGGTTATAGAATTAATATTTTCAATCTTCTCTCTCTTCAAATCCGGGTTTTTATTTTGACTTCATAGTATTCCATTTTATAAGATGTAGAGACACAAGAAAAAATTTTCTTCCCCTGCGTAAATTAAAAAGTTAATCGAAACAGCTGTCCATGATTTCTGAATAAATAATCTAAATACCAATTGTAACTGTTTTAGTATAATTCATAATTTTCATTTAAAAAATTTTTGCTTATTAACTCATATGAAATTAACCTCCGTTTTCAATAATTTTGTGTGAACTGGTTAATCCACATTAAACTTAATACTAATCATATAGTTTATATTGTTGAGTGTTGAAAAAAAAAAATAATTTGGTTCATTGTAGATATATATATATATATATATATATATATATGTTTAATATTGTGATTTATTACATTTTTATATTTCAGTTATATTTTTAGTGTATAATTTAAAACAAAATATCAAAAAAGTATTTCACTACTGATGTAAATATTAAATATAGTTTTGTCATCTTGACACTCTCCAATGTAATATCTTAATCATTCAGGCTGTGATACACGTCAAGATTGCTGCTCCTAAAAAGGAAGCAAAAGGTAAAACAGCTTCTGCACCAGGCGGCAAAGGCGACGCGAAACCTACGGCCGGCTCCACTCAGCCCAAACCTGTCAAAAGGCCTGGCACTGGTTGGTGGCACTGTTTCGAATTATATTAAGAAAAATTATAAAATGTTTGTTGTCGAAGAATAATTGTTTTAAATAACATAAACATTTGTATTCAAATTATCTGAATATATCTAGGTTTAGTTTTTATATATGTGTTGATTTTGCAATAAACAATAGCCTGATTATGAACATTAGCAAGAGTAATTTGAAGAGATCATCATTAAAATATGATTATATAGATGCATTATTTATGTGTAGATAACAAACTTTCAGATAAACATACCATATAATAATTATTAAATCAAATGAAGAATAAGTTAATTTTTTTTTTTGTGTTTATTATGTTTTTTATAACAACATTCAAAAATAAGTTTTTTACCATACAATACCACTTAAAGTATAGTTTACGATCATTATCGTCAGCTGCTAAATGTTATCTCTAAATATTTTTTTAAGTAAATGAAGATTTTAATGTTTTCATACACAAATCTTCAGCCCGTTTACCCGTGATAACAGACAGAGTCGTTTGCAGATTTATAACATTAACATGAATAAAGTAGGTACATAGGGTCTATGTTTTATATTCGCGTTTTGTATGCATGTGTGGATGTAATTTTTAAATAAACTGTGTGTATTTTTTTTATAGCAAAATCTGGAGCAAATAAAGTAGTCGTTGGCAAAAAAGCGCCTGCCGGTCGAGGCCAGAACACACCACCACGCGAGCAGGAACTTAGTCAAGAAGAAGTGGATGCGAGAGCTGAACAACTCTTTACAGAGGATGTCCTTACTGGTGAATTTTATATTGAACTATATAAAATTATAACTATGTGCATATCATATGGTTTGTAATGGTGACTGCAATTCTCTGACATGATAATATTTAAGAACTGCTTAATATTTTGCAATTAATTTATCAATAAAACCTAATATTTTTAACAAATGTGTTTTATTAATAATATTTATTTTTTTAAATGAAGAAAGGGTTGATAACAATTTTGTTTTATTTATAGGCTTATCCGATAGCAATTGGAAGACACGACTAGCAGCTGTGAAGAGTTTGCATTCCACGGTTCTAGGTCTGAGTCCAAATGACACTAACGCCCAAATTTTATTCCGGACGTTAAACAGAAAACCTGGCTTAAAGGACACAAATGTTCAAGTGTTGAAAGCAAGACTGGAAGTGGCTAAATATGTCTCTGAAAACTTTCCAATTTCTAAGTGAGTACACTTGTTTGTGATGTGAAATAAATATTGCGTATGTATGTATGGGTCACATATTGAAATGCGAGAGATAATTGATAAAGTTCATGTTAAGTTTTTTTACATCAAATATATCCAACCAGTATATCATTGCACTACTACAATACATGACTAAGTGAAGTATATCTGGGGATTTACAGTCAAGAATTTAATATATACAAATAAGGTCTGAGTTTATAATTAAAATTTCTCTAACAATAAAACATTTTCAACAACAGCACAGCTGCAAACTTTGTGATACAAGACATTGTGAACAAACTCGGTGAAGGCAGTTGCAGTGCAATAACCACTGATTGCTTGACGTGTTTGTCGGAAGCGTCTAGTCTCGAGCAAGTTGCCAATGAAGCTCTAACTTTTGCCATGGACCAACAGAAGAATCCCAAAGTTCAGTCCGAGCTGTTTAATTGGCTAGCTGGTGCTATCAAGGAGTTTGGATTTACGTAAGTATACATTTATGGGATATGTTAATCTATATTTATTAAAATCTGGAAAATTTCCAGTATTCGATTATGTGATAGTTTTACATGGCACGACATGCACGTGATCAATGGAAAAACGTGTTTCAAGTAAAATATCTTAATGCTTGCTAAGTATATCTAATATTGACATGCTTTGAACTTAAGTATTAACCTTTAATTCCATTATCCACACGCGTGCACGTGACGCGTGTGATTTCACGTGAGTTTAAATGGCTTCAGCACTAGCAACACGGTCATAAAAGAGATTAACATATTAACAGTGTACCGACTGAGGTTTTATGAATAATGACTGGCAGAATTGAAATGTGTCATACGCTCAGAAATTGTAGTTTAAGTTTCATATTAATCAGGGAAGAAATATTTCAAATTTTATATTTTTATTAAATTTAACTATAATAATAAATTCCTTACAAAAACCAGTATAGTTATTATAGTATATAGTAAGCTATGTATATATAATAGCCATTATGTTAGTTTATTCCAATAAACATACAATGTTTTCTTAAAAGAAAATTATTCCCCTTCAGGATGAATGTGAAACCGCTCATCGCTCATTCTAAGAAAGCTATATCGGCGACGAATCCTAATGTAAGGGCTGCGGTTGTGAACTTTCTCGGAGTACTGTCTCTTTATGTTGGGCCATCGATCTTGAACCATTTTGATGGTGAAAAGGCTGCGACGAAGCAATTGATAAGTTCCGAGTTGGATAAATATGCTAACAGTTCGCCTCCTACACCCACTCGACAGGTCACCAAAGTAAGTGGGTGGATAATATAAAAGTTGTAACATTTAAACATGTTAATATTATTACAAAAACAGTTATTTTATTGTAGTTATTTTAGTAAATAGGTGAGTTAAATAATTGTCTATCGATATTGATTATCAAAATTAATTATTAGTCTTTGAAACAATTATTACTGGTAAGCAATCATGTGTCCATTGCATAATTGTTCACTTCTTTGGAAAATGGCATGAGCTAATGCTGTAATGTTAAGAATATTAAAAAAATTTGGTTCAAGCTATAATTTTTTATTTGATTGTTTTAAAGTATTTCCATGTGATGCTTTCTTTTATTACTATTTATTTATTTTCTTGCTTTAAAAATTTATTTTACAAATTTAATGTAAGAATTTTAATAGAATATATGTTACCTTGAATTTATTTAATAAATTAAATGTATTTCTATCCAGTCATCGAGCAAAGGCTCTATGGGTGATGAGATAGAAGAACCATTTGAAGATGCTGAAAATGAAGAAGAACCGGCTCCTGTAGAAGACACGCGACCACGTACTGACCTTGCACCACTCATAACTGAAGCTCTTATTGCTGAAATTGGAGATAAAAATTGGAAAGTATGTTGCATTCTCAATTTATCAATGTTTTCGCCGTAATGGATGAAAATCGTCCAAATTGTCTAAATAATTAAAGTACACCATTTGATTGCTTAAGTATTTAATTTGTCTATTATATTGATGATGAGTCAACGAGTAGATAAATCTAGGCTTCTATGTTTATTACTAGAAAAATTATTTGCTATTAAACAATTCAGAATATGGTTATAATGCTTTATTTTTACGTACATTAGGTCAGAAATGAGGGTTTGGAGAAGTTAAAAGTTATAATCACTACTTCAGCGCCAATTAAAGCGACCCTAGGCGAGCTCCCGCCGGCATTAGCCGCTCGGCTCTTAGATTCGAATTCGAAGTTAGCACAAACAGCACTACAAATTTGCGAAAGCCTCGCGACCGCTATGGGATCTCGGTGTAAGCAACACGTGAGAACATTCTTCCCGATGTTCATTCAAGGTTTGTTTCAAATCATCTTTAAACTTTACGCCAAATTTGACTATGTATATTGTTCCATTTGTTTTTCTTTTTTGTATAGACATACACATTTTATCTGTGAAATTGCTACTATTAATTTTGTTTTAAGTTCAAAATTTATTTTTTCTTTAAAGCTATGAATTAACACCTGTACAATATCCATAATAGTATGAGTCGACAGTAACATTGTCATTACATTTTTAAGATGCTAGCAAAATTCATAATATTTATTTGAATAAATAATCAGTGATTGTAAAAAATATTAAATAGAACAGAATGCAAAGAGCTTCTACTTTAAACAAACTTAAAGAATTGCTATGATGCAGTTTTATATTACTATTAAATTTTACTGAAATGTATGCAAATTTAAAATAAATATTTGACAATCTTGATCATCTCAAATAATCTATTAGTTGTTAGATTGCTATAGAATATAATAGAGCCTAAGTAAATTAATTTGCAGTATAGTGCTAAATATATACTTTTTACAGCATTCGGTGACAATAAACAATGGATTCGTCAAGCTGCCGTCGCATGCGTGGACACTTGGTGCCTCGAAGCGGGCGGTGCCCATGTCGCTTTCGATGGAGAAATGGTACACGAAGCTCTTAAGTCAGGCTCTCCAGTCCTGCGCACAGAATTGTTCCAGTGGTTAGCTGAAAAATTACCAGATTGTGAGTATGCACAATTTTATTATGTTTCAATTATAACAATGTCAATTTTTTAATATTAAGTACTATAAAAAAGTAAATGTACTTATTTTTTGTTTCTTCTCAAAATTGTTATTATTGATTTTAAAATGTTCTTTCATTGTCCAATATGTTCTTCAAAATAAGAATACAATGATAGCATTAAATTCATGGAATGTAATTTTTTGTATATCTACTATTTAGTAATGGAAAGAACCAAAACTTAGTAAAAAAAAATTATTCTTATTATTATCTTGTAGGATAAGACAAACAAAATGCAGGAAAGATGCATTGCATTGGTCTAAATGGTCAATAATCACATGTGACGTATAAGTGTTGTACATAAGTAGCTTCAAACTTATGTATACTCTAACTTTAATGCCTTTTAGTTGGAGTGCTAAGTCTTGCCTATTCCAGTTTTATAAAATTATTGTTGCAAAATAAAATCACGAAATAAATAAAAGAATAGTAGAATAACTCCCCTATCAATAAATTGCAAAATAGGAATTCATTATACACAATAAATTATGCAAGTATTTTATTTATAAACATACGAATTTTGATTGGTTGGATTATTCTCAGAATTTTGTTCATAACTCTGTTTACTATCACAGATAACATGTTTTTTTATAAGATTTTGAAGGGACAAAGGAGCAGTCAATCTATTCAGAAGTATGGTCACTGCCACTCGAGGACACTTGCAATCCCAGAGAAATCAGCAGTGCTTTGTGGATTTCTGGCGTCTTGGATAGGAATAGGATATTTGATGGAGGAGGGATCGATTTCATTCGCTGGACGAAACGCAACAACAAAAGATGCTACTTCATATCCATATTCTGTGAGAGTGCAGTATTTCACCGGTTGAGCTGGCTCATTTTTGTGCTACAGTCAAGTTGGTTCATGGCTCTACCACAGTAAAAAATTTATGACTTTGTTTACAAAGCGATGACAGATTTATAACTTTATTGAATTTATGAGCCAGTGGTCGTTGCTACAAAATTTATAGTTAATAATCAAAAATGTCATGGGAATTTGTGATTCATGAGACATTTCCTAATTTAGTGACCAGTGTGTTCTCATAGTGACATGCAATCTGTGAATAGTGTTTATATCGTAGTAGTTCTGTAGTAAATTTCCATGTTACAGAATAGTTGAATGTGTACTTACTCTTTTAATTTTCTTGTCAAGTTTTAATTTTTTATTTATTTATCATGTTTCAGTGCCACCAAAGTCATTTCCTCGTGAAGAGTTGGCGGTCTGTGTGCCTATCTTGTATGCTTGTGTAGAGGACCGCGCTGCCGAGGTGCGTAAGCGTGCTGCCGACTGCGTGCTGCCGTTTATGTTGCACTTGGGCTACGAACCCATGTTCAAACAGCTAGATAAACTCAAGGTAATAATAGCTACATACATTTTTAAACAGTTGGGATTTTATGAGGTTTGCAAAGTTACTGGCAGTCCCATATTTATATAATTAATCTCTGTAACAAGTGTCGAGTTGTTTATTAATTATTAAAATATACCACCACACTGATAATAAATAAGTATTTTGCAAATAAATAAATATTTTTTTCACCTCATTTGCTAAATTAACACACTTCTTCATACTTTGTGTAGCCTGGCTCCAAATCAGTTTTACAAGCGGCTCTGGACAAGGCTCGGCCGAGTCTTCCCGTGCAGCCCTTGCCCAAGGGCAAAAAGGAGGAGTCGAGAGGCGTTAAGTCGGCCGGCGCGCTTAAGAAAGAGGGCGAAAAGAAAGCCGTTGCTGCCGGAAAAACGAAGGTAACCAATATTGTGTTTTCAGAACATTGACATTGGGCAGGAATGTTTATGACAGTGATATACCATCTAGAAGTGTGTCTGTATCTATAATGCTATCTAAAAAAAAATCTTGTCTATTTTTTATCCGACTGCCAAGGAAGGGTATTGTTTTTCGCGCGTATCTATGTTTGTTTGTAAATTTCTTTATTGCCACATATGTTCCAAACTACTGGTTGGATTTCGACAATTAAGGCATCGTTAGATTCGTCTCAAAAACCCAAGTGTCCTTAGATAGGTATTTAAGAAAATAAAACAAAATGGCGGCTACTTTGGTTTCACAGATTACATTATGAGTTGAAAGCCTAAGTTAAATAATTTTCATTATGTTTGATAGCAGGCGGCACCCGTTTGTAAATTATAAATCATAAGAAAATTAATGGGTGCCACCTGCTACCCAATATAATGTAAATTACGTAACATAAGTTTTCAGCTCATAATGTAGTCTGTTAAAGCAATATAGAGTTTATTAGGTTTTAGTAGTTTGTTTTCTCCATCTTGTTTCAGTCTTTAGTGCGTTGCTTATCTGTTGATTTTTTGCAGTAGGGTTTCTTTATTTTTTTAATTGCTTTACAACTCAGTATCAAATTAAATGTCAGTACCTTGACATGAAAACGCAAAGATATCAATTTACTATACAAGAACTGCAACTTTAACATCCATTACAAGTGGAGGACCAAATTGCAATAAAATTAATAATCAAGCACTCAGTTGCCACTATTGGATTAATCCAACACATTAGCTTATCAACCATACTTTTTCTTTTGATTTCTCATATCATATTCGTGATAGATTTGACAGATTTTAAACATATTCAATTCCTTATATTTATATCTTCATGAAACCTATAAAAATGTATTAAATTCATTGTTTTTATATTCATGCATAATTATTTGCTTTTGCATAAATAGAAAAATATTTTAAATATCTTGTAATTTTTTCTTATATTCTGTTTCTAAATAGGGTATGCTATAATGCTGACCAAGTACATAGATAGGAAAAATTGTTTTAATTGGTGAAATAGCGTTTAAAGGTTATTTTATTAAAAAAGGACAGAATATATTTTTTAACCTGTTTTTGTATTAAATTGTAAAACTAATATGCGCAGGGTATTGCAAAGTCTGCTTCTTCTTCGGGCCGTAGTAAGAAGGACGACGAAGATACCTCGCCGTTATTACCGAACAACAATGCGAAAAATCAACGAATAATAGATGATCAGAAATTGAAAGGTATGAAACAATGTTTTCTTTACTTTTATGAATGTTAATTTTTAATTCACTGTCAAGTCACGTTGGTGTCCAGTGTAATGCTAATTAGGAACAGTTCTTATAATTGAAGTTTCTCAAGGAACTTTATTATCATAATGTTCACTAATTAATTTTAAAATTACATGCAAAATTCTAATTATAAAATAATGAGGGATCCTTTAAAGATTGCTGAAAAACAGCTTTCAGAACTCACGAAATGGTATATGGAAATGTCTAAATTAAAGAATGGATTATAAAAATGAAACATTTACATTATATTTTTTCAAGAACAGATTGCAATGATCTTGTAGTTTTTAAAAATTTATTGATTGTATGAACTTTAGTAATAAAATCTACATATAAGAAGATTATATAGTGAAATGAAAGGAAATGAAATATTGTCACTTTATAATTTCATTTATTTATAAATTGACTTATTTATGAATTGCATGTATTTAAGAATGTCAAAACAAAACTATGTGTTGTTAAATAAAAGACAAATTCGTGTGTTTTTTACAATTCAAAACATATGGAACACTAATTGCACAAATCTAGTTTCTATTTTGTACATGCTGTATTTGTTTTGCAATGATCATTTTTGATGAAAACAATGGTTTTCCTCAGTATTGAAATGGAACTTCACTTCACCTCGTGAGGAGTTCTTTGAGCTGTTGAAAGAACAGATGGCAAGTGCTGGTGTTAACAAACAGCTTATTGCTAATATGTTTCATAGCGATTTTAGGTGAGATTTAGTTGATTATTCAATTTTAGTTATATTTTCTAAATAAATATTAGATAATAATTTGCTTTAAAATCTGTTATATATTATTTAAAATAAATTATGATTGTCAAAAGACATGAAAAGTAAATAGTGGACATATATTTTTTTAATTGGGATCCCACCACCTGAATACATGGAGTAATCTCTAATTATTTATAGATTAAGTGACATATATAGTTATGGGAAAAACTAATAGCAATCAATATAAGATAACTGCATCAAGTATTTGTTACAAATGAAAGTATTTATAATTTTTTTGCAGATATCATCTTAAAGCCATAGAGTCACTAGCAGAAGATTTACTAGACAATGGTTCAGCTCTGGTATCAAATTTAGACCTGGTGCTAAAATGGTTAACCCTCAGATTCTTTGACACCAATCCATCAGTTATATTAAAAGGACTTGATTACCTGTCAGCAGTATTCAGCTATTTAATGGAAATAGACTATACCATGGCAGAATATGAAGCCAATTGTTTCATACCGTATCTCGTTTTGAAGGTAAAAAATGCTTTATTGTCATATGCCATTACAACTTCTATATTTTGTAATCTTACTACTTTTTAGCACAAAAAAGTCTACGCATTCAAATTTTATACGTTAAGACGTTTTATACCATATGGAATTGATTATGCATCTTTCTGCGATTATTCATAATCTCCTTTTTTAAAACAACTTTGCCAAATAAACCTAGCATTGAAGTAGTCCTTTCTGAGAAAAATAGGTTAGAATATGTACAATAAAAGTTCGCACCGACAACCCTGCGAAAAAAACACGCATAATGCCGCCCCTCTTCCTCTCCCCCAGTTCTACGTTGCGGCCTGTAGTCAATCGCAGGTCCCAGACGCGTACGGTGGGCGGACGCCTGCGTGCGCGTGTTCTTAAATTTTTACATGAAGTTCAATAACAAGTAGGTATTTTGTTAGTATAAATGTTACGTTTACGATATTGACGTTTTAATAACAGTGTTTAATAACAATGCCTTCGACTGATGTCGAATATGCAAAGATGATTTATTGTTGGGGAGTTTGTAGAGGTGACATTGTTGCGCCTTTAAGACTTCATAGTGAAAATTGCCTTGACAGTCAACAACCTGCGAGTCCGCAAGTAATATTGCATGCTGTGTATCATTTGCACTATAATTTTCATTAGTTTGCCTTGTTTGTTTAGAGGTGAGTTAAGCATATCTGGAAAATCAAAGACTAATGTAATAATACCTAGCTATCTTTACTGACGATATCAAGTGTCATTTGTAGGTAAATGACTAGAAAACACCACCACCTGTTGTGGGGTGGCGGCGCTCGCGCTTCAGTCTGGCCGAGCATTTAGTAGGGTTTTGTTTATATTATCTTATATTGTTTATAAACATATTTTCAAAGATATATTTTTATTATAGTTACTTTAGCAAAGTTGTCCTAAAAAAGGAGGAGATTTTGAATATTACGAAAAGATGCATGATCTATTCCATCCTATATATTATTTGATTAAATTGTACTATCCATAAGTTGCATATAAAAAGATTTAGTTTCAACTTGGAGATTCTTGTTATAGAATTTGCTATATATAGTGATTTTTGAATTATAAAAAAAATCAAAACATTATAAAAATAGTTTATAGCATTAGATAATATACAAACATTTATCTTCATTCTATTTTTAGACTTTCGAATATATGGATTATTTCACTTTCAAAAAAAATACATTATTATGTCTAGGTTGGTGATCCCAAGGATACAGTAAGGAATGGCGTCAAAGCGCTTTTCAAACAGATATGCGTGGTGTACTCGGTGACGAAACTCTTCGGGTATTTAATGGAGGGCCTAAAGTCTAAGAACGCCAGGCAACGTGCTGGTACGTGACGCTTTTAAAATCATAACTTTATAATGCATAGCTTTCATTTTCTGAACGTGCAGTTTTAAGTATAATTTTTTTTTATTCTCTACATGAAGGGTCCTAATTACATCATTATTTTGTGAGCTATAAATACGTTGCAAATGCGTTCTAATGAAACACTCTTTACTTAGTAATAAAATGATATTTTTAGAATGCTTGGAATGCATCGGTCACCTAATCGAGACTTACGGTTCGAGCGTGTTGTCGCCGTCAGCTGCCGCCGCCCTCAAGGAGTTGGCTCGTCACATCGGCGATCGGGACAATGGCGTGCGCTCTGCTGCGCTCAACTGCATTGCTAACGCATACTTTCTTGAGGGCGAGAAGGTTTATAAAATGATTGGACAGGTGTGTTGTTATTTAATATTTATGTATTATATTTAAAACTGTTTGGAATTTTAGTATAAAGAGAATCACATATATATTTTAAGAATAAGGATCTTAAGGCCCACGTTGGTGGTTTTAAAAATTATTTCTGATTAGAAATGACATCTAGAAATCTATGACAGGCTTTGTATTGTCTATACTGTAGATATGAAAGAGTACTGAATGGGCTTTAAAAGTAAATTTTTATTTTTACTTCCAAAACTTTCATTTGTATGGGTTGAAAATATTATCAAAAAAAAAAAAATAGTAAACATATTTGATATTGTAATGAATACCTATTGACTTAAACATCCATAGACAATACAATGCATATACTTTAATAAAAAATTAAAACACCATCTAGAAAATATCTTATTTTTTAATACACTAAATTAAAGTATTGAATCTCATTCTGGTCCACTTTCCATTAAACATTCTTTTTACCCAATTTTGTTTTGTGATAGATCTCGGACAAAGATTTGTCGCTGCTCGAGGAGCGTATAAAACGTGCCGGCAAAACGCGCAGCGCTGAAAACCGCCGCTCGACGGTGGTACCGCTGACCGCCACCGGCAAGCCTGTCATGCTGCAGAACAACGACATCGTTGATGTAAGTCTCATTTGCTAGCATTTAGTAATTTTGAAAATTTACAGATAAATACTAGTTTTTATTTGATTTTACCGCTTTATTCAAACGGTTTTTCTAATCATGTTTGTTACAGTTTTTGGTTTAGAGCTAAGACATTTTATGGCCCCCGATTGTTGTCTAATAATATGACCTGCACTATAGAGAATAACGACTCAAATCTTGCAATAGGAATGAATCAGTTATTGCAGTTGTCTATCATGTTATGCTATTCTAAAATGCATAAAGGACCACTTAAAGAGCTCAGGCTGTCATTACAGAATTGATTTAAATGTTTGAAATTAAATATGTCTATATTTATAACTTAGTCTAACTTTTAGCTTCAACTCTGTCTAACTTTCACTTAACATAGTTTTTTCCAAAAAAACATTTGATTTACAAACTCAGAGATCCCCTCTACTGCTTTATTATGTATAAAAATAATCAACAATATTCAAGTTGTTTTGAAATAATGAAGTAAAAATAACAGTACAAAAAATTTAGCCTTGAATAGTTTGTGAGAGAAACTAGTCAAATTGTTTTTCCGTTTTTTTTTTTTAACATCTTTTCTTTATAATTATAATATAGAAAGTAGACTAAGATACTTAATAGATAATTGATGATAATACAGGAGCAAGAATCCCGTCGCGTGATCTCAGTGGAGGCGCCGCCGGGCGCCGATTACGAGGACGAGGAGCCCGAGGAAGAGCCCCAGCCGCCGCCCATTGCGTGAGTAGGCAATTAATGTTTTTCTTTAAAATAGTGTGAAATCACTATTTATTGCTATAGAGTAGAATATTTATTGTTTATTTTAATCAAACAACTTGATCGAGTTTTTATAGTTTGTGTAACTTTTAAACTTGGTGTTTTTCTTTGTAGACATTGTAAACTGACTGTGCCCGCGACGTCGCATAGAATTTATTTTTAAAAGTTAATTAATTTTTATGAGTTGACTTTAATATTATAAAGCCTATATGTGGTTCAAATTCTATGCTCAAGTTATCTGTGAATGCTCTATGAACATTGTTTTGTTTCCTTGTTTTGGATATTATTTTTTATTTCAGTTAATTGTAAAAATATGTATGAAATTAAAATCAAGTTTTGGAAGTTACTTTCATTCCAGTTTTATTTATTTTTTCTTGAATTACAGTTCTAATTTTAACATTTCATGCCAGGGCTTCATCTGAACCCAAGGTAATAAGTGGTCCATTCGGTCTTGACCCGGAACTCATAGCACAGCTGGATGCGCAGGCCCCGACCTTGAGGAAGTCTGAGGTGCCAGAAGTGGATCTTAAGTTCCTGGATGATCCTATACCTGTACCCACCATTAGAGGAGGAATGCCCATCACTACATCGAGACCAAAGTGAGTGTTGACATAAAATTGTTCTTTAAAATTTAGTGTGTCATTTACATGTTATAAATCTATCTTATCTATAAATTATTTTATTACAATACATTTTAATATTTATTGAAGTATATTGTAATAAAATTATATTTTAATTTACTAGCGTATTAGATTTAAAAATTAAATATGTACAGTGATAGAAAGCTCCTTTTTTGTATACAAAATGATTCCACTAAAGAACTGCTGATGCCATTGATTCCAATTTTCAAGAATGTAGATTCTATTCCTATCCTAGAGGAAAACTTTAATTTTTAAAATAGAAGAAATTTAAAAAAAAGCAAATGTCTATCTTTGAAAATTTTATGTTTATCATTGTTGAGCCAAAATTGTATCCTAATCAGTTTCATGTAAACTTTACATGAAACTGATTAGGATACTAAAGCACTATAAAGTAACGGGCGGCATTCGACCTTCTGAAATCACATTTGAGTAGCTAGGCAATCACAAAGAGTTGATAGCTTAAAGTTGTCTGGATCTTTAGTCAATTTTATCATTCAAAGCAAAATAACAAGTCAATCATGATGATGAAAACATTGTTATCTTGAAAATTGAAACATGGTTTACTGTAAATAACCTAGTTGTTAATAAGAAGACAACAGAATGTAAAAAAAATCTCACTTCCAAATGTAATGGATGGATGTGGTACTATTTTAATAAGAATCAGTGAATTACAGTTTGTTGATGCTACTGTACTCTTCGAAGTTACTTTAGATAATAAATTCAAGGGTTCTTTGATCGGCAAGATGGCGAAAAGGCTTAGCTTTTCTGCATATGCAATTATAAAGATAAGAAGTTTGTCCAATATTCAGACTGCTAGATTGGTTTATTTTGGCTGTCCATAGTTTGGTGTTATATGGCATCCTACTCTGGGGACATGCTCCGGATGTTTCGAGAATTTTGTGCTGCATGTGCGGGCCATTCGCACGATTTAGAGGCCGAAATTTCGTATATCTCTCTCAAATAAGTAAAAATAAATTGCAATTTCAACTGTGGTACCACTTATATTGATATAGTTTATACATGATGTAGTTTATATATGAAAATCCAATACATAGTAAGATAAAATTTAGAAATGTTGAGAAAAATTGTGAAAAACATAATTTCAATACTAGAAATAAAAATAAAGTGTGTTCACATGTTAATTAATATAATTTCAAAAGGTGCACATACATCTAGGGGGCTCTGTGTGTGCATTTTAAATAAGATTAGTGAGAATATATAAAATTTACCCTTACACAAATTTAAATTTTAATTAGCAAATACTGCACAAAAAAAAGGTATTATACAATCTCAGAGTATTTACAGGATAAACAACTCAACTTCCAACAGGTTTTTTTTTGTAGTAGTTTTATATATGTTATTCTGTAGTTTTTGTTTGAAAAAGTGAGACCTTAAAGTTTCTTGCTCGTTAGACAATAATGTAATCTATATCGATTTCTTGCACATGAACAAATAAAAAAGTAATACATTTTACATTAAAAAATATATGTTGCCATACGTTTGGTTTGTAGCATAGTGGCAGTGTCGCCATCCAGGCACACGCTGCCGACCTCCCTGCCGCACGCGCCACCGCCCTCTAAGAGCGCCGTCGACGATTCCCAGCTCGCCGACACCATACATTCTATAGCCAGCCCAGACCTGAATGTAAGTGCTTATTTTAAACAAGCAGACAAACCATAATTAATCTCAGTGCTCATCAATCCGTGTCATATTTCTTTCACTGCACTTGACATCTGGAAACTAATAAGAATATACAATCATTTTTTTATTTTAACTAAAATTTATAATGTTTTGAGATATGATAATAAATTAACTCATCTCTTATATTCTTGTAATGAGACACATTAACAATTACTGTCTGATTGACACAGTTGGTACTGACTGTACCTGCTGCACTAGGGGCATGAGTTTGATTCTCACACAAGACAAACATTTAACTAAAATCAATGTTTGTCTTGAGTCTAGGTATTTCTATGCATTATATGTATACATTTACAATATATATATATGTATTCTATCAACTATCTTATACCCATAATACACACCTCATTGCGTAGTTTGGAATCAGATGGTGCCGAGTGTCAGAAGATATTATTATTACTAATGTACGGGTGAAGGATTTTGAAATTTTAATCTTTGTGTGAAATAAAGCCCTAGAACACTTTCTAGAATGGCACGGTTCACAATTTGATTTAAACAATATGATAAAAATTGACGTTATAATAAAAATTTTAGACTGTCGTAATTTCCAAATTCTTGAATCAATATACTTGGACATTAAGATATCTATAAGTTAGATTATTACTGATCACATTT
Source organism: Eumeta japonica (assembly GCA_005406025.1). Lineage (NCBI taxonomy): Eukaryota > Metazoa > Arthropoda > Insecta > Lepidoptera > Psychidae > Eumeta > Eumeta japonica. Next base: position 61,952 of record BGZK01000429.1, on the reverse strand, counting down.
GACCATTCCAACAGTCAGCAATTCGAGCCCTGTCGTTAATAACGGGTGCACTCGGATCTGGGCGTGGCGGTGCACTGGCGGCGCACGAGGAGCGGCTGGTGCGTGCTGTGGCCGCGCAGGTGCGCCGTCTGCGCTGTGGCGCGCACTCGCCTCGCCAAGCTATATCTGCGTACCGCTGTATAGCTACTCTGCTGAATACGGTGGGTGGCAACTAATTGAAAGTCTAAATCCAGCTAGCACTATAAATACATATTTATTTTTGGTAATGTTTTCATTTCGTATACATAGAACTATTGTCCTTAATAACGATGCTTATTTTTTTTCTTTTTTCAAGTACAAGCAAAATTGTAATTTAAATAGTAAAATATTTTATAATGTACATAACATTATATATTTACAGACTACATATATGGCACTTCATGTGTTTACTTAAACTAATGTTCTATTATAATACAACATTTAATAATTATTAATTATAAACTGGGTGTATTTAATTTTACAGTTTCAATATTAATATAGTTATAGACCAGGTATGGGCAACCTTTGACATGTTTTGGGCCAAAATTTAGTGTACAAATACATTCGCGGGCCGCGTTCAAAAAGTAGTGCATTTTAAAGTAGTGTCTTAAACTAGTGTTCGTAATTTTTAGTGATAGATATCTGACATGAAATTTTTCAAAATGTCTCATGGGCCGGTGATTGCTCACATATGTTTTAGACAGTTACTTTTGGTAATGCTAACTGCAAATTTATTTAGAATTTGATATTATTTTATATTCTTGCTGGAAGAAAGAAAATCTTGTTCCTTTGTTTTCTAAATACTTGATATTGTAGACTAAAGATATTTATATATTGTTTGATTAAAATATATAAAAAATGTGTAAAGTTACTTTTGCTTAGTTAAAGTGAATTTCTTTTTTGAAAACGAATGCAGCTGTTCTTATCAGTAAATATCATAGTTTTTTCAGTGTTGTGTTTCTTTGTGATGACATCATTGATTGTTTTACTTCACTATGACTATTCATTTGCAGTTTTATGAATGCGAGGGATGCGGACGCTGTGTGGGCGAGAGTGCAGTGGGTGAGTTGTTAGGCGAGCTGCTCCGTGTGCTTTGCGGCGCTGCGCTTACATCGGAACCCGACGCCGACAAGCTGGTGCGCGTGCTCAACAACGTCTGCGTTAGGTTACTCGAACACAGCGCACGGACTTCTCTGCTCTGGTTAGTATATAGAATATTATATTTATTAAGAGAATTTTAAATCAATTTCAGTATAAACTGGTTTTAAAATAAACTTTGTAATTTAAATTATTTGCAATATACTCCTGTATATTGATAAGCTATATCTAATTAAGTCACTATAGTCAATTTTCTAATTATAATTTTCAACCTGGGCGTCGTTTTAGAGGATAAACTAAACAGGAGTCAATGTGCTATGACAATAACTGGTAAACTGAACCACAGTTTTTGCAATGAGGCAAATAAGAAGATTTACAGATAAGCAATAGCAGGATTGGGTTATTTTAGCTACTTGTATAACATCATATGGTACTCTGCTCTGCTCTGCGCTGGACATTCAAACTAGCTATTTTACAATAAACAACAATTCACTAAAAGTCTAAAAGCTCATTTGATATCGCAATCCAACACCGATGTTTCATACAAATCGCAATAACATTTCCTACCGCTACAAACCTATACCGATTTTGGAGATCATAAGATCTCGAATTATTATGCAAATCGGTTACAGCTTAGAAGTTGAGAACTGTTACGGCCTGAAACATGAATTGGCGAATAAAATATTAGTAAATTGCCTGTTCAATTGCGACTCTTCTTTTCGCACATTCGGGTCGCTTCTGTATCAAGCCAGAGACAATAAAACATTTCTTGAAATACCGGTTTATGGTCATAATCTTCAATTCAAATTTAGTTATACTTAGTTTTTTGAAATGTCTATTTTTGCAGTTTTAATAATATTTGTTGAAATGCTGCCATTTTTAATAAAGACCTCTTTGTCCATAAAAGTAAGAAAATGTAATACTTCTTATTAACTAAGGTTTATGAATCACTATATTTAAGTCAATGAATCAGTTGATAATTATAAATAATCAATAAAAATAGTTCTCGAGTGGTTATTAATACAATAAATTAAAGAATGTAACTTTAAACATTCTATTTTATGTAACAATAAGTATTTTAAAATGAATTTGTTGCATAATGAAATCTTTTTCTTATATAGTGCGTTGATCTCACTGCTCCACGATTCTATCGGTGTCGTCGACCCAGCTTATCCGCGTTACCAAGATTTATTGATGAAATGCTTCTGGAAAACATTGAAGATGATAAACACATGGGATTTGGACTCTATAGATTATGACTCGGTGCTGTTCAAAATACACTTATTTTACAAAGCATACCCAAATTCATACTGGAAAAAGAATACAGAAATAAGTGATACACCTCACAGGTAATGTAATTGTATTCATATAAAATTACTAAATTTACCATTGTTAAACACACAGGCATAGTCACATCATTAATAAATTCGTTTTTTAAATATTTTACTTTTTTGTTTTGTAAATGAAAACATAGATAATTCAATATTTTAATTTGGCTTAAAAGAAATATTTTTAAAGTCAGCAATATTTGAAATTTGCGGCAATTCATGAATGAAAAAGTCTGCTTTATTTTTATTATCTATTAAATTCTAATTGCACATTTTGATATTATCAGCATTTCATAAGACTAGTTTCAATGATAAATATACTTATTAAAAAATCATAATATGATTTATTTATTATATTTTTAAATGATGAACATACAATTTTTTTCCAAAGAATTTTTTTAATACACAATTATTAATAATCACGTTTATTTACTTTATGTATAGTGTTCTTAACAATGTTAGAAATAGTAGAAAAAAGCAGAAGTAACATTTTGTTAAATGATTTTTTCCTTTTCAGAACTGTAAAAACCCTAGTGCACAATCTAGTGAAAATGAAGGGTACATCGATTACAAACCATTTAACTCAAATCCCCGACGTCCAGGAGTCTGATCTCTATCCGTACTTGCTAAAAGTATTTAAGGTATGATTGGGAATATCTTATATTTTAACGCATGCATTAACACTTTTTGTTTAGGATATTTTGCTTATTAGAAATATCAATATAGAAGATTTCAAAGATATTGCAAATGTTTTAATGTTTTTATGTAATCATAGTCAATTACAGCTTAGATTGTAAAATTTATGCGTCATATTCAATTCTAATCCTTGCAATAAGATCAGGGAATTTTTAGTTCTTAACCCTCTTTATTACTTCATTGATGACAGAACTTAATTGTTAAAATAAATAGGAACTATAAATATTATTGAATTCCAACTTTTCGATTTAAGCAATTGAAGTTAGAGGACAAGCCGACGGAGGCGATGAACGGCACCGGCGGAGGCAGCTTGGGAGGCGCAGTGCCGGGTTTCGCGGTGGGCGTGGCGCCGGTGAATGTCGCAGCCGCGGCCCGGCTGCCGCGGCCCGTGCACGACGAGCTGGCCGCCATACTCAAGCGGATAGGAGCCCGCGAGCACTCGCAGGATGCGCTCTCTCAGCTCTACGATCTCAGAGTTAGTACACGAATCGTAAAGGAGGCCGTAGTCGCGAGTTACGTTATTTTCATTACAGAATGATTTTTGAGGTTATATGTATTATGCCAAATTGATAAAAAAAAACAGATCAGAATGTATTTTCAGGCCTGTGAGGGAAAGTACATGCGACGACGTAATACACCACAAAGTCAGTATGGACTGAAGCTAGTGGTGTAAAAATGCCATATGGTTAATGCACATGCTTGTAGTGTCTCATTCAATATATACACAAATAAACAAGTTGTTTTGTTTCATAGATTGTGTTTTTCAATACACCATTGCTCTAAAAAATAAAATTATTCTTTTTGTTGTTTGTCAGTTTAACTCTGATATCTCTAAAAGCCTTTAGTTAAATTTTACTATTTGTCATTATAATATTGAGTTTTGACATTATTAAATTGAGAAATGAGTTTTGTCATTTTTTAATTTATACTATATTAACAAAGACATTCAGTGTAGTTTGATTAAATACAAGTCAACAAATATTTGAAAACTAATGTTACAATAAGACTAGAAAAATATTGTTGCAAAATTGTTTTATTAATTAGTTACAATAAAATAAATAAACCTAGTGATCTCTCTCATAAAAAAAAAATCTATTAAGATTATTTTACACTTTACCATAGAAATAATTCACAAATATGTAACGACATAAATTCAAAAAATAAACAGGAGCGTCACCCCGAACTGGACATCTGGACGTTCATGCAGGGCAGCTCGTTCTACTTCCGCAACTACGTGGAGCGCGGGCTGCGGGACGTGGCCGAGCAGCGGCGCCGCGGGCTCGCCGCGCTCAGCGTCTACAAGCACGACTTCAAGAGGGACAACATTGGTACGTGTTCCTCATAATCAACTGTCTTATTTTAATTTTAGACGTTTTATTGTCGATTTGTATTATATAAAGCAATTAGACAGGATAAAATGTCGTAAATGAAAATAACGTTTATGGGGAAGATTTAATGACTGTTTACTTTCTTCATGAAATAGAACCGTCAAAGCATAACTGAAGTTCATATTGTTGTTGACATTAAAGAAGTTAAGCATTACAGAATGGAATGTAATATTTAATGAAATCGATTATAATGGAAAGTGTTTAATTTTGCAGATATCAATAACGAAAATGAAGAGAAAAGCCATCTCGTCTTTTTGGAAAGGCTTAGGGTATTGCAGGTTTGTGTTTTTTATTGTAATTTGTCAATGCCCCAAATTTACGTAGATCACAAAATATAAATGTTACCTTTTGTAATTGTAACTAATGGTGATGAAGTCCAAATAATTTTAGAACTTCAAACTTTAGCTGTTCACAATATATTTTCTTAAGGATGACTTTAATCATACTAATATTATAAATGTGAATGTAAGTTTGTTTGTTACGCTTTCACGCCAAAACTACTCAACCGGTTATCATGAAACTGTACATATACTCTGAAAGTATTAGAAGTAACATAGGATACTTTTTATTGAAAAAAAATCATATATTTTCGTACCTATCTATCCTTACAAACTATAGCGTTTATAATACCTATAATACATATTAGTAAGATCATCATAAAAAAATACTTCGTTCCAATTTACATTCATTACACAATATAATTGTTCGAACATTTATAACTGGAGAATAGCTGGACCGATTTTCATTTTTAATTTGTTGGATTTGTCTCCGTCCCAAATAGCAAAATAATATAAAAACATTGAAAAATTGACAAAAAAATGAAACGCTTTCTATCATCATTATCATAATTTTCCATCACCACGCGGGTGAAACCGCGGGACGCAGCTAGTATATTCTTAAAAAAGCTATAACAATTCATTGGTGCTACTTGAAAATAATAGAAATCTAAAAATTTTCTATGTATGTAGTTAACTACTCATTATAAAAAGAAATATATTATAGTTGTAAATATCTATATATTATAGTTATATATGGTAACTAAGGGCCCATTCAAGTATTACGTAAGCAGAATTTGTGTAAGGTTTGACCCCATCCCTTTCCTTGTCAGCAAAAGTAAGCAAAGCTTTACCCTGTCTCCCTATGCTTACGTAAAATTGGTATGTTTTTGTTTTTCATGAGCAACAGTTATCAAGTTTAGAAATACATAATTCTGAACTTCAATTCCAAGTCCCCATGTCGTCAAAAGTAGTAAAGCAAAGCCCTTTGGTGCATACGTAATACTTGAATGACCCCTAAACATATTGTGTTTTTATTTAATTTGATAGGTGTAATTTTTTTACATAAAGAGGTGCACAGTAAATCTATAAATACTATGTGATAGTCCACAAAGTATGGAACATGGTTGGGGATTGTAACTCAAGTCCAATGGGCAAAAACAAAAGAAATAAACAGGTTGGAATAGGTTGTTCACATGATTGTAGGTGTTTTTGCTTATTATCTCAGACCATGTGTATCTTTAAATTAATTGTTTGATTTGAAACTCTTAATTAATAATGATACTTCTACTTGTGTACAGTGCCAATGCACGAAACTCTGCCGCTCTAAATTGCCTGCGAATGCTGCAATGCCTGCGTTTCTATTTTACGTCATTGCAACGCTTTCGTGAATAATTTCGCAGCGCCAGAGTTTCGTGCATCGTACTGTAACTGTGAAATAGCTGACTTATTCCTTTAATATTACATTTTTCTTGTTTAACTCTAAATTTGTCTTGTTGGGAAGCCAATTGTCATCATTCCTGTGTACGTTATTATGTACAAGTTGACACTGAAAATCTTAGCGCATTAGATGAATCATTTGGTTACCAAGATAGTTTCAGGCAAACTGAATTGCTCAAAATGATAGGCGTGTGGTTTGGTTCTCATTTGTAACTCGTTGACATTAAAATGATATATTATTGTTTGACACAATAATTTATTAGACATGGAACCTAAATACAGATAAAAAAATGTTGATGTATATTTCAAGTACTACTTACAATACAACGCACGAAACTCTGTCGCTGTGAAGTTAGTCACGAAAGCGTCACAATGGCGTAAAATAGCAACGCAGGGGAGGAGAAGGAAGGGTCGGGGAGCGTTGAACCTGCGCAATTCGGAGCGGCAGAGTTTCGTGCGTTGTACTGAATTTTTATAGTGACCATTCATCTTCAAACAAATACTTTTCTGTGAGTTGAAAGTAATATTTCGTGATACCGACTTTTAGAATATTATTGGCTGGCTGGGTTGTAATACATTCTCATGTTAAAGTTACAAGACGCCGTTTATAATTATATTGTGTCCAGTACTCATGTTTATACATTGTATTATACATATTATGTAAAACTATTAAAATTTAATTTTTAGGCAAAAGCTGGATTGAAAACCGATCCACCGCCACAACAAACACTAACGACCATTGACAACAAGACTCTGTCTGACCAATCGGGTGACAGTGGGCCTCCAAGACACAACATAGATCCACAACTCGAGGTATCGATAGTACCCCTGTTCTATAAATATATTTTGGTTTAATTCACATTTTCAAGTCACAGACTACTAATTGGTTAACATTGACATGAACATTGGTAGTTGAGAAATTTTTTTGAAACTCAAAATTGTAATTATTCATTATGAGGTCCTATTGAAAATACGCATGATAATATAGACTATAATATGCTTCTCAGGATGTGAGAGGACATTTCAAATTATACACTGTTTTCTTTTTGTCATTAATTTTTATTTAAATAAATAGTTAATGATTATGTAAATAGAAGTGTAGTTATTCCTTCCTGTTATAACTAAAATGTGCTAGTCTTCTACACATCATCAGTTTCATGTATTTTTTTTTCTTTATTTAGAATCTAGCCAATATTGCCTAATATTTATCTTTATTTAATGTACGAAAAATATCGTTTTTTATTACTTCCAGAGTCTGATTTCATTTACAATCAATTTCTTTATTTTTTTTATCATATGTACAATACTAATAAAATGAATTGTTTACTTTTAGTATTTTTTATATTTCAAATTAAATTGTCTAGTGAATTGGTTTTTAGAAATACATATCCATGAATAAACTTCTCTCTTACAAAAGCAGGATGCAATACAATAGGAGGATGAAACTCACAAAAACATTTTAAATCAAAAAATGGAACTTTAATTCTCCTACCTATACTTTGTGCATAAACAATTTCTCCATATTTGTTTTTAATTAATGCTAATAGGTGACACTACTGTACACATATTACATATAATTATTTAGTCCCTGACTTATGTCTGTTTATTTCATCCATCTGTCATACTAATTTTATAAATAAGTGGAGAGGCGATCACCTCACACGCTACCTTGTACGAGAGTAGTTTCATTCAATATTAATATTTTTATGAATGTTGCAATTGTAAATTCCTATTTGTTAAAAAAGAATGTCAACTGTGTGTTCAGTACATCAAATAGCGTCATCTAGTGTTGAGTGAAAACTCAAATTACGAACCAAAAATACAATTGACTCTATATACCTTATTTAATATAGTGTTTTATCTGTGTCTATTATTACATGTCATCTCCACTGGGACACCAAAGCACATCATTTTGAAAAGGAAAATAATTAACCCATTCCTTCTTATAATTATATTTTACTAATGTGATATAATAATGGTAATAAATTTTTGGCAGACTTTAGAACCCTTTCAAAGTTTCAAATTTACCGATTTTATCCACTCGTTTGTCATCATTAAAACCTATAAAATATATGAGAAGGGTTTCACTGTCAGCGAACTTGTATAGCGCGATTCTGTTTTACCATATTAGAGTTTATGATGTGTGTGTGTAGCTTCCTTTTTCAGATACCTATGTTTGATGTGGTTAAAAAGTATCGCAATTCACTTTTGGAATCTAATAATATTGCTATTTTATTTGTTGTACGATTTTACCATGTGCTAATACCAAAACCTCCATGTTCGCATACAACCCCATAACCACTACAGCCATTTTGTAATTTGAACACAAGTTGGTAATTTAAATATAAATTCATATTTGATTTGAGAACCCACGAAAGCAGTGCAGCAGTTCCGATCTTCTCTTTATCCATATATGTATATAATTTATATGCCTAACTATTACAGTGGAATGTCAATAACTCGAACCTCGTTAAGTCGAAATCCTCAGTAAGTCGAAAAAAATTGCCATTCCCTTCCGATGAACCCCTAAATATGCGGTATCTCGAATTATTTAGACTTTGTAACTCGAACAAAATGTTATTTCCCTAAGAGGTATTGATAATACTTATCTATACTCTATAACTCGAATTTCAAAAGGGAGACTCCGTAAGTCGTAATTGGTAAAATATAGATGTCTTACTTGGAATTCCCCGAAATGATAGCAATAATTTCCAAAATGAATGTTTGGGTTCGGGGCTTCTAATCTATTGTTTTTGTCTTGTACACGTGCAATGAACGAATACATTCATGAAACTTTCTAAGTAACACAGCTGTGAACGTTATGTTTGTTTCTTGTCGACACAGTCATATGTCTCTCGAAGTTCTTGTTAAGTCGAAAACTCGTCATCTCGAATTTTTTTGTATTTCCCTTGATATTCGAGTTATTGAGATTCCACTGTATTAGTCAATGTTATTAACTGAACTTGTAACATTCCTTAAATTCGTGAATTACAAGACTTTATTGTACATCTTTTCCACAGGCTGTAAATTTATAAATAATAGTAAATTCATAAAATGTATTTAGTTATCAAAAAAAATCATTGCTTCTTAAAAGAGTATCTATTCTTTATGAAGTTTTGTTTTCTCTTAGGATTCGGTAGTCAAAGGTTGTAAACAGGCTCCTATCACTAAGCCTCCATCATCTCTCTGTCTGTCAGTGGGTTGTATTTTATGAACCGTAATAGGTAGACTGTTCAGATTAGCACTGAGTATTTCTATTGCTGCTATTAAAACAAATAATAAAAATTAAATTAAAAATGAAAGGGGGCCTAGTTTTTTTTTCTTGCTTTTTTTTATTATATTTTAATAATGCCAGAAAGATGCTTGAAATGTTCACACAGTGTGTATTACTATAGTCGCTATAAAAACGAATAATAAAAATAAAATTAAATTAAAAATAAAAAGGCGTCTCTGTACAAGAAACGTTTTTTATCTGTGTTTCTTGTCCAATTTTAATATATTTTATTGTTTTTCATTAAATATTTTTAAAAAGTATTTCGTATTCAATATTGTATGGTGGTATGGAACCCTTCATGTGTGAATCGGACTTGCACTTGGCCAGTTTCTTTTTACTCTAGATAGATTTAATTAATGTGAAATTGACCTAGGTCTAATAGTAATATAATTTTGAAATGAAAGGAAAAACCTATTTCATTTAACTGTGATGTTATATGTTAAAGTAAAATGACCCAGTTGATTGAGTCAGATTTATTTGTGTATTTTAATATGTATCAACATTTTTGTATATTTTTAGTTGCATTCAACTCGGACGACCGCGCCACGAAACGAAGGCGGCGTAGATGCACTCCGCCTCAAACTGCAACAACTCAAGAGTTCGGCTCGAAGATAAGTCGAAATCAGTCGTCTAGTGACGCCTGCAGCATTAAAACTACAAAGCTGGCTAAACCATTTGATTAAAAAGTTATCGATTCCATACAAGATTACAATCTTAAATATCCTACTTTTCTAATTTTTGAATAATTTTAAATTGAATCATAGTTATTTTAATAATTTCTAATGTCAGCTTAAAGATGAATCTGTATATATTCTTTAATCTAATAAAGTAACTATGAGATTTTGTATGACATATTGAAATGATTGAGTTTAAAAAATACTGTCTTTGTATGATTCAATGTTCAAACATCAAAAAGCAATATCAAAAGCAAATGGCATGTATGCATTAAGATTAAAACAATTACAATTATGAAAGTAATATTATACAGTAAAATTATAACTTTATCGGATGTCGTGATAAAATTAAAAGTGTGACTTAGAAAATGGTATTATGATGTTAGAATTTGGAAATCAATTGAATTTGATTTTAATTGGTATAACAATGTTGAGTGTCTAAATTAATGCATGGGGTTGTAAGGCAATGCATCAAAAACTGGACAGCGTAGGCACTGCACGAGTCATAAATCACGAGTCCAAATTTTGCCATGACAAAGGGTTTGGTCCCAAGACTGGAATTAGAAGTTACTGTTGTGATCTTGGCTTGAGCAGGTGTATTCTAAACGGAAACTGGATATTTTATAGATTAACTAAATACATGTAATATATTATGTTCTGGATTGTTTTACAGTTTTTAACATTTCTGATTTCGTACACATAGTCATCTCGAATTTATCATTGGAATACATAACTCCAGAAGTATGCAGTATGTTGTGTTTGATCAGTATCGATTATGTTATTTTGAAGTATCACATGACTGCGTGCTAACACGAATTATACTTCTTAAGGTATATTTATAAGACATATATTTTCATATATAATATAATACTGTCATGATACAGATATGCACATATTCATAGTGTGTCCATAATACGATTGTAATTTATACCAAAAAGAATCCTTTAATGGTATAGATTTAGAGGAAAATTTTGTAAAAAAATTTTTTTTAAAGAAGTACTATTTAACATGACATTTTTTCTCAGTTCACTTATTGTTATAACATTTTTAAATCTAATAATCCAGTTACGACTTTAAAATTCAAAGCAAATTATAGATAACCACTAGTTATTAAAGCCTTAACAACTTGTAGAAAACCAGCTTTAGAATGGCATTGAATTTTTATTATCGTATTATTTCAAACTATATTGTTTGCTGTGTACTTGCCTAATTACGTAGTAAAAATTGTCATGTAATTATTTATGAAATAGGATAACCTGGATTAGTTTTTATTTTCCATTCTTATATGTAACATGTTACATTTTCCAGTAAGTGAATCACAAATTAATAAAAGCCATGAAAATTTTCAGGAAGATCTGAGCTTTAGGACTAAAATATTAAAATTTATAGCAACAATTTGTATAACATGTTGTATTGTGTGTTTTTGTTTGTTGTATGTTCCACTTGCATGGCACTAGGAAAGAGGATAGTTTTACCTTTAACTTCATTGTGTATAAAAAAATCCTTAGAAATATGCAATAGTTTATTCAAACTTATATTGTTTATCTATATTCTAATACGTCGTGCCTACATTTTACCTTATACCTGTTTATTCTTGTTTAAAAAGACAACAAAACAATCATATTTTGGTATATTTTTCTTGTGATGCCATAAAAATCCTTATTTAAGTCAATGGAATTAAAAGAATTTCGTAACGCGGAGAATTGATTTCTGTTTAATGATTCAGTGATATATATTTGTAAGTAATTTCATAGTTATTTTCCTGCCATGGTATAATATCACAAATGCTCTGTATATGATATTTATATATTTTTAAAATGAAATAGGGATTATGCTTTGTCCTTTTTTCCTTTTGCTGTATGATAGTTCGTGTTGTTTAAATCAGTTGTCGTTTGGTATGTATTTTATTGTTGTGGTTGTATTTATTTCTATTGAAAATTGACATTCTTGATATAGGTCTAATATGAGAATGTGTTACGAGACTGCTTTGTTAAGATTTGTTTCTTTTTTTTTAATTTTGTATTATCTTTGCTATATCTCAAATTTTACTTTTTCAATCGCTACCGCTTAACGACACTTTTGTGTGCATGTTAGTTTAAATTAATGTAAGATTATACATTCCTACACTTTACTATAATTTCACCTAAAGGAGTTTTTTGCAAACATGGATAATTTCAAGTGAAAAAAATTCATTTCGTAAATTCTGAGAGAGAGGTATGTGTATTTGTGTTGAATAAAGTAAATTTACATTTATGTTTGCGATTGTTTATTCAATTTTCTAAAGCCGATAATGTCGTGTACATTATTTCATAAAAACGGATAATATTTAAAAATTCCATGAGCCCATTTTATTTCCTTTTCATATGGAATAAGCGTAGCATCAACTCTAAAAACTAGTCTAACTGTATTGCCCTTCTATGTTTATCTAGATATCTACCCTTCTATGGAGCCATGTGACTGAATTTTACATCATCACAGTGATGAAATGTGTTTTTGTGTCATTTATAAAGATATTTTCATTTTTCTGAGCTTTGAACATTTTCTCAGGCATTATATAAATGATAGGAAATAAATATATAGATATTCTGTATTTCAACTATATTTTTTTTTTGTATGTACATATATATTTAAAACATACACTCCAATGGGCTGCTGATAAAAAAATAATTACAATAGCCTTTAGCAAAATAAAATATTCAATTGTATTTAGAACTTGTTTGCTGACCTTCAAGGCTTGGAAATCATTTATTATGCTTTTTGTAGTTTTCTGAAGAAAGTTTGGATATGTTACAATTTGAAGGAAACTAATGACAAGTGTATGTATGCTAGTTTATATAGACTGACATTTTCCATTTCAATTCATGATTTATTTTTTTGATTTACAAGTAGACATTTAGTATTTTTTTATAGCTTAACCAGTTACTTTCAAGTTTCAGATCTTTCTTGTAACTTTGAAAATTGTTAAATGTAAATGAATGTACTAAAAATCATGATTAATTAATTGTAATAAAGTTGATACATACACATATATTCTTGTTTTATTACTTTACATTAATTTTAAAATGAAATAAAAAAATTAACGAATATGGGCAAAGGGCAAAGAAACTGCATTGATTAGGATTTAACACATTTTATGAAAAAAGATTATAATTCCATAGAAATTTAAATTTTATTCAACTCTACATTTCCAAAGCAGTATTTAAAAAATCATTATTCACCAACAAATAAAAATTTAAATGCTAGAGTTATGTAAAATTACAACAATTATAAATTTAATATTTTCTGGCATAATGTACAATAATATGTATAGGATAATGTGTAATAATAATATACATGTCGCCGTCTGTAATCGCACCCTTTGATAAAGCATGCAAAAATATTTTTTAATAAAACGATGAATATGATTTATACAAATAATATATTCTTAAATTTCATTAATCAATTACTTGAGCATTTGTAGTTTCATTTAACTTATTTATGTAGTGTTCCTAGACAATTTGCTAATTAAAAACTTGTGGTAAAAGATTAGTACAATAAATAAACTATATATATTTTTTTTATATTTGTGGACACTTATCTACAGTACAACGCACGAAACTTTCCCGCTGTGAAGTTAGTTACGAAAGCGTCGCAATTGCGTAAAATTGACATGCGAGGGTGAAGAAGAACGGGTCGTGGAGCTTTAAACCTGCGCATTACATCATTCGTAGGCAATTCAGAGCGGCAGAGTTTCGTGCGTTGTACTATAAATTTTCTAGTAAAATAGGAATCCTAATACTCTTGGGAAGAAGCGGCTCCGTTTTCAACGATCTTGGTTACATTCTTGGGCAGTAGAACTTTCTCGATGTGCGGGAACACGCCGCCTTGAGAGATCACTTTGTCCCGCAGGAAGATACGGAAGTCCATGTCGTCTCTGACGGCCAGCGTCAGGTGTCGTGGAGTTATTCTGGAAGAGAAATCAACGTCTCAGCTTTGTTATATTTAGGTTCGGAACGTAAAAAAGGATATATAAACTTATGCATGCTAAAGTTGGCTTTGTGAAATACGAAATTTATTTAACGTGTACGGAACACTGCTGATTTTAATTTTTTTTAACAATTTTTGACATCTTCAGCTTCGTCTGTGTAAATGATAATTATTATTGCTGTATTCCGATCTGAACCCGCATCCGTTTGCTCGGTCCTGTATAAAAAAATTTAGTGTTGGAAATTCGGTCGAAATAACCTTGGAACTATACAGGTGTTATCTTTATTAAAAGCTCAAAATTATGATTTAGGTTTTAATAGAGAACTTTTTTTAATTTCAAAATATAGCCCTGATCCCACTACCAATGCCCGGCCATGGTTGTATTCCCGATTTTATTCATTTCCCCTTTCGTCTCTGTCTTGTCTCGCTTCATATATCTCCCCGCTATCTCTCTTTTGCCTTTCGCCATTTTCAATCCTTATTACTGCACTCCCGCCATTGCCAATTAAAGTGAACAAATAAACATTCAAATAAACACGTTTATTACTATTATTATTTCTTTGGGCATCACTCAAAAACTACTGAGTGTGTTGGTATAGGATTTCGATCGTTCGACACCAAAAATGAAGAACAAGTGGAATCGAGACATGTAATTTAAAATGTTTATTAAAACATGTAAATTTTGTAATAATGTATAGAATACATAATGTTCGACTTCTGTAGTTCTATAGTATATAGTATCATATACAAATCAGCACCCTGGACAAGTTCACTCTGACGGCCATTGGTCGCGTATATCTGACAAACGAAATTGTGACAAAGATGGCCTATTTTTCGGATAAATTATTCTTTTTAGTTTTTAGCATTTTATGTAGTAGAATTTTCAAATATCAAAATAATAAGGCAAGTAATTTAAAAAAATATTAGTAAGCATATATTTGTTGTACTCATAATATACAATTCAATTCTACAAGAAGTGCTCGAAAACTGTTTGCATCTTGTTAGTACGTAAAGAAAGCGATTTTAAAAACTACGAAACGCATTCATATAGAACTTTGACCAGTCGATGCGGGATCGTGTGTAGAGATGTATATCAACAAATTTTTGATTCTCGTTATTGGAAAAATTAGTTTTTTTTTTAAATTCCAAACACCCTACACCATTTTTAGGGTTTCACGCCAAAACGTCTAAAACAGAACCCTTGTAGTTTCATTATGTTCGTCCATCCGTATGTCATAGCTATTTAACTCAAAAATTGCGAGTTGTATATTAATGAAATTTATAGCATAGATGTCTTTTATAAGCCGCTACCTAACTTAGTAGTTAAATAATACAAATAAATATTTCTAATGGAGGCCCTCCATAATACATGTAACAGAAGTTGAAAAAAATTTTTCCAGCAGACATCAACATGTGGCACATATTTTGACAATTCTTTCAAAAACTTCTAAGCAATTTTTTTAAATTAAGTTAATATTTTCCGAAAAAATCGCTCCGAAAATAGCATAACTTTCGGCGAAAATTATTTTAAACGTGGTCGGATATGCCGTTTTTGAGTTGTCGAAAAACTACTCTTCGCAACAAAAGGACGTAAGTGCCATGAAGATACGCTCTTTCGCTGGTATTTTTTAAGTTTACACTATCTTAAGAATAATAGTCGACATACCTACTTGTTTCTTTAGATATAGACAACTGCAGCGCTTATAACTATTCTGTGCGTAAAACACGGAAAAAGTGTAATGTATTTTTTAATTTGTAGTGCATTTATTTGTAATAATGGCATCGGGACCTTATAATGAGCATGGTCCGACTGCTCTTATCTGATTTTTTTCTATTTACTTCCATATTCCAAAGCGAGCAATCAGTGATAGTGTGTAATGGAAACAATGTTTTTTTTTTGTCCGAGCGTCAGTTAAAAAAAAACTACAAAACATGGGACTTTAACCATTCGATGCGAAATGGTTTCTATTTATTATTATTTTTATCGCGGACTTCGAGCGCGGTGACCGAATCAAGAAATTCCGTAACGAAAATAAACCTTTATATATAGCTCGGCTGAGCGCTTCGCCAGTAGGTATGTGTATATGGTATGACTGGCCGAAGCTCGCACAGATCGAGACGAGCTACTCCGAAATTGGACGAATACGATATCTAGGTATTATCATATCTTTATAATGCCACCCATGCCCCGTAAGTGTACATGTAGGTATATATGTAATATATGTATACATAGGTGTACCTATGTACAACAGTGAGTAGCAGTTGCTGGTGAATAGCTATACGCGTAAAATTTGTGTATAAAGTGTTTTTTTAAATATGAATAAACAAAGTGCATTTATTAAAGAAGAAAGCGATGAAAAACTTGAATTAATATAAAAAAAAATACTGCATAAATGAATTATATAAATTAAATAAAATTATAATTGCATAAGTTGATGAAAAATGCTATGCAATAGCTTTACCGCGGCAGTCCCCGAGTTTTTTTTTTAAACTCGTACACTCTTTAAACGTTTATTTTCTCGTTAACATCCATAACCCATAATGCCCAGCAAAGCGTTTTCAGGTGATTTTAGTCTACTTCTTTTTTAGCTTCCATGTATTTATTATGTTATGTGGTAGACAGAACAAACAATATTTTTGTTTAGATTTTACTCGAATGATTCTCGATTTATAGCGCGCAAAAAGAGAGACAGTCTTTGTGTTCTATGATGTGTAGGTATGAATAAAAAAATAATATTCTAACTTTAATCCCGGTCCATGGATAAGACACTGTATGGCTACCTGCTTCTTTTGTTATTCAACGCCCACACGGCGCTTATCTCGAGGGTTTCGGCGACAATGTACTCCAACGCAGCTGTCAAGTAGATGGCCGATTTCATCGATACCCACTTGGCGTAATTGCCGATTTTCAACAAATTCTTGACACGCGTTATTGGAAAAATTAAACCCGCTATTTTACTCAGATTGCGTCGTGTCTTCTTTACGGTTTTCTTTTTACTCACATGAACAGTCGCTGCTGTAAATCGTAATTTACTTGATACCAAGTTGTTGCTTATGTGGTTATAAAGCAAACTTAAAAACATTAACATAAGGATTTTATTGTAATTCAAATCAAAACTTCTTTATTTCGTAGGTAATAGAATTACATTTGAAATATGTTATTATAAGTTTTTTTTAATTGGACGTATAACATATAAAAAATTATGGTTCCTCAATTATTTAATCTACGAAAAGTGCATGTGAAACATCATCTTTTTATTATTTATTTACATTTATTTTTTATGATTTCATTACTTTTTTATTGCGTCGATCACATATCACCACTTTTATATACCAAATAGTTGTTAGTTCACTTACGTTTTTCATCGTTATTAGCTGTTACTTTCCTTTTGGTTTTACCCATTTTGCTGTGTTTTGTCACTTGAAGCCTAACTTAATTTTCATATTTTATAATTCCTCTCTATAAAAACGAGTACCTGTTAATCCAAAATATATTGATTTCTCTCTGAGGGTAGTTTACAATATCGTCATGCAATTTAATTTGTTTCATTACATAGTCTTTGTTATTCGAAGTAGTCAATTGATGGAATTCAATTTCGATTGAGTTCTCAGAAAACAAATATAAGAAATTTATTCTATCACCAAGGCTATACGCATCGGAGGAGCCGGCTTACTATATCATTTCAAATGTCAGTTTAAAATTCTTTCATTAGTATCATGTAGCGATATACATGAGTTTTCTGTATCCATAGAATGATTAAATTTTGACCTCAAATATGGGTTTTTCCAATATTAAAATTAATCATGATTCTCTGTGATAGTTTCACATTGTAAAAAGGCCGGTTACATCCATTGAGTGAGTTGTGGTGGTGGTTTCATTTCTCCTTCGACAACTCAATCCTTCCATCATATATCCTGTACTTACCCGAGGCCGCCGACACTTTTCTCTGGGGTCGTAAGTGTCCATAGGCGATAGTGACTACATATTCTCTTGTGGCTCGTATATTCGTAAGTCCCTCGAAAATGTTATGAAAAAGTTTGTATGGTATTATCTAATGAGTCATATAGTCATACAGACGAGTTTAGTAACATATAATTGTTACAATGTTGCTATTTTACAGGTATTTTTATTTTTTAATAAGAAGAATTTCAATTTCATTTAAAACTGAGAAACCCTAAAAATAATGTAGACTTCTATATTTTCCTTGGCTTAAGCTATTACAAACCAAATTTAATTGAAATCGCTCAAATAATAAGGGTGCTTGGCAGCCTCATAAAACTCAACCACGGAATCATAAACCACTTTAAACGGTTTCTCGGTTTTCTCTGTGCTAATAAGAGCAACTTATGCAAATTTCAACAAAAACAATAAATAAGGATTCTTAGTAATACTCACGAAAGCCTAAAATATGTATCTAACATGTTTAACTAGCCTCTAGTTACTTCCATACCAAAATTTTATTTAAATCAGTAAATATGTAAGAGTTCGTAGTAATTTTCACGAAACATATGTATCTTATATATACGTATATTTTATTGATTTTCAACTATATGTGTAGTTTTTATTGAAATTGATTAAATTATATGGGTTTTTAATAATTAAATATAATTCTCACAGACAGGGTCGGACTGGGCTTGAAGGGCCCGGGTGGTATTAAGCATTTCAGGGCCCCCCAGAAGCCTTCGATAAGGGTAGATGAGATACACCATTTTAGTAATCAAAAACGTATGTCGAATGTCACAAACCAGATCAAAATCGGTTGATTCATTCAAAAGTTGCCGACGTTCAAAAATTTCCAAAAAATTGCTTTTTCACACTAATTTTCCAATCTTATGACATGTCGATTGTAATACATCATTTTATACATCGAAAATAAAAACTACCCCAAAATCGATTATTTTCTTTAAAAAATACGGCCATTAAAAAGTTAAAAAAAAAATGACTTAAAAATAACTTTCGAATATTTTGATAGAGTAATATTGTTGAAAATACATCATTTTTATACTAAAAAACAGCATCGAAATCCACAATTTAATTAATTGGTAAATATTGGTCAAAACCAAAAAAAAGCGCATATCGATTTTTGAGCTCAATAATGTGCAAGAGAGTCTCATGTCTCTGAGCTGAATAGCGGGAAGTGGTCAACCATTTTTCAAATATGTCTGTTTCATATCTCTTTAGTTACGAATGAACTATTTTACATGTAAGTCGTAAGCCTGAGGGTAGATGTGGTAGGGGCCCGGCCGGCAAACGCCACCCAGACTATATGACTAGTCCAACACTGCTCACAGAACCCTAAAAAAAAATATCGTATCTCTTTACATTCATTTACAGCCATCTGTATACCAAGTTTTATTGTCATCTGTAAAACTAAATGAGTTTTTAATTGATTTTAGGGAACCCTAAGAATGTATCATACATCCTTTTATTAGTTTTTAGCTACGTCCATACTAACTTTATCGAAGTCGATTACATTATAAGGTTTTTTAATAACCCTCAAGGAATCCTAAACATGTATCGTATATGCTTTTATTGTATTCCAGCTAACTTTCTGTTAAATATTATTTGAAACGGTAAATATTTGAAGGATTTTTAATAATTCTCATGGAGCCTTAAAATTTATAGTATATTCTTAGACTTGTTTCCAGCTAACTTTCTATTTAATTTTATTGAAATCGGTAAAACTATAACGGTTCTCAATAATTCTCATGGAAACCTAAAAATGTATCTTATATATATGCTTTTATTGGTTTCCAGCTAACTCCTTACTAAAATTCATATAAATCAATATAACTATAAAAAGTTCTTATTGATTCTCACGGAGCTCTAAAAATGGGTCGTATAACCTTTCATTCGTATATCTATACTTTAATTATCGAGTCTTTGATGCAAAAGAATGAAAAACTTGATAATATGTATTGTAGACAGTTTTCGCCAGCAGTTTCACCTGTATGTACATGGATTATGTTCTTACAAATCTTATGTCGATTGATGATTGGCTGCGATTGAATGCGATTGACATATTCTCGGTTCCACCATTTACCTCCACCTTCGATTCCGATGAGTTATCCTATTTTTTACACGGGGGACCTAAACAATTTCAGAATAAAAAGTACCCTAAAGGTAGACCCATAAGATCTTTTATATACAAATGAAAGCCGCAACGTAAATAGTTCCAAAGGTACACCGGACAAAATGGTCAGACAGACAGACAAAGTATTATTTTCTTTCATATAAACCTTCTAATAATTACGAACACAACAAAAAAGAAATCAGGCAAATCAGTTCAATCGTTTTTAAGTATTGATCTTGTATAAATCATAAAGTGTAATCGTAAATAAACGAAATACGTATTAAAAACGCAATCGAATTATTTGAACATAATATTTCTATATAAATGATTGAATGATGATCCTAAGATGCACAGTGGAAAGCGCTCGATTTACATCCATGATCTGACAGTTCAAATATACTAGATATTACTTTTTACTGCTAGAGCATTTAATAAACTTGATTAGTAACTCGCGAAATTTTGTAAAATAATGACATATACATGCACATATGTCACAGCATTTTGCGCGGCAAAACTTCACCTCTCGCAGACAGCGAGCAATTTTATTGTGTGTAATATCAAAAAAATTATATAATTAATACCTACGTCCTATATTTTCTATCACCAATTTTTCTAGTGAAAAACGGATGATAGCGTGTACTATTAGATTATTAACTATTAGAATTTGTAGGAATAATTTTTTTTGACATATTGATTCTGTATTTTATTTATTATTTGTCTCTTATTTATATTTGCCTTAACAATATGTGTCTGGCAAACCTGTTGATTTTTGAGGATTTGCAGATGAAAACTATCTTACACTCAAATGTTACATACTATTTGTACATTTGGGGTTAGTATTACACGCTTATTTGTATTTTAGTATGTGTTCTTGGGAGTTAACCGTTTGCTTGTTTAGCGGTTTTTGCTTGTCCTTGCTTTGTAAATGTTCTATTTCGCCATAATGACAAGTGGTTAGCATCGGATTAAAGTGTCCTAGTCTCTGGTATTGTATTCCTGGATTCTCCAGGTCTCCGAAACTGGAATCGGCTAGTTTGTCAGCATATCCGAATTCAAATCGTAAATCCACAGATGCCATGGATCCTTGTCAAGCATTTCCCATAATGTTTCCGTTTTGAGGGATTTCTGAAAATTGCCTGCGACTTTGAGTGCTTGTTTGTGTAGACGTTTAAGAGCTATAATGTTTGATTTGCTAATTAATGTAATGTCTATGGTCTACTATGCCACAATCAAGAACAGGCTATACACATGCCTGAATTACTCTCACCTTGGCTCAGCTATCTATTTCCGAATACCAACAGATGATGAGTGCTTTTTCATATGGATTGCTTAGTCGAAAACCACACAAGTTCTTTATTACTCTTTTCGTGATACATTCGGATACATTACTCAGTAAAACCAAAAGAAGAATCTCCCTGTTCTCATTTCGTGCTAATGAGGCCACAGAGAAAAATATATAGAACGTTATTTCTGTATCATTGTGGGTTTAATCCGACCAATCATCGAATCTCAAATGTTAAAATCACAGAGCGTGACTCAAAGTTCACGCGTTATTTACGTTATAAACGTCGAGTCATTTTTCGAGTGTCCACTCTCTATGAAGGGCTGATCTATGTACATCGCACATAGGTAAACTTTAAATATGTAGGCGGTCAAAACTAAATTTTCTAAGACATTCCAAATGAATATTTGAATGAACTCACTAATACTCTAGCTAGTTAACAGATCAAAGTCATATATCCCTCCCGTGTGATCCTGATGTGTTCGAACCCTTTGGAAGGTAGTCGAAACTTGGTTATCGCTTAAGGTGTACGTATCAGTTATCGGCGCTTTTATTTCTACTTTAATTTCAAGTGTAAAATTTATTTTTCTGACTATGACATGGAAGAGTTTTTGATGGATTTCGAAAATTCAGGTAAGAATTAATGTATTTAAAAAAAAAAAACTAAGTTCTATTGCCGTTTTTTTATATATTAAAACCTCATAAATCATGTTGCATTTCAAATGTGTTACTTTTCGCAAAGTTTAGAATTTATTGGAACTTTTATTATATTTCAGTGTACGTCCTAGTTAAATTATTTATCATCTATGATAATCTACATATCTAGCCTTTATCATATCTACATATCTAGAGCAAAAATTAGATGTAATATACAGCAGAATACAAATTTGTAAAAATTAAAAAAATTTGAGAAAAAAATTGAAAATTATATATTTTTCAATTAACATGTACTAATGGACCTTTATTTTGTCTTAGGAGCTTTCAGCTTTTCAGCTGTAAGAGTAATCACTCGGAAGTACTTATTAAAGCTGATCACAACAAGCGAAATTCATACAAAAATTTGATAATAGTTCCGACTGTGATATCAGCCTTTTTTGAGTTCATTTGTATCTTAGCAAATTTTTTTGTGGAAAAAGGTAATAAGAATATTTGGCAAAATCAGACTCCATCTTCATCTCGCTTTTGCCGGCTAGTAAAATTAAATATTAAAAGAGTCGATGGACATCACTAAGGATTAATTTAATTAGGTTGAGAATGCAACTAAGTTACTGAACGAACCTAAAGTGACTCTGCGAGGAGAAATGTTTTCGTTTTGTCATACCTTGAAAATGACTACGATAGATGATAAAGTGTGCAATGCAGCCATTAATACACTATCTGCCAGTCGGTGTTATATATGCGGGGCTACGTAAAAAAATGTCAATGATTAGGACATGAAGAGTGTTTTGTGCCCACAACATTATTGGTTTTAAATGCCAGAATCCGAATTTTAGGAACACTTTTATGATTGGCATACAAATTACTGTTAAAGAAGTACAGGAAAAGAACAATACAAGAAGAAAAACAAAAAAAAAAAAAACAGAAGAAAATGGGGAGCAAAAATACAGAAATAGTTCAGAATTTAAACTGGTTTATTAGTTGATATGCCAAAAACTCAATTTGGGAATACAAATGATGGTAACAACCAGCAGGCGATTTTTGAGAACCCATAATTAGCCGTCGATAGCCGTCGAAATCACTAGTATTAACGTTATATAAATTTTTAAATTGAAGGCGACATTAAGTGGACATAGAATAAATATTATAAAATATGATGAATGCTTCATCGAAACAGTGAAATTATATAAAAATCTGTATGGGTAACGTGCAATGAGTTCCACTTTGCATAAAAATTTAATCCATGGGGCGAGCATAATAGAGAATTCTGTATTGCTTATTGGTCAACTCTCCGAAGAGGCTACGGAAGCTCGTAATGAACATTGTTGGTCTTACCGACAAAAGTACGCTCGAAAATTTTCGAGTGAAGATTGTAATTTAGATATTTATCTAAGGCTTCTGTTAACTTCTGACCTTTTAATAAGTTGTATGAGGGAAATAAAAAAATATCACGCAAAGCATTCCTACCTAAAACAATTAAACTTTTAATGCTTACACAGCTAAATCCTATGTTGGAGCAAGAAGAAGAATCAGTATATAACATAAGCAATTGATAAATATATATTGGTAATATTTACATACTACATTTTAAAAATAAAATTATTGTATAGACTATATTCTTAAATTTAATTTTGTTTGTGTATATTTCTGTCAATTTCATGTTTAAAATGTATTTTTTGGGGCTAATACAGCATATTTTCATTACTGAAGGATTTTTTCATTATTTTATATCATTTAAAAGTAATTTAGCCCAATAAATATTTTTCTCAGCTCAAAAAATATTAAAAATCTACCTATATGCATCGATTTTACTACCTCTGATAAGGCTCAACCACAAAGTAAGAGTTTTGGAAATTTTAAAAACCCTTGAAAGATATTCTCTCAACGTTTAGAATGTCCCCGGGAGTAATTTTTCTCAGATATATTTAGTGTCGTTACAGATGTTTCCTTTCTACTATATCACAATATGTATAAATAAGTAACAAGATACAAATCACAATTTTATACAAGTTTTTCATATACCATACTTTAATTTAAATTTCTTTGTTTAAAATTAAACTAAAGCTTTGAAAAAACCATTGCCGATTTGAATATCATTCTAATGAGATTGCTTAATGGTATAATCGCAAATAAATAAGTTTTGACTTAAATCACTGTAAAATTTTTCATTTTAAAACACATTATTTTTAGTTTGAGAGTTTGCCATATGCGTGTAACGAATAATAACCATGTTACGGCTAAAGATTTGAGTAATGTAAAGTCAAAATTATAATAGTCAAAGACTATAGACTCCAGACTATCCAGAATTCTAAAGCGATATTATGTAGTTACATATTTTTCACATATTTAAATGTCGGATAAATTTTTTTGTACATTGGAATTTTACGTACTTTCATATTTTAGTCCTTTATGATAGATATACTTAACTTCTAATTGATAGCTGTTAGTGATAATATACATTTTAACATCAGTTTGAAATAATATATTCTGTGGGTAATAAGTAATTGTGAAAAATGGGGTATTTCGATTTTTTTTCTAGTATTCTACTATAAGAATGTACCTATAAATAATAAAAACCATACAACTTTTAGATGTCGTGGAAAATGATTTCTCTAGTCAAGAGCGTCTTTTGATTGCAATTAAGATAAAATGTGTCTTAGATTCAGTTTCAGTGTATTCTAATAATTTATCGTAAAGAGGCATTAATAATTATCAAAATGTCAAAAGCGTAAGTAATTTGTTGTTCGTTACTATCACTCAACATGATGTGTTATGGACAAAAAGCATAATAAAATTATTATTGGATTTTTTTTATATATTTATCATTCAATATAAATTTATCGATTCGAATTCCTATTACATAGGTAATTTATCTGTGTATTATATAGATTTCTTATAAATCATTGGAGAGGCAAAGGAGAATTGAAAAATAAAAATAGTATCAGCTTTTAAAAAAAAAATCATAAATTTAGTAAATTATGCTATTATGACTATTGTCGCGTAAAATAAATAACATGCAATCATATGAAATATACTGTATAACATAATGAAATTGAAAATTTTTAGTCGTGATGACACGATTATCGTTAGTCTTTGACAACACAATGGCGGATGGTAGGGTCCGCCATAACTACTAAATCTTTCTAATTTAAATGTGTCGTTTTATTATTTTCAGTCTGCCTATAAAGTAAAGTAGTTTGATTTGTATAATTTTCAACTTATTTTATTAGCAGGTGAGTAACCGGTATTTTGACACGCATTTTTTTTTATTTGGAACGTGAACGACGACGTGCCTGCCTCGCTGTCAAAATGAAAATTTATTCGTTATTCTAATGTAGACCCTAATTTTCTCATTAAATGCGCGTGTGAACATCAGCGCGAACAAATAGAACGTGTTTACAGATATAATTTGTTCCTTTAGTCCTTCATCGATTGCTTATGTGTTTTTATTTCGATTCGTGATTTTTCAGTTTTCAAGCCTTCCTAGCGAAGTACGCGATGGAGTCTCCTAGAAAATTTAACGATTGTTATTTCTACTATTACTCTACATGCACTAAGGTAAATAATTGCTATTTTAAGGATATTTTCTACATAATTTGTTTAGATTTATATTTTGTAGTTTTTTATTTCGAAATACACAAATTGTAACATTTAACTATCGGCACTAGAAATTAACATATTTTGAAAAATCGTCTCTCATGTGCAGGGTGACAATTGTGTATTCCGGCATGAACCAGCAGCACTGGGCTGCGAGACTATGTGTACTGCTTGGCAGCAGGGAAAGTGCTTGGACAAACGCTGCAAGCTTAGGCATATGGAGCTCAGGGTTAGTTATCATATGATGTTGCATACTATTGTAATTTGTAATCTCTGTGATATTGTGCATTGAAGTAATTCAATAAGTTAAAAAAAATCTTTCATATTTAAGGACTACTACTAAATGTATTTATTAGTGCTCTCAGTTTATGAGTGAATTATTACTCTCATATAACAAACTCTTTTAACTTTACTACTTTATGTGATTATGATTTGAATAATTTATCAAATAATCATATTATTTCTCTATCCAAGAATGTCAAACAAATTATTGACATTAGAAATGTATGCACACCTATTTGTAAAATAAACATTGATTTTCAATTCATTGCATTAGAATAGGTCAATAAAATACTAATTTGATCATTATTTCTTGATCTATTGTGCTTTTTTTTCGCTGGCATTAAGATAAATGAATTTGCGGCCATTATAGATAGTGATGAGCTAAATATAAGATATTGAAATGTCATGGCTATATTGCATTATCAACTTTTTTATTTATTGACTTTTGGAGATTTTGTGAAGACGTTTATTTATAGAGAGAGTAGAACAAGTGAAAGACTTTGTATACTTGGGTAGCCTTCAAATGACGATAGATATGATATACATATTGAAAGGAGAATTAATGTGGGAAATAAAGCGAATGGGTCCCCATCCCTACTCTTATGTATGTTAAGGGCCTTTCATAAAATACGTTTGCAAACCGAGGTGGGGGGTAGCGACAAGGTGATGGGGTCTAAGAAAATTAAATTTTATTAATGAAATAATAAATATAAATATTTATTATATATTATTAATCGAAATGAACTATTTAAAGAGGAGGGGGTCTAGTTTTAGTCTAGTTAGTTTTCATGATGTAATATTTATAGGGGCTCAAAGAATGTGAAACAGCATGACGGGAGGGGTCAAAAATGGTTTAGTGTGATATAGTTTATGAACGGCCCCTTAGTGAAAGTTGGGTATGACAGAAGAAAAATGAAAGTGGTATAAATGCAGTCGGGATGCAATCTCTATGTAGTATGTCTCTTTGAAAGGTAGATGTAGGAACAGTGATGTCAGAGAGTGGTGTGGTTTTGAAAAAGATGCAGTGACTGAAATAGAATAAGGTATATTGCTGTCGCTGACAAAACAAATCTATAGAGTGAATATATGTGACGGAAAAGTTAGCAAGGGTCGCTTTAGAAAATCTTATGTATACCATATTGATGGCATATTTAAATAGGGCCATATTTTACTTTCAAAACCGAAGAGTCTGCATGAAAAGATTGAAGAATGAAGCAAGAGAAATATGCAAAGATCTTATACCATATAGAAATCTGTAGCCTTTGCCTACCCTTCTGAGAAATAAGTATAAGTTTTTAATAATAAAATAATAATATTTAAGAAACTATGAAATTGATAAAGTTCAATTAAATCTTATGTTATGCACTAGCTTTTGGGTAAGGCTTTGTAGGCATATTCATAGAATTTATGCCTTCATCTTTTATATCAATTAATTTGCCTATCCTAACCTCTGTTCTGCTCTCAATTTAAGTTTTGGTTTCACAATTTACCCGTCCAGCTATCAAAGTAGATCCTGATCCTGAGCTTGATTCAAATCTCAATTCAAACTCTAGTTCCACTTTGGATGTGATTCCAGTTCAGCTATTTAATTCTGTCTCGGTCGTGTTCCCGATTCTAATATAGATCATATAGATTCAAATCCTAGTTTTATGTTTGCTACCTGTTTCACTATCTGCTCTAATCCTTGTCCTGCTCTAAATTATAGTTTTTGATCCACTATCAATTTCATTTTCAGTGTTAACCTTAATTCATATCACAATCTCTCTCTTGATTTGCTCTCAATTCTGTCCTATGTTCTAGAGCAAGACAATCTTCTATGCAAAATTTTCTTACAATCTGTGTGGACAGTGAGCATAAATATGACAAAATCTGATATACATTACAACATTCACCGCTGCTGTGAAGTTAGTCACGAAAGCGTCGCAATGGCACAAAATAGGAACACGAGGGAGAAGAGGAGAAGCATTGCACCATTCGCAGGCAATTTAGAGCGGCAGAGTCATGCATTGTACTGTACAAACTTCCTTATTTTTAATTGCATTTGTCTATGGCTTCGTCTATGTAACCTTTCATTTTTTGTATCAATTTCATTTTAGTCTAGCTGCTAGCCTTGTTGTTATTTGTGGCCCTTGTCTAGGTCCACCATTTCAATTTCAAATCCACTGTTGATTCCGATACTGGTTCCCAATGTATTAATCTACACTTAGAAGGAAACTATTGTCTTACAGTTCAGTGAAATGATCTTAAAATTCTGTAAAATTATCTGACAAACACTTTTCCATAAGAAAGGAATTTTTTAGTGGTAATAAGTGGCCTGTATGTAATTCTATGGCTACTATCTGCAAACATTGCGAGTTAAATCTGTAGTATTTGCACTTGTCGAGTTAAAGTATTCTGGAAAAACAAACATACAGGCAAATAAAGTTTTGTTATCAGATCTGGTTAAGGTACCAAATTTAGTAGTCATAAAAGTCATCAAAACTAAGGAATTTTAGAATGATCTTAATTTCTATTTAATTGGTCTGTATTACTGTCCGGTTTCAGGTCCAATTTCAGTTAAAATATAACTGAAAATGATTTCATAGTTCTTTCTTTCAAATACAATCTTTCCCTTTTGTAGAAGAATCGTAAGCAAATTCCTTGTTACTGGGAGAACCAACCAGGTGGTTGCCGCAAGAAGCACTGCCCGTTCATGCATAAGAACCCGGATGCACGTACCGACGGCATCGCGCCAAGCCAACCCGCACCAGCTCAACCTACATCGGCCACCCCAGCTGTGCAGGTATGATATTTTATTGTTATCCTCTACATGCAAATGTATAGTTACCTAACCCAGTTGTTACAGAGAGATGTTAATGCATTAAGAGAGTTTTTCTCTAATTATTAATTAATTGTAATATCAAGACGGTTGTAATAAATGATATATTGAACAAATATTCGATTACATTGAATGTTTTTCAATAATAAGTTAGAAAAGTAATCGGAGCCCAAGTACTGTCTTAAATGATTCGAAATAAAGATAGATTACATTTAGAGATCAGGGGTGGATAGATTGGGGCTGTCATCATAATGGGCTGGGTTTTGTTTTATTATTGCAATTAAATTGGAGCCTGTCTTGATTGAACCTCGATTATGTCCCCTCTGATTTTCCCTTGCGAGAGGTATTGAAATTATTTAATGGTTAATTTTTTATTTAAATATCTCCATTTCTATTTTTGTAATAACGTATATGTTCTATTTTAACAAAGTGAGAATAAAATAAAAGAAGCAAATACAATGCAGAATATTTAATGATATGCAATTTCAAAAATTTCAGACACGTGGCATGGTATATGGCTTAATTATTGGGACTTCTGAAATATTTTTTACCATATTTTTATTTGATATATCATTTCATAATTGAACATGCCCTTGTTTGGTGTATTTTATAATTTTAAAAACAATCCAACAAATAAGTGCTGATTAAAATGTCAAGGTTATTAAATTTTAACAATTATTTTTAATGTTTTTCTTATTTTCACCAATATAAAATCAATTAGTCTTGTTATTTTCATCAGTAAATTACTTCATTTCTTGAAAAATTGTCACAAGTAAAAACATAGGATTGTAGAAAAAAGGTAAGAAAAGCATTGTATATAGTTTCTTAAATATTAGGTCGGGGAAACAGTTTTTTTATATTTTGTTAGTAAAAAGTTGCAATAATATCTTTTTGGTTGTGCTGTTTATACCTGGCTAGTTTTGATACCACTAGATATCCCTTAAAATATCAAATATCCAACATAAGGATGTGATTGGACCTCAGGCAGTGGCAGGGCACCTAGCAGAATTATGTATTTTTATGAAATTACATTATATCATAAAGCTGGCAATCTAGAATCGCAGAACTGTTTGTGCATATCATGAGAATGGCGAATTCCATAACATTATTTTCTACATGAATTTGTATGTAGCCAGCTGAAGTGTAGGTTCCTATAATGTAAACAGTAGCCTATTCATTATGCTATCCTTTTTTGCCTTTTAGACCAATTTAGTTTCGAACAATGGTTTTTAACACATTTTTTTCACCATTAAAAGAACAGCCATTAATTTTTTAATCTTTCTATGTGCATTATGTCAAATTATAAATTACAAGATAATCATAAAGCATTTAAATACATTGAAGGATATTCAAAATAGTTTTTTTTTTAATTACTCTCATTTATGATGGACTTAAATTGAATTACAATGGAAAAAAATTGCTTTATTTTTATAATATCATAAGATTAGTATGATCATTCTATGGCATTTGATACACAAATTGTCATAAATTGTTAGTCCATAAGGGAAATTCAAAAGTAGTATGTACTTGCATTCATTTTGAGGTTTTGAAAGTGCATTATTAATGTCTTAATGCATTGTTTATGAAGATGGATTGACAAATGTGAATGTTTTATATTATCAGGCGGCTGTGCCAGCTCTGCCTGCTGTGCCCGTTAGCGGTGTAGCGGAGGTGTCGGCCGTGGGGGTGGAACAAACTTTGGGTGTGGCGGCCGTGCCGCCGCCCGGCGCTGCACCTGTACCTCTGCTCTGGCAACAGCAACGTCAAGGTAATATTTATCTTTCATTGCTTTTCTTCTCGGGAAAGATTGGTTGTGAAGAATTGTGTATTTTTATTTTGTATATGTTTCAATTATAAAATATTCATTGAAAGTATTTGACTGTTAGAACACCAACAAGTGATTTTTTGTTCTAAAAAAATCCATCAGAATTTTACTATTTTTTTCATTCAATTATTCTGTATTGTATTCTTTTTAGTTAGTAAGTGATGTATTTTTTTTAACATCTATATCATTAGGATACCAAACAAAATTATTCTGCCATTTTGGGGCATTATATATCTTGATAAAAATTGCAGCTCTTATTGTGCTTGACCCTTTTATTTTATACTCATTTTGAGGAGATTATTGAGAAGTAGGTAATCTGCCACCTCAGTGTGACTGTCATGTTACTTTTAGAATGATGTCAATCACCTTACCATTTATTACTAATCCAAATCTTTCATTTTACATTCATGTCAAGGGTTTTTAAAGGATAATTATCTATGGTGGCTGTTTTGAATAAATTCAAACTTTGAAAATATTGGATTGTATTATCATCTACTCCAAAATATGTGCCAAATATTTATAATGAGTTGGGTGGAACTAATTTAAAATTCAGTTACAAGATTTGATCCACACACAAATGTAAATATCATTTGGAATTAAAAGCTGAAATAATACATATTAGTATACAGAATTATATCACTATGGGTTAATCCATACAGTGGTAAGTAATATAATTTAGGCTTGATAGATTAATAATTTTGACCTGTATTACTGGTGTGCATTTTTTCCATTTTACATCAGGTGTGCAATTCAGGTTTAAAAACTTAATTTCAGCAGTAGTCCTAGACTCCGCCATTCTCGGCGTGTTGCCGTCCTCGGAGTTGCTGGGCGGCCGCCGGCCCATGCCGCATGAGGCTGCGTATGCGCCGCTGCCCGTCGACCCCCTCGTGGTCAACTTCGAGGAAGGTATGCGTCTCTACTGAAGAAACGTTATGCTGCACCACTGGCACCAGCTCTAGGGGTCCGCGACGTGCCTGGCTCTTGCACATACCTATGATACAATGAGATTATAATTTAGTATATCCCTTGTAAAAGAAAATCATAAAAAAAAATATTAAAGTGATTAAAGTTTGTGACATGCATAAGTAACAAATATCCAAAATATAATTTGAAATTACAAAGTGATTAAAAAATTATGATATAGTCAATAATTAGATTTTTTTGTGGAAATTCCACAATTTTTTGCTGCTTGGAGCCTCGCACTTTTTGAATGACCCCAGTTTATTATTATAATCTCTACATAAAATATATGCTAATAATAAAAATATTAACCTCTTAAAATAGGCTTTATTACAAAAAAAAACTTATTTATTTTATTATTTTTAGAATGTGTTCGATTTTAAGATTTTTTAGAAGAAAAAAGTGTTTAATTCATGCATATATGAATATTTTAGAGTAAACAATAATGAATTTGTTTTGGTGATGGGAAGAAAGAAGCAGGTGTAAGATTAGGCACACTGGGAAAGTACTAGAGATCGGTATTTTTCTGCAGCAGTGGTAATAAAATAGAACCAATAGAATAACTCTGCTTTTGATTCACGATAATATTATTATAAAAGTTGAAGGCTTTTTTGAAAGAAAAAAGATACAAAATTGAAATTTTTAAGGAATAGAGTAGTACCAAAAGATAAAAAAAGATACAGGTTTTCATTCACTTAAATATGGCATATTCAGTCTGTCATATTTTTTGTGCTCTGTTGGAGACTAACACTTTTAGCGTTTGATTAGAACAACCTTATGTTGTGCTAACTGATAATTTTTGTTAAGAATTGAATTTATATTTGTAATTTTAGAAAAAAAAAAGAAGTAAAATTGCTGATATCAGATTAAGCCTTCATACCGCATTATAAATTCTGTGGTAACAGAGTTATCTCTATTTCTTTGTTAGAAATAGTACCGGTGATATTAAATATAATTATAATATATTTGAGCACCTGCTTTGTCTTGATATTACGAAGTGAATCAATAGCCAGGTATAATTAGTAAGGTCCCGCATTGGGTGTTTAAAAATACCCATAAATTTTCGGAAATTCTTTGTGTCCTTTGATTGCGAACAATATCCATCTGATTCGATACTTAATGAGGAAAAGAAAGTATTAAGGCAGTGAAATGTAATTGTGCCAAGGTGAGAGGAAAAAAAAAGAAGCGGATTGCCCTCGGAAGGAATTTAATATGATGATTATTTAAAACGTATAATTATGGTCTATGACACTGAAATTTGGATGAATTTGATATGGACAATAATTTTTAAATTTTTCAAATTATCGTTTTTTGAGTTGACTATAGCGAATTGAAGGCTTTGTTGGAACCTTGAAAATGTTGCAATCGATACGGTCACATTAAACCGAAGAAAAATTTATTCCGATTTTAGTGTCATAAACACATATTTCGGTGGCTCGCTTACAAATGCAGTTACGTTTTTTATTCACGGCGTCACATATCGTTACACGAGTAAGAAGTAGCCATCAAAGGAAAATGTTTACTTTTGTTGAAAGGTTCCTTGAGATTAATGCGACGTCCGTTATTACTTTTATTTCGTTTTATTAGCGTCAATTATAGTATTAACTTTTGTATTTTTTTTTTAATGAGTTGTGTCGAAGTATAGAATTTAATTTTTACCATATGAAATGATAACGCATAATATTAACTTTTTAGCTGATTTTTTTTCTGTTGTTTGCATAGGTTAGTGATACTAACACGCGACGTGTTAAAGCTGAGATATAAATATTTTTAGGTGAAACATGTAAGAGCGCTGGCAGTGCGGCGTAGGTTTTATTCAGTTATGAAACTTTCTTTAATCTTTGTTTCAAATAATGATATGAGTTGTTTCCTTTACAGTTGATAGAGGCACTTTTAAAAGATAGCCAAATTATGAAATACACTGTTTCCCTTAGCTCTCTCATTGAACGTTTAAAACTCTCAACGAGTATTAATTAAGTACGTTTTGTATGTGCAATAAATTGTGGAACGTGTTTGTTGCGCTCCCGGCATATCTTGTAGCTAATTAGTCTTTAAAAAAATCTATCGGCTTGTGTTACAACTCATATATATTTACCTAGATCGTTGTGCATTATAGAGTGAATCTAAATCAATTTAAGGTAAAACTCGATACTGAACATCAGGAAAATGTATGCCATATTTACAAGAACAGTCGTGTATTGGTAAAGCATATAAACTATGTTAACTTATTCTAAGATTATAGCATTTTTGTGTATGCTCTAAAATTAGATGATTACTCATCATTCCCTTTTAATTTCCACAACTTCGAAAGTTGGCAGTAAATACTTTTATAATCTCAACATTTAATTTAAATAATGCTCAGTAGTAATTTAGTGATTATGCCAACAATTAATTATAGAATTAGACATTGTCACAATTTGGTTTTGTATCATATAATTAACAGTAATATTTCAGCCCTGTATGATAGGGTATTGTTTTTCCATTACCTGTTTCTAATTTTACGGTTTTCAATAATTTTCGTGTTATAAATGTTCAGTATCAAATAAATACTATAAATGAGTGCTTCCATTTGATGCTCAGGTTTCTTGGAATTTTAGTATATGCATAAAATTCCTAAGGTATATATCAGTGTGATGGTGTGTCATCATCATTGTTATAATCTTTAGTTTTAAATTCTGTAATTGTTGAATGTCGAAATGAGCTTCAATAATAAGGTTGACACTGTAATGCATGACATTGTCTATGTGTAAACATATGCTGTAACACTCACTCGATCTAGATGTTCAGGAGGTAGTCTCATGTCTATGATATAACATGTGGTTAGGTTAATATGTATTAATGAGATATATCAATAAAAATATATATACACGATTTATTAATCAATATTCGATGTAGGTGAAAACGAATTAAAAAAAAAAAGAAAAAAAAAAGCTTAATGCCTTGTCGTAAAATGGTTCTCATCTTTGTAGAGAGTAGGTAATTTTCTGAGGGGCACAAGGTGACGTATATAGCGAGGTCGCCGTCTCCTCCACTCACCCCGCGTACGTGCACTTTAGATAGAACAGAAGAAATTGGAAAAAAAAAAATAAAAATAAAGATTACGTGTAGTTAGCACGGTTTTATATATTCGCTATACGCATCGGCCCAGACGACTCGGATCGTGGGCGCGCGGTACACAGCGATCGCATACGTTTGCTCTTGTCGACGATTCAATTGCTTAGGCTGACATTGTAAACATTTTTATATCGTTGATTAGTGATTTCATTTTGAGGCTGTTCTGTTTATCGAAGATTGAGTTTAGTTGGAGTTACGATTCGGATTTTTAAAGCTTTGTGTTGTAATGAATTTTAAAGATAATTTTTCACCGCTAATTGTTACACACCGTAAATGTTATCTCGACTAAGCAATATTGAAGCTCAATGAAATAGGTAACGGTCAATCGTTATATGTCAGTAAGAGTGAACGTATGCACATGGGCTTTACGGTACTGGCAAGTATTGCTTTTAATACATGATAACACCTAATTAAATAAAAAAAAGGAACCATCTATGAATTTATGAATGTAATGTGTTTTTTGTTTACAAAAATTGAACCTTTTCTTAAAATTACATTCTGGGAAATGAAAGTACTTTTTTATGAATGAATGGGATGGTTCAGATGGGATACCAGTTCCTATATTTACAATAAGTTGGAGCGCTTTTAAAATGTTCTTTTCTCTATAATTTGGTTATGCGTTACATGACGTATCATTTGAATTTTTTATGGAAACAACATTTCTTTTTTGTTGTAAGTTAAAGAGGTCGATTTGACCTTTTTAACGGTCCATAACCAGCCACTAACTTGTTAGTGTGAAATAGAAATAATATCCACTTATAAGTCAAAATTGAGAAAACTTTTTAAAATCAATATAAAGTAAATAAATGTCATAATAAGCTTAATTGACAATGTATAATTCTTTGCATTTCTTTTTTGAAAACTTATCAATGTCAGTACAAATTAGTATAAATTGCAAATTGGTCTTTGGAAAGTGATGCCACTTTTTGTCACTTTCGAAATTGTTTAGATAATCGAATCCATTGGCCATGAGTTAACAATAAGAAGGTCAGACTGCATTCAATATTCAAGAAAGAAAAAAAAGCAGTTTTTTTGTTTAAATTTTTTGATTCAAAGCAGTAATTTTCATTAAAATTTTGAGATTACAAGGGTATATAAGTATTTGTGTTTGTAGGTCGTTCTACAATTGATCATCGTCTCTATGGCAGGGTTGGAATACCAGTACAATTCCAGCCATCCTGGTGAAATACATATATAGACGAGTATATGAATGAATATGAATATATTACCTTTTTATTTTATTTTTAATTTTATTAGTTTTTCATGAGGAGTCATGCCTTATTTGATAATAGAAAGTTCTTTGTCCAGTCTTTTGAGACCATAAGATGCCACTTACAATAAATGTCTAAATAAAAAAATTGTTTTAATTTCAAAACGTAAGAGAGATGTTTTAGTCAAAATTAATAGCTTGAAAATGTAAGTGTCGCTAAGAGTTGTGGGTAAATTAAAAATGACAAAAAATTGGAATATTCTACACATCGGCAATCGTTATTATTGTATTTAAAAGTAATTTATTCATTTAAATTGGCTACTAAAAATGTCTCATAGTCAGAGATTTTGTAAGAAATGTAAGTGCTAACAACACATGTTTGGTTTTTGTATAAAAACCAAAGTTAAATCTGATAATGTAATTGTCAGGATCCAATGTTGTTTTTCATTTGGAGTGACCTTATTTATAAGTCAGTTTTTTTTTCTTTGAAACAGACCTGCTTAGTCCAGTTTGAATTATTGTCATTAGAAAAAATGCTTGGTGTTAATAAAAAAAAACTGATTAACAAAATATATAAAACAAATTGGACTATGTTGATATTAATTTTTATGTTAAAATGTACAAGATGAGAAAATGTTGCACTGTCATTTAGAAATTTAAGATTTTTTTTTAAGAAAACAAATGTATTATACATATTTTTTTGTTGTTCGACCATAACGGGGTTGTTGTTACACTAAAGTTAGTTTTTTTTTTATGTTATAACTTATTGTTAGAGTTCACGCTCGGCGCCTCACGGCGGCTTTGTTTAAACATTATTATAATATGCCGATCGAATAAAGGAGTTTGTGATGATTTTTGTAATTTGATTTGTGAGCCGCCCTCATCCCGTGCTGCTTTCTCGCGTTCCGACGTAAGTAAGAACACACCGCGTCCGGCTCGATGCGAAATTACGAAAATCATGACACGCTCATGATAGTACCGGTGTCACTGAGCCGCGGTGTGTTCTTGCAGAGTCCGATAACGAGAGCGCGCCTTCCTCCACGCCTACCAAGGCCGTCTCCCCCGAGGAGCATGCCAGCCAGTCGCGCGAGCTGCTGCTCCTCGAGAGGATCCAGGCTGAGGCGGCCGCGTTCTACTCCTACCCGGTCGACGAGCCCCCCCCGCGCCGAAGCCACCCAGGACCAATCTGTCCACCAAGTATGACAGATTGTCTCTTGATGAAATATCTGGTAAGAGGCAGAATTTAGAAACGAGAAGAAACTCGTTAGATTTTAAGATCATGTCTCTAGAAGAGATTCGAGCTAAGAGGGAGTCCATAGTCCAAGGTAAACCGATAACATTAACTTTAAATAGGAAAAGAAAATTGTCTACACACGAGACCATAACGTCAACGGGTAAAATGATAAAGTTAGTCAGAAGTAACTCAGTTGTGTATAAGAAAATGGAACAAGTCGCGTCGGTGGCGCCACCTAGGCGAGAATCTAAAAGTATTGAAAACTTAAACAGAAAGAGGACCCTATCGGAACAGAGCGACGTCTTAGAGATACAGGATGACGAACTAGAGGATTGTTACAAATTCAAAAGGATCAAATTAAA
This sequence comes from Eumeta japonica, assembly GCA_005406025.1. Classification (NCBI taxonomy): domain Eukaryota; kingdom Metazoa; phylum Arthropoda; class Insecta; order Lepidoptera; family Psychidae; genus Eumeta; species Eumeta japonica. The sequence continues at coordinate 24,380 of BGZK01000429.1, read as the reverse complement.
CGAACAAACCTCCAAGCCCAGGTTGATCAGAGCAAAGCAAACACTGAGCGAAAGCGAGAAATCCGAGGACGCCAAGACCGACGGCTACGCCACCGATTCGGACCATGATGTGCAGATCATCGTCGACAGCGAGTCGAACGGCGACCTGAAGGAGCCGGCAGTCGTCCTGGTCGGCCCGGGGGCCACGCCGTCGATAGACGTCATCGACCTCTGTGACGACGGCGAGCTGACGAACGAGATGGACCTGAGCGGTGTCCCCGACATCGTCGCCAGCTGTCGGGCGGCTAAGATGACCACCGCCAGCGATGACATCATAAAGGATATAGACAGCATCATAAACGACGAACCCTTATGATCGCCGTCTCGGTGACCGCCGCTGTTGTTGTGCCACTAGTGAATGGCTAGACAAATTTGCTGAATCGAGTAGTTAATTTTGTCGGAAGCTTGAAATTGGGAAAAGTAATTTTTATTCGAGACTCTATGATTATTAATGAATGTAAAGTCTTTTTTATATGATATCTAATAGTATACCATTAATTGGTAACATATTTTTCCTTAAATGAATTACATATTCAAAGTGGATCTTTTATTACAAAGAAATTAATAGTTTTACATTTGTCGACAATGCTACAATTGCTCTATAGCAGTATTCATTTTTATCTTTATTTTTACTAAGTAAAACATTAATTTAGTATGAAAGGACATACTTTGACGGTAAAGCAAATTAAAAGTATTATACTTTTCGAATCCTATAAATATGATGGTTATGTGTTATATATAATCTTATATTAATAAACAACGACCAATACAAATAAATACATGAGGATGCAAAAAAAATAAGTAAGAATATGGCAATATCAAGCCCAAGAGTGTGGAGTAGTCTCCTTTACTAGAGATATAATGTTATAGTTGAGTATTTTCAAAACTTAATTTTTTCTATCTAAAGTATGTTTTGTTCAACTTTTTTTTTATTTCTATAAGTATGAGCATAATTTCTATAGTTATTTTATAAATTTTGTATATATTTAATAAATTATCAGTATTATAACAATATATAACTTTTCCTTTAGCTTAAATAATCACTTGGCTCTATAGATAATTGATAAATATAATTATGAGAAAAAAATAATGATAATTAATTGTCATCAATGAGTTGTTCCAATACTGGATCTACCATGATTTGGCTAAAGTATTGTCTTTGGGTTAGGATAATGAAATAGCAAACTCCACCATATTTTTAATCCAAAAATTTAATATAGTACAATGTTAGTAAAAGTTTTGTTTCTTTATCGACATGACACAATTATACACAAACATATTTATCGATTTATATGTTAATAAATTCGAAATAAAATTTATTACTAATATTATAGGATAACCTACAAAGAATACCTCAGCACTGAGTGCCACATCTCACAACGATATAGATATTTACATGTTAGCGTTAGACTTCTACCTACTGTACATTCTGTAATGCGGTTACGGAACAGCATGAAGTTGTTACCAAAAGCTAGGTAATAATGTGTTTTCTCTGGTAAAAAATGTATGTTACACATTAATTGTACGTCTTAGATTATTTTGTGTTGTGTGGTGCCTTTTTCTTCGTGATTGTTTATTTTATGCATTAATGATTTGTGTTGTTAATATTGCATTAGTTGTAATATATAAAAGTAAATGAAATAATACAGAAAATAATCTAAGATGTCCCGCCGTTTAAAAATTCAGATTGATTATTACTAATATAAGTTGTAGGATAGTTCCAATAAATATGGAAAAAGAAAATTGTGCTATATGGTAACTATCTATTTGAATTAAAATAAACTTTGTTACAAAGAAAAATATTGATAATGTTATGACACACACATACCTTAATTATTTTTTTTCTGTAAAAACCTTGGGGGTATTCATTTCAAAGCAACCATTTAAAAGTAAATTTACAATATTTTTAAATATTTCATTTTCTACTAATGTAGTTAGATTTATTATTCATAATTATCAACAAGTGACATATTTGTGTGAGCTTTTTCACGATAAACTATGAATTAGTTCAATTTTACATTTTTTCTTCTATCCTTGTTAGAAAGACAAGTATTGTAATTGACAAACCTGATTTGATATACATTTACCACTAGATCAGGAAAAGAGATGATGCAATTGTGCATTGGATTGTCTACTTTATATCTCGTAATTTTGTATAAGTCATATGTAACACATAGGTTATAAATATGAAACAAGATAGGTGTGTAAAAGTCAAACCACATAGAAATCTGTTGTCTTTGATAACCCCTCTGACATGTAAGATTCAACTTGTAAATAAAAAAGAATAAAAATAAAAAAAATTGTATATTAGAAGAAGCTTTAATGTATATAAAATTTAGCTTTCTGAATAAGATATGTAATTTGTAATGAGAGATTTTCGGTTTAATTTTTTGGTATGTATTTGTAGTTTTTCATTTACAAAAACAGGTACCCTAAAGTCCACTATAAACAATTTAATATGACAGTTGATAAAAATGAAATATCGGAACCTGAACATTATATTGCATTGTGCTAGTTAGTGTTCTTGAAATTAAATAAAATATGAATTGTAATCAATTTTGTTCTGGCGATCTACCTGAAATGCATCAGCTTCTTTGCCTGTTCAATGTTTCATGCCTAGATATTTATTCAAAGGGGTTTCCAAAGATATTGGTAATTTCGTACGTTTGTAATATATTCAGTCAGATTTTGCTGAACCAAAATGTATTAAACTATATTTTTATTATAATCTGTAAGTCAATTAAAGCAATTGTAGCTCGTGGCTAGGCAGCACTGATAATATGAAAGAGTTTGATATTAGCAACTGCTTTCATATTTATTTTTTTATTTGTTTTTGATTATTATTCTCATTTTATTTAAAAATTAAATTTAATTATTCGTCTCATTAGGTGTAAAGATCAATGAAGTGTCAAGCAGCAATTGATGACAAGGCAAGTAAATCAAATTGTTTAAATGCTCTAAAAATAAAATATGTATGATACTGTGCATAGATCTGAATATTAGGCATGTGTATTTTCAGAAGTTATGATGATTATAAGCAAGTTAGTTTTTCTAATGCAGGTATCTTAAATATAGTTTTGAAATCAATTCTAGTTAATAATTACAACAAACTTTACGTACAGTGCTTATGCTAGGTATGTATTAAAATAAAGTTATTTTTTTTTCTACCTATTAAAACATTTCATTCTAATAAAACTAATTGGTACCAAAGTTCATTTTAATAAAATTGAAAAGACATGTGAATAGAACCAGTACAAATATAATTAAGGTCAGTAATTTTTTAATGTATGTGATTTTTTTACACGAATGAAATTTCTTTATATCTATCGTTTGAGCCTAAAATTTGTGCTCTATCGACTGTTGTAGCTTCTAAAGATATGTCATGTTTTTCACCCAAGAAATGTATGTATTATTCAAAATGCAATACGGAATGTGTAATATCTATAGGCATACATTGTACATAACACGTTATCACATTGTTTTATAAATTATGACATTTCATGTAATTATGCAGGAGCATAAAATTGTTAACAATGTAGGTTAGTGATTGTTATTTCTTAACTCGTCATTGTAAACTCTGTCAACACTGCCTTATGTTAGGACTGGTTTTAAGGGCGATGTCCTTATTTCCATTGAATAGAAATTTTATATATATATATATATATATATATATATTATTAAAATTGTGAAAGTTCATGAACGTTTGTGAATAATGCAGATAGGGCACACAGATTTAAATAATACAGTTAGTGGGCGTTGTTAATATTTCCATATAAAAACGCTGATCTCGCTCGCCTGCACACTAGTCCTTTGAGCACATATGCCTCCTAGAGTATATACTGTTCTCAAAATCACCTATTGGGCAATGTAATGGTGATCGACTGATTGAAGTGGGCGTTCAATGTTATAGAAACGAGTTCATATTACACGAGCGTTCTTATGAAGTCTTGTGTTTGAATTTGTGTATACCATGTTTGTGGGTAGGTGAAGAGTAATCTTTATATATTACTAGTCGCTAGCCGTCCGCTTTGCTGGGTGTTATGGGTTATTAAGGTAAATAAAAAATGTTAAAGGGTGGATAGAATTCAACAAATTAATAGATAGCCCAAAACCATCTTATAAAGGATTTCTCATCGATTGGTCAAAGTTGCGCTCCGATGTATTCAATAGTTAATTGATGTTCGGATAATGAGAAAATCTAATTATACTATAGTTTGGTCAAAGGTGGGACATATGTTTCTTTTAATACTCCCATCAAAATCAACGATTGAGATATAATTTGGAAGATTATTTTCAATGCTAATGAGGAAAAACGATATTGTATTGAACGTGACTGCAGCGTTGAGAGCCTTGTTCGAAACTAAAAAATGTCAAGTAATAACAATCATTTACAAGTATTTGTTACAATTTTAATACATTGTATTCAAAGAAGGTATTCCTTAGTTGCTAGGAAATATGTCATGAAAGAATCGAATTTTGTATTTGATGTTTTTGTTTTATTTTTGCACCTTTCCTACATAAATAATAAATTCTGGACTTAGTTACACAAGCAAATCTTTCAGGTTAATAAAGCTATCTTCATTAGATGGTAACATTCACCATCAGCATTTTGTTGATAAGGTACGATTTTATTACACTGTTTTTTATATTAGAATCGATTTGTTAATTTACTGATTTGGCGTCCGCCATGTCCATAATCACGTGTAGTAACCATCGACAAAACGAGCTAACGGCTATTAAAGATACAGACGTAAGCCTCGGTTTTGGTTTCGATTCCCTGTAGGCGATGAAACAAGATGTTGGTATTACCCAAGCCTGCCCACCCAGTCATATACCATTTATATTCACAGTTAGAGAGAAAGTTCCTAGTTTGGCACGAACGTAACCCCGTCTGCTCATTAGGATAAGAAATCAGAGTAACATATGCTTAGCCAATGATTCCGATGATTGATCATCACTTTAACATCGAAATTGTTTTCTCATGTAAAAAAACAGATTGAGATACATTTTCTATACAGTATGTTAAATAATGGTTTTACAAAGTAAATTAAGTTGGGTTGTGATGAGAATGGAGCTAGTTCCACCAGGGTCACTGCAGCCGCGCCCAGTACTGCTGGCCGGCGTCCTGGCCCGGTACAGCCAGTGGCACCGACACTCCTGTTCCTAGTAGACCACCGAGTTCTGGCAAAATAATGCATGCAAGATTTCATTATTCACACAGTTATATGAAATATATTAAAATAGTTCATTATTACAAAGTATCTATTGTAGACTCACGCACACATTCACAAAGTGTAGACTATTTTGGAAACTGGCTCTGTAGCTATACCCAAAATACATAGGTCTCTGTTACACTGCTCTGAATTGCATTGTTTTAGTGAATTTGTCGAATGTTCTGTCTTATTTCTTTTATTACCTGGAGGCGGCGAAGCAGGTTCGTGCTGATAATGCTGGTAGGGCGGCGGACGGTAGGGCAGGTCGTAGCGCGGGTACAGGAAGCCGCCCTTGCAGAGCTCGGCGCCGCCCACGGCCACGTCCTCGCAGTCGCCCAGCGCGCCGCCGTAGCCCATCGGCGGCAGGCCACCGGCACCTGATCCCACACCGCATTCGCTGAAATTTTGAATAAACATATGATATTTCCTTCCAAAAATCACGTAACCCTGATAGGTTGCATTGCATTGAACGTTATCAGCTGTATAAAACTTAACTGACACATATGCAACATACGTTTAAGCAATGTTTTAAAAAAGAATAAATTTATAAATATCGAAATTAAATCATAATTTTACATTCTATCGTTATTGACGTTCGAGGATATAAGTAAGAATGTAAATACGAAACTGTTAAGTTGTATCTCATCACTCAATCGACGAAAATGCAAGGAATTGTATCTTACTCTCCACCCGGTGCTACTTCATTTATAAACACACTAGTACTAAGTACCTATGCCTAGCAACGAGCAACAGTGTCTACAGCAGTTTACGAAATTGTCGTCACCTTTAGTTGCAAACAATGTCACGAACAGAAGTTTCGGTATTGAACGGGCCAATCAAAATTCATAAGTTTTGTAAACAAATAACTCATATTTTCACGTAAACAAGCGCTGTCCTGAATTCTAATATTTTTTGTTAATGTTATTCACAACAGCTATGAGGTTTTTATACTGATCTTCCGTATTATGTTGCAAATAATTTCAGAAATATTTCAAATTGAAATATAAGTAAATCATAAAAACTAATGGGATTTCACAAATACAAAGAATGGCAACGCTAAGTGAAATATGTTTGTGGCATTGGTTTCCGAATTATTAGATCGTTTTGTTAACATAAATGTGTTACATAAGGGCAAAGTTTTTACAAACTTTATGGCAACATTTAATACTGTGTCAAAAACCGAATAGTACAACGTACGAAACCCTGTGGTTTTGAATTGCCTGCAAATGATGCAATGGGCAAGTTCAACGCTCTTCGATCCTTTCTTCTTCAATCCCCCGTTCCCCCTTTTTACGCCATTGCGACGCTTTTGTGACTAACTTCGCAGCGGGAGAGTTTCGTGCGTTGTACAGAACTGTCCTCTACGCCTATACTTTAAGTGGGAAAGTTGTGAAAGGATTACAGCTACTTCATTACATAAACTGATTGTTTATTGTAATTTAGGTTCTGAATATTTTTAAAAGCCTACCTGTTACGCATTTACAAAATATTTACCTATAAGCGTCGACATTGAGTGCGGGCTGATAGGTCTGGGCGGGCGGTGGTGCCGGCGCGGGCGCGGGCGCGGGCGCGACCGTCGGCGCGTAGGCGGGGTGTTGCGCGTGCGGCGGCGGGGGCGCCCGCTCCGGGCTCCGTCGCTGGCTGCGGATCTTCTCCTCCCGCCGCCACTTGGCGCGCCGATTCGAGAACCACACCTTACGGTTTCGATTAGGTTAAACACTCGCACCCACGCTCCTCTCGCCCCTCGCGTCGCACATGGGAGTCTTACGTCACAGGCACGCATCCATTTACTACTCTGATTTTCTATTTTTAAATATTACGCCTCTGCTTTTATTTCTTCAAATGATATTGCGAGTAGAGTAATGATTGAAAGTCTCATAATCAAGAAAGTTTGCCATTGTGAGTGTCTTATTAGTTTTTACAAAACGGATGACATATCGTCGATGGGCGTGCAATGCCGCGGAAGAGCATTTTGTTAAGATCGCGAACAGCAAAAGGCGTGAAATTGAAATATCGCGCCAATGGATCCTTAATGCGGATTGGCTTGTTGCAGATTTGACATATTTTGAGGTAGCCAATAAGAAACTTTGATTTTGAGATCGAAACAATACTGCGGAACAGCTGTATGTCTGAAGTTAGCAGCAAGTCCATGTATTTACCGAATCCGCGAAGAAGTTACAACGCGGTTAGTACGTCAAAGACTAATTATGTGGTAATTTAACATGCTGCAATTTTACGAGAGTCTACGAGATTGCCAGTTAACTCATAATTTGTTTTATCTTATTTTAAAATTTAGTACCATAATTTTGATTTAACATTCCAAAGGTACAAGTAATCAATATAGGTATATAAGTATTTCATTTCTGGACATTGGAAAATATTTTATTTTTATGACCAATCTCACCTTTAGTGCTTAGTAATCAAAAATATTTTTTTATAATTTGATTATGAATAAATAGCAAAGAGAATTGTTCTTCAGTTAAGTTTTTTTTTTTTCTAAGAAGTTAAACACTTTTTTAAAGTTATTCATTCGTTCAATAAAATATTTTATTTCAATTCCGTGTATTTGATAATATCATATTTATTTTCGTATTATTTGTTGATACAAAACCGCGTAAGGTCTTGATATTGTGACTTTAGACGGTACCTAAACGAGTTAAGGATCAATTTACGTTACTTTCTTATAAAGTAAGTCATAAGAAGTTACTACTTAGTTTGATCCGTAGAATATAGTTATTTGACTAAGATATTTAGTTTTTTTTCCTCCCGTAAAATCATGCAAACGTACATATGAGGAATTTACGAACTGCTCTTTCGTGGTGTTGCCCGCGCAACGACGATATTATACTCGGTTATTTTTTTCATGTACTTATAGCTGTTTCATTGAAGTTATTAAACTGATTTTGATGATTTTTTTTATTAAAAGAGTATACTTTCACCTTGGTCCTGCATCAATTTCGGTCAAATAAAATAAAAACATAACAATAATGAGGTTATACCTATTATTGGGTATAACTCTTTCTGTACCATCAGTCTTAAGTATAACCTTTAAAAAGAGTTGCAATGCGAAAAAAAAAAGATTTTAACGAAGACGAAGTAAACAATACATTTTAAAATCTTCATCTACATGGTTAAGTAGTAGGAACTTTGTAAAAGTGTTTTACACCTTATCTAGAATCTTTGGTTAGGATTAACTGGAGCGTGATCTATTGACGATAATCCGGACAGTGAATGGAGGATATCTAGTAGCTAAATATGCAACTGATAAAACAACACACTTGAACAGCCGCTGCGTGGAATTTATGTTAGCATTTGCACACATTTCGATGACATTTTCGCATTTTCTTATGCATTACTTTTTTTTTTTTGTAATAAACATTCCTAGTCTGAACCGCTTATCTGATTAATTGGGTGTTGCTACCAACTTGGATCTTTTCCATTCACTCTCTGTATGGGCATCATCAGAGCACATCCCGATAAAGCCCTGGCGGAGAGGCGTGGTGTCAAGTTAAAGTTAAATACATTTTTGAAGGATCACATCCATTTATGTAAAGAACTGATTTTAAATGTTTTATTTTTAATGGTTTTTTTAAGTAATTCATTAAAAAAACATCTGCCAGTAGAAAGCACCATCAAAATATTAAATTACGATTTCTCACTAAGTTAGGCCACGATTCGGCGACGGGAAATATTATGTTACTGACAGCTGGCGAGCGGATGCATTGAAAACCAGCCAAGTGCGCGTCGGATCACATCTAGTATGAGGTTCCGTAGACAGTACAACCGTATAAATATGTCTTGACGCTTTAGTTCAAGGTGTTTAAAATACGCTAACACGGGTGATGATAATTTAATAAATAAACTGAAAATTATGAAAAATTATAAGAATAGTTCACATATTTTGTTATCTATATAATTCTTATTCATTGCTTATCGATTCTTGATGTTTCGATATTTGGAAACTCTTACATCACACGGTTGAAAAGTTAAAAAGCTAAAGCGCATGAAGATATATTTTTGGGAGCTCATATTTGTCAAAATATTTTCCAAAATAAAAATGACTTAATAGCATTTATGGCATTTTCAAAGTTCTATCCAAGAACGTCTCGTGGTATGCGCAAAAATTAAAGTTTTCATTCTTCTGTGTATATACACATATACATATGCACACACATTTACGGCCACAGAGGTCAAATTCTGACAGCCAAGCTTATACGATTATTTCCGCCTGAATGATGATGTTCTTCATAATTGAATTGAATCAAGTTGATTAATTTAATGCGGCTATTTCGTTACACACATGACAAACGTCATCGCCTAGATGTGGAAAGTTGAAAATGAGACAATACAGAGAAAGAGTCTATAATAAATGTCTATGCGTGCTCACCTGTGGACTGCGGCATCAGTCATGGTTAATTGATGAGTATTAATGAAATAAAGTGATGTAGGTAAGGTAGGCAAGACAGAGTACCTACATTCTTCCTGTAAGTATAAAAAAGGGGGGAGGGCTATGTGCGACAGACGTTAGGAGGCCGAAAAGATGTACATACATACATATACATACAGACATACACATATATATATATGCAGACGTTAGGAGGCCGAAAAGATATATATACATACATATACACAGACACACATGCACATACATATATATATGCGGTCAGGCGATGCATCATGTGTTTCTCATGTACACCGCTACCGACTATCTACTGGTTGTATTTTGCTATTTGTATATCTGTCTGTCTGTCTGTCCTATTGCACGCCTCATAGCGCGAGATGTTTGAGTTAGTGCTCTACTCTCGACATACCAAAGACAAAATACTTACAGGCTTTACAAACTTTACACACTGTTTATACTTGAGGACGTTTGTACTCAGACGGTTGACCGTTTTTTTCGGATAACGATCAACCGCTGGATGTATTTTTAACGTGTTAACATACCAAGGACTCGGTGTATAGGTCGCTTTATGAGGATTTTCACGGTATAGGCGTTTCAGAATTAAGTCCCTACCTGTATTCTCGCTTCGGGGCAGGCCGATCTTAGCGGCCAGCCGCTCGCGCGCGAACACGTCGGGGTAGTGCGTCCTTTCGAATTCTGAAAAATAAATGTCAAAATATAACATTAGGAATAAGCCATTTTGTATTTGTTCTATATCAGTACTGATTAATTACTGTATACACAACTAATTTAATGCAGAATTTAACTTTTAGTGGGAATGGAACAGACGAACATGAACTTACAACACTAACACGAGAGAAACAATTGATGATATAATGTTGTCAAATAATCTTGTTTTTCATAATTGTATTCAAATATTGAATAGATAATACCTGCATATGTTTGCATAGGTACGTATAAGGCAGTATGCACTTATGCTTTAGTGAGACCCTCTTTATGACAGTCATTAAGCATTTGAAGCTAAAATTTAACATAGATTGCTTACACTATATTTTTGTGTATTCATAGATTCTCTATATATGAGTTCTAAAGTCGGCCAGGGTAAGCGCGTTTGCGGGAGAAACCCGTGTGTATATTTTATTTTTTCTGAGACTGAAGGAATAGAAGTCAAAAATTTCGGTTTAGTGAGCTACCAGCAGATGCCGTCGGTACGGTATAATTTTTAGAAGCTACCTCGCTAGGAAAAGCAGTGCTGGGAGTATTCCTCAGGATATGGAATACTGCCGTAGACAGCCCTTTATGATACATCTACATTTTAAGCTGACGAGAAAAATATAATCACATACAAAGCAATTAGAAGTGGTAAAAAGATCAGATACAATCTGGATTTTGTAGACTGGGAAAGTTCACTTCTCAATGAGCATTATAAGTGGTAATTACGAAGAATAAATACCGGCGTTTGTTTCTTTTGTAACGCCATCGAGGGAAAGGCTTGATCGTCTCTCGGTATATGGTAACGAGTGAATATATATAATTTTTATATTATGAATATGTTAGCACTTTAAGTACTTAAGTCTGTAACCAACGCAGATTCAAAATTGTATTATCGCTGTCTCGACTTTCATAGGACAAGTTTTAATATTACGATTGTACCTAATATTGAAACTCGATCTCAACCACAGAAACAAGAATTACAATAACAGAGTCCAAATACACAATAAAACGTTTTCATCAACATAATAATATAAAAATTCATATTATATTATATTTTTCCATAAAATTGTCATATGTGAAATAAAATAGGCGAAATTCAGTTTATGGTTTGATAATCTTTTAGGTATAAAGAATTTCTTGACCTGGACCCACACATAGATATTAAATAAAATCTGGGTATTTTATTATATGTTGCCCTTTCCTGCAGATGGGCATATTTTTAAAATCGCGTTAAAATATTTTTGTATACATTTTTCTTATTAAACATGAATAAAATTAATCTCATCTTTTTATATTCAATGTTATAGGTAGTCATATGACACGACGTCATTAAATTTAAACGAAATCGTTTTGGCGATATCTAAAAAATAATTTTTTTATGCTACGCAATATTTTTACCGAGATTCATAACGTCTTTAAGTTACTTAAAAAAATTTTTTCCTAACTTGTCTAATGAAATGTAAAATAAAATGAAATTTAATCTTATTGAAAATAATAAAATGTTGAAATAAAATATTGAAAATATAATGTAAAATAAAAAATTTGAAACTAGGCCGGTAACTTTCACTTTTTTTCAGCGCCCCCAGCGTGACGCCTTAGACGTCTAAAAGTCTCTAGTACTACATCCATTACGTTGCCGCGAAAATGATAGTCTTTATATACTATAACTATCTGACCTGCCCGCTTCGCTGGGTAATTTTCATTATAAAATAAAATGGCGAAGAATTTACGGAATTCTAAAAATGAGTAGCCTAGAACCATCTACAAATCATCCCGCATCGAATGGTCCCAGTCCCATGTCTATACGTTTAGTAGTTTTTACGTGATTGGCGAACAAAGACAACCTATTTTCATTAAATATGTATATAGATCTCAGTGTGTCCCGCCTGTACAAGCTTACAGGCGGGAAAAGTTTCAAAGCGTATCCGGGCGTGCGGACCGACCTCGCTCGAGGCTGTCGATCTGGTCGTTGGTGAAGGAGGTCCTGTTCCTCTGCAGTTTCCTCTGAGGCGCAGGCGCGCCGCGTCGTCGTCGGCGCCGCTGGAGCCCGCGTTCGAGTTGTCGCCGGAGCCGGTCTCGTCGGAGTGCGCGCCCTCGCCGCCGGAGCCCTCCTCGCAACCTGCCGGTCGATTTGTTCGTTCGTTTTCATTCTATCGGTCGCTCGGAATGCAAACCGTTGATTGCACGTAATAGAAAAAAAAAAATGGTTTCGTATTAATGACGTAAATATTTATAGATATACACATTTTGAGGACGAAAAAGAGGATTTTTTCCATACACGACAAATTCATTCATTGGTGATTGAATACATTTGAAAATACCTTTTTTTTTAGATTTTTATTGAAATCGATTAAATAAAAATCGAAAGTATGGTCAAAAGAAATAATATGTTTTGAATCAGTAATGGACAAGGAAAATCCATTAATGTATTTTACTAGATTTTAACTCGAGTTCCAAATTGTTGAATTTTCATTTATATACACTTATCTATACATTATCTATACACCTACCTAATTTTTGGAAGCCCTAGAACGGATATTTTGCCAGTTAGGTATTTACAAATTAAACTTTTCTTATTTTTTACTGTTTCTTTAATTAAATCTTTCGGATAATTAAAAATACTTCGGCATCGAAACTAAAATGACATACGATCAAATAAATTAGGCAGACAAACTATTAATCATAAACAAACAGTGTAACAATAATCAGCAATTAAACAAAAATAACTTTGTATGGTCAGGTTGTCTGCTGAATTGGATTTAGACGTTTTACGTATGAGCACATACTTTCCATTTAATAGTATCTGATTTTGGTAGTCGTGGGTGATTGCATCCATGTACATACTAATCGACGTGTGAGGTAATTAATGTTCATTTTTGGTAATGATAGTCTATGGAAATGTTTTCAATTTTTGAATCTACCTTTAAAATATAAAATAATCAAACTTGTAATCATTTGAACAGTCTGTTTTGGCTGATCGTATTATATTTTTATGTGTCTGTTAAATGGTCTTTTTATACGTTTGTCTTATTGAAACACGATACGCATCCGTGTATACATCTACTAATAAACTTTGTTTAGTCGATGGCCCCGTGATAGAGTTGCGAAGATCATAATTTAATTTATGGTCATACAGATACGTCAAAGAAAGTTGGGGGCGCCGCGCGGCCAACTTGGGCAATAGCGCGCCAACTCCGCGTCGTTATTCACCGGTTTTCAAAAAGTTCCCGTCGGACGAAACTGTAGTTATAATTAATTCGGTAAGCGGCCGACTCGATAAGGGGTGTAATTTATACGAGTTGCGGTTTTCGCTGTCGATGCCCGGATTATCCGCTTTCTTGTTCAGCTACTCGCCGAGAGGTGGCGCGGCGCTGTGGTTAATGACGATTTTCAAGTTTGAAGTTGAGAAATATTTATTTATAAGTACCATATAACATGGTATGATCTGTGAAACTCACTGATAGTGAGCTAATGAACGTTTTTAAATTTATTTTTTGGACTTTTCATTTGTAGATGGCACCACCAACGATAATCTTTATATTTTAGTTGGCGTTGGTTTTTTTTTAATATTCTATCGTACGAAATAACAAATCGTTTTCTTGAAATCTCAAATAAAACCAATCAAAGGTCGGAATGAGACTTTAAATATGTTAAGGTTCTTTGATTTTCGTATTGTAAATTAAGATATTTTTAGGTGAATATAATTTTCGACTAGCACTGTCCAACAAACAATTATTGATTTTAAAATATTGATATTAAGTACATGTTTTTGGAAATATTTTTAGGCCGTTATCGATCTTTGCATGTTCGAGCAGTTTGCAGTTAAAAATTTTAAGAACATACTTTTCATACCATATCACTCCATTTCTAATCAAAGCTGTCTCAAAAATAACAGTCATTATTACAACTACGAATTTCGCACCTGCAACTTTTAAATAGTGTACCAACTTCGCCTCCCAACCGAATTTAGACTGAATACCTTTTGATAAGCGTGTGTAGTATATAAATTAGGTTCAAGTGTCAGGGCACGGCGACGGCGGGGGCGGCGCGGGCCGCGGCGGGGGAGCGGGAGCGCTCATGCGTAAACTGACGATAACGGGGCGACCGTGCCGCGCGCCCGCGCCCGCGCCCCGCGCCCCGCCCGCCACAATATCATCATGCAGTTTTAATTTGGCTCTACCGTAGGAATACCTATCAGAACGCTGAAGTTACGGGGTCGGACATGGAAGACGGGTTGCCAGGTTATTGCCGGGTGCGCGGCAAATGCGATAGGTGGCGTCCGTGTTTTTCCGTCTTCTCACTGGTCTAATTGAAGTGCTAATTTAACTAACGATGAGATAACTTTCTACAGACGAGCCGTCGTTAACAACGATCACAAGATATAAAAATAACTCTAGGTCATCTCGACAGCGACCGTTTCGGATGTACAAAACTGAGAAGTGCATGTGTTCTAATATCTAGGGGATTCTTAAGAAGTTTCTCGCAGAAAGTTCAGAAATGCAATGATTTTTTTTTGTGTATTATAATCTCGCAATATGCATTTTGAGCTCTATCCGCATATCCGCATGATGCTGCATCCATCCGTAAACTGCATACATTTGTTGAATCTGTATACTGTTGGAGCCTTCACAAAAACTATTTTTTTACCTTGAAAAACGCATTTGACGTTTGAACTTCTCTGTACGATTTTCCATGTCTTTCTGTACGTATTCATTTGTAGCACGTAATATATTACATATGTATAATAATTCTCCGTGGTTCACGATGTTGGTGTTATGCACACATATATCTATGTATACCTCTTTTTACATTCGCCATTTTCTCGTGTATCACCGCTTGTAAATCCATATATAGAAATAAATAAATAAATAGATTTCACGTATGCAGCAGCAGGCAGCAACTGAAAATCGATTACGCAACGTTACTTTTTTTCCCGCACACTTTAATTATTAAGTTTTTTAATTTTGCCGGTCAAAGTGAACCGTTGTGCGACGACGACGACAGTCCCCGAAAGCCTCTCATCGGCGCCAGACCGTTACGAAAGGTTTAGACTATCGCAGATCCTCAGTCTGAAATGGGGACTCTGAGGGTGCGCACGTCCGCCTACATCGGGACGCATTCGTATTGTCTGTCGTTAACTTTTTTTAATCTCGACAATAACTCTTACTTGTTCATCATCACGACAGTCTAAAACGACGCAATCATCGCATAGCATATTTAGATGAGCGTCCGTGGACAACGGCCCTCCGTTTTATTTTAAAAACACGCAGCGTTCCCGGAAACGGGTAGAGGTGCGTCTATTCGCCGCCAGGTCGCGTCGCTACAGCCTCAGCTATCTATGGTCGATAATGATTTATTCGGCCGTCGGTGGCGCTCGTCCGCGACACCTTCGCGCCGTCGCACGCGCCATTTTCCCTTTTTCCCCACACAAAAATTCCCCTCTAGTGATTCTATTTTCCTCTGCTACGACTGTGTACGACTCGATTCCTCGTCGACGAGTGTCAAATTAAGGCAGAATTTAATGATAATCCTATTTTTATATATTTAGTGGACAGTTTATATTTTTCGACGCTTATAGCAAACATAAACAGTGCTACCGTTGTGGTGGATTGAAAAATGGCGTATTTCGAATTTGTTCGTTTTGGAATTGATTTATTTCACGCAATGAATCATAATATTCATATATTACATTAAAATGTTTGACTATAATTATTGTTATATGGACTAACGCTGTAATAAGCTTTGCGGGCCGCGAATTTAATTGTATTTCATTTTGATGAAAGCGTAAACGAAAATAAGACAAGAAATAGTCAAAGAATCAGACACGATATGTAACTAAGTAGGATATAAGCTGTGGCCGCTGGCATCCATGCCGCGTGCGTTGCTCAAAAAAACATTACGCTCGTAAACTGTTCCGATTAATATTTAAATATTAAAATACTTGAATAATATACACACACACACACATATATATATATATATAAGTTGTTGTGGATATTACTATTAATATAAAAATCAACAATCACGTGTTACAAGTCAGCAGTAAGTACTGACAAATTGGGATCATATTTAAAAGACGTCAATAGATACAAATAATGAAGGAATTCATTTTATGTCAACCCGAACGGAGCTGCGCGCACAACTAGTTAATAATAGAGACATTATAATTGTAATATTATACTAATAGCTCATCTACGTACAGCGTGTAGAGAGATTACCATAGACGGAAATATGAAGGTGTTTATTTCATTTCCATCCAGGCGGAGTCACGGGCACAGCTAGTTAATAATAGAGACATTACCATAGAGCGAGACATTACCAGCGTGTAGAGAGATTACCATAGACAGAAATGCATGGCTAATTATTAATAAAACTCCTGCCCGTGTGGACATAGACTGAATTCCTTAGCTTCTGTATTGACCGATTACGCTTTCAATTACCATCCCGATCGCCATCCTCCGTTCTGATTTCGGTCCCACTTTCAATTCGGGATCCGTCCTCGATTTCGATACTACTCCTTATTTCGATTTCGGGAACGTTCTTAATTCGAATTTTAATTCACACCCGATTTCGACCTTGGTTCTGTTCTCTATTTCTCCCCTCTCGGTCTAGACTCACGATTCTGTCGCTCGTCCCGCTTGCAATATCGATTCCGTACCAATGACGTTCCGATATGAACGAAGTCGGAGCAAAGGTGAGTATCAAATAAAATTTTGGATATACTACTAGGGGATAATGTAGCTTTCTATGAGGGAAATAATTTTTGAATCTGTAATTGAACAAACACGCAGATGAAGCCGCAGAAAAATGTTCATAGTCTATTTTACTCAAGGAACTTCTTATTCGTGAAGGAACTTGTAAATCCGGTTCAGTAGTTCGGTTCAATAGACCAAATACGCGGACGAAATTCGATAAAATTGTTAATTTTGTTTATAAATAGATAAATAAATTCAGGCATGCAAAACCGAATTATTCAGAAATTGACATTTGTACATTACGCAACTTCATTCCACCTCCATCTAATTGTGAAAGACGCGATTCATCAATTTTAATAAGCGATATTTATGCCGAATATCGTAGTTTTATCTTGCTCCATAGAAAAGTCAAGCGACCCCCTTTGACTTCGAAACAAGCGAATTTCCAAAAATTCATTTTCAGTGGCTCCCTACATCATACAAACTATGAACTGATCAAATTTTGATCAGGTTTTTATAGTTTTTGAGAGCGTCAGCGAATGAGTGGATGAATCGTTTTTGTCCAATCACAAATTTATCATTCACATTTTACATCGCTCAATAAACATATTCTGTCAACGAATAAGCCGCAAAAACCTGAAGTTTCCATAGTGATTGTTGTGTCCGGTCTTATTTACGCCGTTGCTGAGCCACACACTCCTAGGCTTATTTTGTTCCATATACCGATGGGGTGACACCCTAAGCCGCCCGCGCTGGCCTAACTAGCGTCCTCGTCGACGCGACGATTTCGGCCGTGACAGAAGGCTTGGCTTGCTCTGTGACGCACGGCGCATGCGGTTTGGGTTGACTTACGTTAGAAAATGATTAGTCTATTCGGTCTTCCTTCACCCTTCCCGTATATGGGTGCCGGTACTAAACTGCCGCCAACCCCCATACAAATCAAACCATATGTTTTTATAAAAATACATGGAGTATACTTGAAAACCATATCCATAATTCATCCAGTGAAATTTTCTCCAGTATTAAAATAAAAACCTTCTTTCTGACTGGAATATTAAACTTATATGTGTATCTATCTGTGTGTCGCGAACTTTTTTTTTGCTCTACGTTGCGTTTCCTGATTCCAAACCGGTTACACAGCGCACGCCGATAAGTCAACTCAACTACTAATTTTTTCCTGACTTTAATTACTTTTATTGACATTTTCTATTAAAACATTTTTATTAGAACTATCGTTTCTTTATAACTAACATTCTTATGATAGCAAAGAACGGGCAAATAGGTAAATATATATACAAATAGTAAATCTATCATTTGTACAATTGCATATTTTGACTGTATACCAATTTTCATCAAGATCGTTCAAAACTTTCTTAAGTCAAGAGCGACAGACATACAGTAAACTATCATTTGCGCAATCACATGTACTTACTGTATGTACTGGATAAAGGTTTAACATAAATGATACGTTTGTCATCGTCTTCTGATTCAACTCATATTTTGATTGATCAATTTTAATAAAAGACAGTCATGTGACAAATATAATACACAGACATATGGACAAGCGGGCTTTTGTGTGGGTAACGATGAGTAGTACATTATTTGTGTATTATTAATACACAACGCACGCTAAATAATGACTTTTTAAGGCAAATTTTTGATACCTTGGGTTACATTAATGCAATTTTCCTAAAGATTTTAATTTTAAATAAAATAGAATACAACTATTGTTACTCGCTGATAATGTAGCTTTTTACATGTGAAAGAATTTTTAAAATCGGTCAATTAGTTTTTGAGTTTGTCAATTACAAACAAACACAAAAAATTAATAATTTTCCCTTTATAATATTAGTTTTGATAAAAACATTAATGAATAAATTTAGTAGGAATTAATACACGAAGTCGCCCTTTTCCAATGTTTTTTCAAATTACAAGGGGCCAGCCCTTGTAATTTGATTATTTCTGATTTGAAATCCAAATTAGAAATGCGAAAATTGCATAAACGGACCATAGATGTCGCTGAAAGTTATTTCCGTGTAAAAAAAGACATCGGCTAGCCTCAAGTCGCGCCTAAAGAAGTTTCAATTTAAGTTTGCAAATTATTAGGAATTATAGTTTTTATAGAGATCCAATATTTTGCTAACCAATCAAAAGTATAGTCCAGTCGAGAGTCGTGATGCGTGCTTTATGGGCACGTTCTTTGAGCTGTCACGTTCCGGTTTATGAAAAACCTATTTTTTTTTATTATGGATCCGCGCATGACTCGACCTTCGACAGATGAAAATGTAGTGACTGCGAAATCAATTCACTAAGAAAACGCTCTTACTGTCAGCTCCAGTGGCGGCGCTACACCACTCGTGGACGTCGGCGACATCAGGTTTGCGAGGCCTCTTTTTAATAACTTGTAGGCAAAACTTTTTGCGAGGCCTCTTTTTAATAACTTGTAGGCAAAACTTTTTTGTTTGCGAGGCCCCTTCAGGCGCGAGGCCGTCGGCGGTCGCCGACGTCGCCGACGCCTAGCGCCGCCACTGGTCAGCCCACAAAAGGGCGTGATCGCGGATGGCTTCGTACGAGATATGCCGTGTCGAATAAAAAAAAACGGGCAAGTGCGCGCCAGGTCCCGAGCGGTGTGGCGTCCCGTAGTTGTCCGTCACAATATGCGGTAGGGAAAGAGCTTTTTTGTTCGATGCAATGAACTTATCGATTTAGTTCACGTTTTAACAGCTAAAATAGCGAATAACTTCTAAAAACGGGCCCACGTAAGAAGGATGTTAGGTATGTTATGATTTTATATTTTCATAATTTTACGTGGATCATAAACTTATATCTATTACCCGTTTTACACAACCAACGACGTCGTCTAAGTAATTTTCAAAAGAATTCATACAACATTTTGCTTTTTACTTCTGCAAGTACATTTTATAATTTCGTCAATCATTATCCATTAACTTGTTAAGTCTACTTAGCTGTGAGAGTTGTCCTTTTTACTTCATTATATCTACTAATTATCGTGATTTTTTCGCTTATCCAAGAATTACGATTTACTTTGGGGGAGGACACTCTTGATTCTAATAAAAATGAATTAACACTTTAAAGTTTAATATTTTGCAAACGGATCTCTAAATCGAAGAGTGGTCTTCATTCCCACTTCGCATGTACTGGGGGGTATCGTGAAAAAAATTTTTTTTCAAAATTTTATTTTATCACTTTGTCGGCGTGATTAATATGTATATTGTATATTCATATAGCTTTATAGTACTAAGAGTTTCTGAACTAAGCCGCGGACAGACAAACCGAAGGGCGGACGTGGCGAAACTTTCCTTGCCGACTACGAAACCTTAAAAATTGTCTTGAAAATTCTGTTGTTCGCAATGTTGACGTTCGCAAAGGCTTTAACAAATTTCCGTCGTTAATAGCCATATATTTTACTTCACATCACTATTTATTCTTCAAGACTGCCGCGCGTGCGTCGACTCGAGACGTCTCCTCAGCTCGGACACGCGAAAATAATTATAGTTAAAAGGACTACGATTCGTCCGATCGCTCGATCGCCGGTTTCACCGGCGAAACTAAACAAAAGCGGAGGCGAGTAATGACACGTCAGGCGGAGGGCCCGCGGCGGCCGGCAGATGTCGCCGCGGGACGGCATTAATGTTTCATGATGTAATCCGCAGATCTGTATCAGATAATGGATGTGTCTGGTTGCGGCCGCGGCGCGCCGCTGACGGGGGCGCGCGGCCCGGGGCGCCCTCGCCCGATTTTATATTTCCGCAGCTAGCGCTCCGCCCGCGACCTCGCCCGCGGGGACGTCGAATAGATTATTTCGCATTTTATAATTGCGACCCTCCGCCGGGATCGCGTCGGTCGGTCCGTCGTCGCGGTGCCTGAATTCGTTTAGAACTCTCGCCTCGATTGTTGTTTCTGTGCTGGTGGTAGTTCATTTGTCGGTTGCGCTTTCACAGCGGTGTCCTTCAAACTCTCATCTGAAGTTGAAGTTAAACGCTTAACACATCAAAATATGTTGTTTTAAGTTCAAAATTGGCAGTTCACTAAGGTAATCTTAAAGATGTGAGCGTTTGTAACATTATAGTAATTTCACAAATGCCAATATCTCTGATAGTCTCGTTATCTTGACATATTTAGTTTTCTGCTTTAACAGTTAGCAGTTAACTATTGCACAGGAGAGTTTGAAGCACACCGCTGTAAGTCTCGGTGTCGGTCTCGATGTAGATCGCTGTCTCGGTCTGTTCCGATGCGAGTATCGCTCTCGATAACAAAACTGGATTGAATTTTTCTACCTATCTTGGTTCTGATAGCATCGTGATACATAAATATATGATTTGATCTGTTTTCAAAAAAGTATAAGATAAACAAGTTAGTGTTGGTATAAAGCAAAACAATCGATAATGTTTTTTATTCATATAGTACTTTGGTAGAATTTAAGAGGGATTAAATTGTACTATAACATTTAAATATCGTGACATTTTGAATATCGAGAAAGGATACAACTTTGAGGAAGGTTCCTCCTCAAGTAAAAAATCGACACCCGATTTTATCCTTCAAAGGTTGATCTTCTGTACACGCTGAAATTATATCTCAAAGGCCAGTTTTCCAAAAAACGCTTATGTAGTATTCAAATGAAATTATGAAGTGTTTGTTTTGTTTGAAGACAAACTTCACACGTCTCGCAAATCGCATACTAAACTCCTCTTCTAATGTTGTTTTCATTAGTGTCAATAATAAAAAAAAATCTAAAATAAGGTATAACTGCATAATGGGTTTTTAAGTTCTTAACTTCGAATATTTCAAAATTTACACTCAAAGTCTAATAAGCGTTTTATTTTCAAAGATTAATTTCTGAATAAGTTTGAAACACGTCAATCATATATAATATAATATTAACGGCAGTCCAAATGATAAATTCACTTGTTCAAAACATTATAAACGACGATGCTTCTATTGCATGGTCATTATTGATTTAATCTTCGAAGAGTTGATTTTTCTGTTCCTTTAAACACATTATTTTTATAGTATTTAAACAGAAATTATTAGTTAAAGCTGTAGCCAAATTTGGCCGAAAATAGATGAGAAGGAGCAGCTTCGGCTGTTGCTTTTCGTCATGTGATGAGTCAGTGTTATGGTGGCCCACTTTCTTCTCTTCTCCCTTCATCAGACATCCTAGACATCCTAGGTATCCTAAAGGTTTCGGAGACCCACTCCAACCCCTAAATCGGATATCTTATTCCTTCCTAAAAGAACTAGTGTCCCCTCTGGTGTTGCAAGTGCCCACGGGTGGCGGTGATAACTTGATTTCTGGTGACTTGCATGCTATTTTATTTTTAAAATGCTATAAAAAAAAAGAAACGAAATTCCAAATTTTTATAAACATTTATTTTGGACAAAAAAATAATATTCCACACTTCTCGTTAGACAAAGAGAGCTGTCATCGAAACAATGATGTCAAATTTCATGTCAAATACACTGAATTAAAGCCCAACTTTGTATACACATTTTATAAGAAAGAGATAACAAGACTTTGATGGGATATAATTTCCTTATTTTTCATGTGGTTTTTAAATTTTTTTTGTACATGAGAAAATAACATTTTTTCTATCAGTTGATAACCCAATAAAAAGCTAATTGAAGTGGTTAAACTTGTAGCTTTTCCGATGGTCTGGGTTCACACTGGACAGAATACTTTAGCGACTTTAGCGTCACAGTCTCGCGAGTTAGTAACCTGAAATGACATTTCTGGCGTGAGATCCCGCGTCTGGGGCCTTTCGCTATAGAGCGAAGAACGCAGCCCACATTAACACAATTTTCATGCTGCAGAAGCGAGCTATTCGTGCTGTTTATGATTTGAGACCAATGGCATGTTTTGGAGAAAAATTTAAGGAAATTAATATCTTAACTTTAGCATCACAATACAGATACGAAAACTTGGTATATGTCAAAACGCATAGAATCGTTCCAAAAAAGGAGCGACATCCATAACATTAACGCTAAACATAAAAACGATATTGCGGCTCATAAACGTAAAGTTTGATAACTTTACACATAAGTAAAGTTATCAAACCACTTAAGGGGCAATGTGTGTGCGCTTTTATAATAAGATTCCAGCTGAAATTCAAAATTTGCCATTTCATGAATTTTAACTTTTTGTTAAAAGAAAGTTATATGGCAAGGGCTATTATATCGTGTATGAATATGTTGATGAAAAAACCTATGGGATTCAACTGTTCGGCTATCAAGTTGCTTCATGTTATTACTAAGAGTTGTACCAAATTATTAATCATTCAATATTTTGTATCGATGAGCAAAAAAAGAGCAAATCTTGAGTTCCTTGCCCGTTCTTCTTTAGGTGAATCAGCATTTGGAATATTAATGGTGAAAACATTCGTTTATAACGTATTTTAAGTGTAATTTCTATTACCTATATACGAAATAAAGCTACTTTTGATTTATTTGAACAAATAGGGTGCCAGCAACTGGTCGACACATAAACTCAATTATATTACATTTAAATACCGCAGATGTAAAAAACAATAAAGATTTGTAAATATTTTTTAATGTAATAGCCATAAATACTTGCTATTTTTTAATAATAGATGGGTCAAATTGCTAGAAATTATCAATAAATATTCTATTCCGCAACTAACGAAAGTGACATGAATGCTAATCAGTATGGGACGAATTCACTGAAAGAATCTTATAAGACAAAATAAAAGGTAACTAAGGTTTTTTTGTCATCGAATGTACAAAAATTATGGTACGAACGTTTGCCATATCTTTTGGTGCGTCCTTGCCATAATAAAAATATTTGAAAAACTACTCATAATTTTACAAGTGTTGCCATTGTGGGCATCGCGGTACTTATTCCTTCTTGCCTATTGTTGGATTTCAAATGAAAGTTTTTAGTACATATATCTGTGATTAATTTTTCGAAACTATAGAGAGTGTATTTCTTAAACACACATCATTTATCGATTTGTTTGTACGCCAGAAATACGTTTTTTTATTAATAAGGGGCATGCATGTATATTATGTACTTTGCACATGTTTCTACGTCACGGATTTATTTGATATTTTCCTATTTGTCTCGTTACTAATGGTCATAAAGCTTGATGCTTGTTAGCTTTCATTTTAATACTGATACACATCGGGTTCGTTTTAGCTGTCTATGGTAATGCTTTTAAAGAGATCCGATGCCCTGACGTTATGTATCACATTTAAGATGGCGGCGCGGGCATAGACAAGCGCGGCGGCGCGCTTATCGCAAAAACGTGGAAGGCGCGCGGTGCTACGGCTCATACCTAT